>JACVBY030000405.1:179910-600806 GCA_017589505.3 Metroxylon sagu | reverse complement strand
GACCATCTTGCTGCCTTAGCTCCCTTATCCATTGGCAGAACAAGAGTGGAGAGTGCCATAGTGGGGGCTCTATGGGGCTGTGGCCATGATGCAGGACAGGTGATATTTGGATTGCTTTTCCTGCTGCTCAAGGATCGTTTACACATCGAGGTCCTCCGCACGTGGGGCACAAGAGTTGTTGGTCTCACTCTTCTTGTAATAGGTGCTATGGGAATTAGGGAAGCTACAGAGGTGCACACTCCTTGTGTTGCTCTAGAGAATGCAGAGTGCGATGTGAGCATCATTGATCCTCTACAGACTGCATCAAGTGGGAAGAAAAAAATTGGATTTGCAACTTTTGCTACTGGCATTGTGCATGGTCTGCAGCCAGATGCCCTCATGATGGTCTTGCCAGCACTTGCTCTCCCGTCACGTTTAGCTGGAGCTGCTTTTCTAGTTATGTTTTTAGCGGGGACTGTGCTTGCTATGGGGAGTTACACAGTTTTTATTGGTTCTTGTAGTCAGGCATTGAAAGACAGGGTTCCTAAGATAACAGAGAAACTGACTTGGGCTGCATCTCTTGTTGCAATATTTATGGGAGTAGCCATTCTTGTTAGCCAGATCTTTGGTTTTAGCTTGTATTGATTTCTCACTTTTTTTATCCTTCCCTCTTTTCCCTATTTTTAGAAGTTAGGGATTTACATACCACAGTTAAAATTTGATGGGCCTTTGGTCCTTGAGAGCTCACGATGACCGCCGGATTCTTGTCTTTTCAATTGGTAACTGTTGTCCATTGTTGCCTTATCCTGTCATTAATTTGCAGATTGAATGGAGTTCCTCTTTTTCCTTGGATGAACTATGACCTTTTGTCTTGCATTCATATTTTGACTTGAGGGCTACATCATATGCATGAGCTTTCATTTAATATACTTAGAACGTGAAGCTTGAGTTGGGTTGTCTGACCTTTGTTAGAAGTCGTAACACAACTCTTTAGCTTTAAGGCTGCCTTTAGATGGTTATGGATTAGCTTCTAAGTTTGAACTTGATATTTGTGCAAACTGTAGTATTTAGTAAAGGTTTATGCTCTGGTTTAAGCTCAGGGTTATGTTTTTTAGTTCATTGCTGGTGATCAAAAGTGTGGGCTGTTAAGTTATTCCTAATGACTGTACCCGGCCGAAGTCGCGAAGATATTATTTTGGAGTTTTTTTTTTTAGCTATGGAGACGTTTCTTACCCTTAAAAAAAAGGGTTCTCCCTCCCCTTAATTTTCATGGCAGGCTTATCTTAGTCTATTCATTTCGCCCATTCTTAGTTGGAAAGTAAAAGTTAATGATGTGGTTCTTCCAATGACATGGAAAACCACCATCTATTTCTTTCTTTCAAGATTAATTGGACGGAACCCTTCCAGAACCGGTGTAAACCGGATCTTTTTCGAGTAAAACATAAGCGTAGGTGTTTTATTAAGGGTCAAAATGGTTCAAAAAAATCGTAAATTTAATAAGTCCTGCAGAGATACTGCGATAGACTACCCCAAAAAAAGGAAAAAGAAAAAGCAAATTAAATAGTTTTATGCCCGTCTTTGCTTGCGGCGGATCCAGCATCATCCAATAATAATGCAGTCTCTATGGATTAATTTAACAAGAGCTCACTTCTACTGTGAGATTTACCGTTCTGTTTGTTTTACATTTATCGTATGTTCTAATTTTGAAGGCAACCATTTTGATGTCAAATTCTAAAGTGGGTGGGTGATGTGTGGCACTTAGCAACTCTAACAGACTCCTTTCAGATGATGTGTGACACTTACCAACTCTAACACTCCTTTCGGAGCATCATTTAAGTAGTTTAATATGAATTTGGTAAAGCAATTCAGGGTATGTTTGAAATGGCATACTAACAGCTGCTACTCCCAACAATTTTAGTGGAATAAATCATAATCAATTATGCATACCATTAAAAAACATTAACACGATTCTATAGAATAAATATTGATTACTAGATAAGTGGCATGAGTAAATAATCAATTATGCATACCATTAAAAAACATTAACACGATTCTATAGAATAAATATTGATTACTAGATAAGTGGCATGAGTAAATAGATAACAAATTCGAGTTTGATTGCTCAAAAGAAATAAAAGAAAAAAGAAAAAAAGGTTCAAATACGAAGGCTTAAAAATAAGGTGATGGGACTGAACGCTCGAGTTCTTGGTAGTTTTCAGAGTATGAGCGGACCATAACTTTGAATAACCTGTCTCATTAAAATTTGACTGACTCTCTCCGTGGGGTGAAAGCTATCCCAAAACACGTACTCAGAGACGTTGTCACACGTAGGCGCGGTCATGCTGTTGCAAGTTAAAATGACTTCAAATGTTCCCGTCCCGCAACACCCTCTGTTGGACACCTTAAATCCTATCAAAAATAACAACAACAATAATAATAATAATAATAATCTCAACGCTATAAGATCAAATCAAATGAAAAAAAAAAATTCATGCCTTTTGTCTTTTGAGAAGGTGCACATAGAATTAATTAGATGGTGAAAGTATTTGAATCGAGCGAATTACCATGAGCAAAGGGGCGTAAGATCATATCAAGCATGGGTGTGTATATATCGATGTAGACTATCTTTGATCCTGGTAACGAGTAATTAAGCCTTCGCAACTCCACTGATAGCCCTGAATTGAGCATGGTGGCTGCTTGGTTGTAAAGAGTCACGCATTCTCTTTCGATTCCACCTGCAAGAGTTCTTTGAGATGGGACACATCCTATTGGAGGAACTCCCATGACGCCAATCTTTCGTGCCCCCAAGTGGTGCAATTCCTATGAGAGAATTACGCATTTGGTTTAGTGACCATGTAACGAAGAAGCTACGATTGGTCAGGCAAAGGCCTATTTTTGCTTTCATTAAGAGCAAACGACTTAGAAGAAATGTTGTTAGCTGCTTTAAAGGTTTATAAGTGGTTGCTAGTTAATATGAAATAGAGGTAACAGAGAAACAAGCAATAAATTTACATATAAGTTTATTGTTCAGATTTATTTTAGATATATATGAAGCTGTATTTTTGTTGATGCTGAGGCAAATCCTATAGGATCAACTTGAAAGATGGAGGTCTAAAAAAAAAAGCAAATATAAATAGTTGGATATTGTTATAAAAGATTTGATTTACAAGTTAAAATAAAAATTTGTTTTGCATGTGTTCAAAATGCTTGAAACAAAATCAATTGTTTGGATTCTCTTTTTTCTTTTTTTTTTTTTTGGGGTAAAAGCTCAGATTCCCATCCAATAAAATTTATATGTACTTGAATAAACTTGCTTTATTCGTACCTTTCATTTTGGGATTATTTGTTCAAAAGAGTGATAAAAATTAAAAAAACATTTCTATTTATAGGTAGTTTAGAAATTATATATTATATTTAATAATCAAAAATTCCATTTGGCCTCTCATTATTTTAAAATTCACCTTAGCATTTGTTTGGTATTTTTTTGAAAAAAAAAATTCTAATAAGAGAGGAGAAGAAGGTAGAAAAATGAATACCGCCTCTTTCATGATATTTAATTTTTAATGAAAGGAATAAAAAAAATATAGGCCATACATATAATTTTTTCTCACTTTTTTAATCAAACTAGAAAAATATAAGGGGTAAAAAAGTTTTTCATCTTTATTTTTCTTCAACCAAATGAAATTTGCCTTGAAAATTTATAAATTGCAACCAATTTATTGCTATGCCCTTGATGTTAATTAATTAGGGTTCAATTATTATACTTTTTTAATATTTCTTTTTTTTTTTAAATTAGGCTTCAATTCTATCTGTTTAAGGTTAATATTCACTATCTTTAAGCTTTTATTCAACGTTTTTATATTTTTAAATTTTTTTATTATTTATGATACCATTCATATACAGCTAGAAATATGATAGAAAAAGCATAACTAAGTTTCTCTCATGAGAAGAACCTTCGTTAAATGTACCTGAATAAAGCTTGAAGCCGATTGCACCAAGAAATTGATGTAGGATGGAAGATCAAATTGTGCCCTTCGAAATGGAGTGAGAAAATACGTGGTTGCTATGTCGTTGGTGCCCGTAGCTACGCCATAAACAGTGTCAGCTATGATCTTTGTTGCTTTCTCCTCTCCTGCAACTCCCTTCAACTTCTCCTTGTACTCTTTGAATAAATTTAGCTGGTCGTTCAATGATAGAGCTGTCTGGAATAATAGCCAAAAACCAAGTTAGACAAAATCTAAGCACTTGGATTCTAATAAAAGTCTTGATGAACAAAGATAAAGATATACCACTAGTTGAGCTGTAAGAGGATCATATCCGCAGCCACCTGAGGCGAAGCTTACTCCAGTTAGCAGGTCCTGGGGGGTAAGTTTGGTCCCAAGATAGGCCGGCACATATTCCTTCACTCCCAATTCAGAAGCTGCAGCAGTGCTTCATACGTATTAAGAAATTTGGAGCGAGTGCAAAAGAGAATTCAAATATAAGAATCATGAAGGTAGGAATGGCAATAGAACATACAGGGGCTCAGGCCCTAATTTTTGTCCCCATCCTGTTAAAAAAAATAATTTTCATCTCTATAGAAATTTTTTTACCCTCATTTCCATCCCATAAGGAATGATATTTTCATCCCTATTTTGTCTTTGTTTTGTTTTTGTCCCTCACACCTGATGATAGATATAATTTTTTTAAAAAAATTATAAAATTAATAATATAGTTAAAAAAATTAAAGATGGTGGAAAAAGAAGACTAGGATTGAGAAAAAATAAATATATATGAGGATAATTTTATATGTATGAAATAAAAGTACAAAGATAACGGGATAGGGATGGAGAACTGTGAGGATGGAGTGAAGATATACTTATTCTCATCCTCACCCTTTTCGTAGAAGACAAATAATCCCTATTGTATCCCCATCTTCTCTCTAAACTGCGTTTCGTGATTGGATAAAAGAGAGGAAGAGATTACACAAAGAATAAGATAGGATAAAAATTATTTTATCTCTTGTTTAATGGAAGATAAGATAAGAAATCAGATAGGACAGTTATATTTTTAGGAAAAAATAGTAGCCATGATTAACGGTAAGAATAAAAAAGAGAAAATAAAGTAATAGTTAGACAGAATAAAAATAAAAATATGTATTCTAGTAGGATAAGTAATCCTTTCTTTCATAAGATTAACTAATTTATGGGATAAAATTTTATTCTGTTTCCATAGAAAACAAGCATGAAATAGGATTAAAAACAATCATATCCCCTTTCTAATCCCTTGTACCAAATGGAGTAGGATAGGATGGGATAGGTCCTCATCTTATGGATTGAAATTATCATTCCTATTGAATAGGGTGCTTTGGTCCTCATCCAACTTAAGCCAAATCCAATACTAGTAGATCTAAAATTTATACCCTAATCCAACCCATCATTTGGAAGGTACATGGACTGGGCCTGAGTCTTTCTGAGTTCCAAGAATCCAGCAAGGTCTCTTGTTAAGCCGTACACAAGCAGGCCCTCAATCCTGTCGAATCTAAGATCCATACCAGATCCAATTAAAATCTTAGAGCCAACTAGAAATTGAGGCTTGAGATTAAGATATCTGGATCTTCTTGACCCATCACACCGAAGTTATTTCAACAAGAACTTAATCAACATGTTGCATCTAATGCATAAAATTCATGCCTAATTCAAGATCACCATCACTAATCTAATTAATTGCGACCAATAAGACAAATACATCCATGTATTTAATTGTAAACATCATGATATCATCTCACATCTCTCTTTTTTTTTTATTTGAAATGAGAAAAAGGGAGGGCAAACCCCCTACCCACTTCAAATTCATTGAGAGAACGGAAAGGAAGGTGCATGCATGACACCTCGCATCTCAAATGCTTGAAATGAGATTATAAACACCATCAAAACTTTAGTTGATCAGAACGACGTTACCAGTTGGACTGCAAACCAAGTGCTAGGTTGGAAACGCTTGCTTATTTACCTGCGAAGTCTGAGGGGATTTTGCCATTGGAGAACCTTCCGGTGGCTCGGTGCCCCAAGAAGTCCTTCCCATAAGGTGGAAAGTTGCACCTTACGATGGTCGGCAACACATTGTTGTTCCCTGGATCCACAAGCGAGTCTCCGAACGCTATGACCGCAGGTACCCTCGGAGCCGTCTTGTTGGGATGCAGAAGAGCTAGAGCCCGGAAACTCTCCATGAGAAGAATCAGGAGACGGAGGAGAGTGAATGGAGCTCCGCCTGAACGCTTGTTTCTCATCCTCGCCTTCTTCTGTTTCCCCTCCCTAAGGATCCAACGCTTGAAGAAAAGATTGTTTTGGTTACTACATCACAAGCGTATACGCTAATCTATCTTGAGCAATAGGTAGTTGGTATCTTTCTTTTAGCCTTCAAACTCTTGAAGTTTAATCTCATTATCTCATGCAAGCAATCGAAGACCAGCCAGCTTTGTGCGCATCGAAAATGGTAACCGAGTTTAGCACGAAGCTTTAACTAGGGAAGGAAGATGCTTTCGTCTATGGGATTACAAATCATGAATTATTCCAGGGGCTACTTGCTGGAGTCATAATGTTATCATAATTATGGAATGTAGATGGCCATAATTCTTGAGAAGGCCATTAATGGGTAGTCTCAGCTTTTCCAGCCAAACTGACTGAGCTGGTCGGTCCAATTGGATATTCATGCTGCCTTAAGAAAGCCATAACAGCAAACAAAAAGTCACCCCCAACTCAACTGCTCTTCTTTCTCCATACGATGTGGTGCAAGTCATTCCGGTTTTCCAGCAAGGTTCCACTCCAGCCAGTAAACCATTCATTTTGCTCCAACCAATATATATATATATATATATATTATCAACCCGACCCTAGCTATCTTCTAATTAAAATAGGCATAGGGACATTCTAACTTTTAGATTGCATTTGGTGACCACTTTGAGATCACTCGTGATCCCAATCCTAAGATGATATGATCCCTAGTAACTAAAGGTTACTATGTTTGGTATAATATATCACAATAATCAAGGATCACTGGTGATCTAAAATTATCATATTTGGTATATCATGAGAATCTAAGATTACTAACCATAAAATAGCAAAATTACCCTATAATATTTATACTACATTACTATAACATATATAACATAATATCATATAATATAATATATTAAATTATATCATATAATATATAAATAATATTATATTGTATATAATATTAATTATATATATTATATTATATATAAAAAATTACTATTATAATATATTTATTATAAATAAGAGGTAATCTTGGATTACTATCTTGAGGATGGTGATAGAATCACCCTCTTTGGAGGTGATTCATGAAGTGCGGGTGATCTTGGATCACCGCCACATAGGATCATCGTAATGCAACCAAACAGGATGATCTTATCATCATTTTATACATCATCAATGATCCTAAGTGTATTATGCCATACCAAACGCTCCCTATTATGGTCTTGTCTACTATAAAGGCAGAATAATAGTTATGATTGAGGTTGTTAAGGAAGCTATTTGATTGAAAGACTTATTTGATGAGCTTAATTCGAGTCAAGAAATAGTTGTTATTCATGTGATAGTTAGAGTGCTATCTATATATCCAAGAATCAAATGTTTCATAAGAGGACAAAGCACATTAATATAAAGCACCATTTTGTTTGAAATGTTATAGCATAGGGTGACATTATTGTAAAAAAAATTAATACTGAAGACAATCAAGCAAATATGATGACTAAGCCTGTTTCGATACTCAAGTTTAAGCATTGCTTGGACTTGATTACTGTATGCAGCACTTAATATATAGCCCTTTGAGATAGGTGGAGAAGCTATAGAGGAATTACAACTATCTTTATTTATTATTAGTGCTTAAGAAAATTCAAGCCAAGGTAGAGATTTATTGAAATTTGTCTTAAAATTCATAAGCTCAATAAAAACATCACTCTTAATATGTGTCAAATAAGGACATGACTCCCGATAAGAAATTGACTTCTAATCCTGGTAGAACATGAGTTCTAATTTTAATAGGATACTATAGATTTCTTTTTTATATAAGCATGTATAGCCCTATTTGAGGAAGAACTTAAAGAGAAATGTTTTAGTTATATTGGGTGCATGTAGGGTCTCTGGTTTATAAGAGAGTGTGAGGAGACAATTCTTGTAATATTTATTATTTTCTTAATAGTGAAATTTCTATACTCTCCTTCACTCATAGACAAAAATCAGTGACCGAGCTACATTAGTTCTACGTGTTTTATGTTCTTTTCTTTTTCTTTTTTTATTTCTTTATATTTGTTTCTACCTTGCATGCAGTGTTATTTGGGTTTTGTCATTTTTAGAGATAATTCAATCTTTTTAGGCAAATACAAATGAAAATAGTCCAAATTGACTTAAGCGTTACTATTGGTTTGAATGCCTTCCCTATATTACGAGCAAGGGACCGAACATGTGCATCAAAATAGCTGCAACAAAACAAAACATATCTGCATGATAACATAAGAGCCATTACATGCTGAAATAATAAGTTCTACATCATCTCTCTCTCAAAAAAAAGGATTCTGCATCAGTGTCCAACTAAATTGAAGGCCAATGGACATATCTACTTTTTAGAGCAAGTAAGGAATATATTTTTGGTAAATCCAATCCACAAGGATCTCATACGCTTTCTCAGTTGGATGGTAGCTATCCCAAAATACATATTGAGAAACATCTGTGCAGATGATTGATGTCACTCCATTACATAAGACTGAAACCTCCAAATCTCCAGTGCCACAACACCCTTTCGTTGAAACCTCAAATCCTACATAAAATTTCAAGAGTCAGTTGACATATCCACACATGAGGATGAATTTATACACCAGCAAGTTTCATTGCATACATTGTTAAAGAACTATCTATCTTTTATCATACAAATCTATCCTAGTTACCAATAAGGGCATCTTAATTACTAAAGTCTTGTCTGGGGTAGTTGTTGACATGAAACAGCTATATGAGATAGTTGATAGTGAATAGTTGTTGTCGGTCCTTTCTAACAGCTATCCCAAACAAGACGTAGTAAGTATGAGATCACTAAATAAAAGATCCATCTAGATAAATGATGTCCAAAGTACCATATCCTTTTGAGAATAGTTTATCTCACCTCCTGAATCGCATCTAAGGCAAATGAGCATTAGGAAGCTAGCTAAATCAATTCCTTTTTTTCTATTACGTCTCTCTCCACTGAGGGAGGGACATTGTAATGGTTATTACTTACCATAGTTATTAGGATGTTCGATCATATCAAGTAAAATGCTATAGATGTCGATATAGACCACTTTTACTCCTTGATGCTTGCTGACGAGTTTTTGTATCTCCCTTATTAGCCCTGAATTATATAGTTTTGCCATTTGGTTATGACCAGGTGCACAGTTTCTTAAAATCCCTCCGGATAGAGTCCTTTGTGCTGGTACACATCCTATTGGAGGGATGCTCGCCACACCAATATTTCGTGCTCCAAGTTGGATAAGTTCCTAGCATTAAAAAAGTTAAAGGTAAGAAACTGTTAACAAAACATGATCACAAACTTCATATAGAACTAGTCATAAAAAGAGATAGAAACTAAAGAAATCAAAGGTTGAGCACCATAAATATTTTTTCAACTGGTGAAAAGATTTTTTCCGACTCTAAGGTAATTCAACCAACTTTCCTACTACACCATTGAAACATAAAAAAGCTCAAAAAAAAAAAAAAAAAAGATTAAGTTGAGCATCAACCCATGCCTAGCCTAAGAAATAATATATCTAACCTCAACCCTACCTAACTTACGATCATTTAAACCTTTTAAGCATAAATCAAACTGAAGTACAATGTAAGTGCTTGTATTGGTGTGTTTAACCCTAACTAACTTACCTCACATTAACTATGCATTTTTGTGCATGAGATCGTAGATTGTGACATATAATTTGTATTTATATTAGGTTATATATAAGATGGGTTATCATAACTAATAATAAGTTTGCAATGACAATACAATTAAATTGCAGCTAAATACACTTCTAGATATATTATATATGTAGTTTTTAACTTTTGTTCTACTCATCTAAATAAAATGTTTTATATTCAAATATTTTTACTATCTATAGAAAAATAATTCTTTTTTGTGAACAATGAATCAAAGACAATAATTGTTATTTCATTCTTAAATATTTTCAATTGACACAGATTTGATCATTACTATAGCCTTTATATCAACCAATAATAGTTTCCCAAAAAAGCCTTTACAATGGGATCATGGAGTTATTGCAACCTTAATATAATCTACTTCACCGATTGAATTTTGGTCTGCATATTATATTCGATTCCCACGAACAAAGATTTAGTAAAGTTAAATTGACCTTGATTCTAAAATCTTATTCTTAAACCTAAATCTAATCAGATCCTGCTCCACCTAGTAAATAACCAAATCTACATTCATATTTAAAAATAGTTATTATACATTTCATAAGCGCATTGAACTAAAATCTTAATCAATGCATACTAAATTGACATAAATATTCAAAATTTATTTTGGATATCAAATTATATATATATATATAATCCTATTTAATTTGGCTCAATATAACAAAAACTCAAGTCGATCTGAAACTAATGCAAGAAGAGGTTGGGTTGGAAAAATTTTTGAGATTAATGTTCAACCTAACCGAATGATGGCGGTGGATAAATTTTCATGAATTGCAGCAGCCCCTGGGTCTTTGTTAATTTCTGTTTCCAGCTATGCGAGACCCTTAGGGCCGTCAGGGCTCTTAAATGACCACAGATCCCTTGGGAGCGGCACGCTTCCAGGATGCACGGAGCCAACCCACACTGGAGCACAATTTAAGAGGGCAGTGGCCTTCGCTGTGCGGTCGGTAGCCAGTGGGAGAGGCCGAACGGGCAAATGTTTGCGAGCCCCACCATGTGAGGATGGATGAGAGCCTGTCTCAAGCGTCACCCAAGTTATATACATCTGGGACCATGGTGGGTTGGATACGCTCTGGACTTGAACAAAAAGACCAAAAAAAAAAAAAAGTACGAGTCCCAATGTAAACTGCACTCCGTACCTCATAATGGCGGACCGGACTCAAATTACAAGTCCGAAATTTCGCACTCCACTTTTAAATTTTGTTTGATTCTGTTCAAATTTATGTTGAACGGAACTTTTATATATATATATATATATATATATATATATGCTCTTTGGTTTTATTTATTTTTATTTTTTTTAAGTATTATTTTAATCTTTATGTAAACATCAAATGATAATAAATAAAAAAATTTTGATGAACATCCATAATATATCACACCTAAATTTTAGCTTTTTAAAATCTAAGCCTGAAAGAGTTATACACATGTTAGCTTACTTTAACTCAACTGAAACCTCAAAGGCAGCAAAATTTTCAAACAAAAAATTAAAAGAAATTATAATATTAGACATAGATATTATGACAACTCATTCAGAAAGTCAATAAAAGGATATTATTTAGGCACCATGATCCTATATAAGCTCTTAAGATCTTCTTAGTATTTGATCGATGTGAAGCTGACTACTGGCTAACATGACTTCTCGCATACTCCTTTTAAGCTTTAATGTCTTTATTAGGTTAAAGATTCATATCTAAATATATATATATCTAATTAAATTTAATTGAATTTAATTACAAACATATAAAGGCTATGGATAGAATTCACTTTAATATCATTTATCACAATTCAGCATCTCACCCAAAAAAGCTAGCTAAAAAAATATTATTTAGGCTTCTTAATCTTGTATAAGTATCCATAATCTTTTCAGTACATAATCAATGTGAGATTAAATATTTGTCAGCATGGGATCTCATAAATATTATAAAGATACAATGATATATAGCTTAGTAATTTGTTTAATTAACACTGATATTTCTTTATTAATATGGAGGTGGCAAATAAGTTGGATCGGATCATAAACAGATCGAATTTAATGTGGGTTGGCTATAAAAACCACTAACCTAAATTCGAACTGTTTATTAAATAGATTAGAATTTTCAATCCGAACCTAATTTGTTTAATAAACAAATAATCCGATCTGATTCATTTAACTCGTTTAACTTATTAACCAATAATAAAAAAGTTAGGTGTCAAACTTTTTAACCTATTTAACATATTAACTAGTAATATAAATGAGTTGATTAAATAGATCAATCTGAACCGATCCACCTCAACTAGTTAATTAAATGGATTAAGAACATTAAACCCCATGGCTCACTTAATATATAGATAGAGACGGGTCAATCAGTTTACAATCCAAACCTATTTAATTCAAACTCAAATCGATTTATGGTGAGTCGAATAGGAGTCGGATAAATGGAGTGGATCCATTTTTCCTACCCTTAATTAATAGGGAGAGTTTGAGGAAATGAGTGATTTTAATTAAAATGATTGGCACCTTGGAGACATAAATAAATACATTAGTTTATCCGGAGCTTTCATACAATGATTATAAATTCATGGCATACAATGATTATAAATTAATGGCATCTTGATTAGGATAATAATATGGTGAAATTTATGATCAGATATTTCATCTCACTTCGCATATATCAGCGAACTTTATAAAATTTTTCAGATTCCCTTTTTTAGCAAAAATCTCAAGGAGATGATAAAAAAGACAATCTCTGTTACAGAATTTCCTCTCAACATCTGTTACTCCATCAGGGCATTACACGCTGAATAAATATGCTAAAATTTTGAGAGGATAGGAAGTAAACTACTCTGATGTTGTTACCTTGTCAAGCTTTTTTGATGGCGTATGTTGGGATCTCAAGTTGTTTGGTTTGGAAGAAGTCAGAAATTAGAACAGTAGAGAAAGGATTTCCCCCCCCCTCTTTTTTTTTTTTTTTTTTTGACAAAGAGGAATGGTGAGAGCACCAACCCAGATCCATCGAGAGCTTTAGTTGCATACTTTTTTTATTTTAAAAAAAAACAGAGAAAATGATTGAAAACAAATGATACAAAACTTTACCTGAAGAAAATTGGAAGCAGAGTGCAGCAATAAATTGGCGTAAGAAGGAATATCATAGTGGGTCCTCCTGAAAGGTGTCGTAAAATACGTATTGGCAACATCATCACTCCCCGCGCATACTACGTAGAGAGCTTTGGACAAGATTTCCTCTGCTCTCCTCTCCCCTGCGATGGCTTTCACCTTCTCCTTGTATTCTTTGAAAAGCTCCAACTGCTCCTCCATTGAAAGCACTGACTGACATCCACCGAATAAAAAAAAAAAAAAACACACACACACACAGCGATCTCTTTAGAAAACATTCACAGCGTAGTAATTGAGAAATAGAATGTGGAAAGATGAATACCACTACTCTGGATGTGAGAGGGTCAAATCCGGTCCCACCCGAAGCAAAGCTAACTCCTGTGAGAAGGTCTTCTGGTCCCAGAGCAGTGCCAAGATAAGCCGGCAGCAGCTCCTTTACTCGAAGTTTAGAAGCTGAAAAAGATAACAAATTAAAGAGGGAAGTGTTTATATTTCTGTCAGCTTGGCTCCTCATGTTATGCAGTCCATGACTGCTAGTTATTTCATCTCAAGTCTAAGATTTCACATATATTGAGCAAGATCTAGCTTCTGAGGAATGGTTAAGAGTGCCAACTGGTAAATAAAAATGACCACCAGTAGCACATGGTTAATGACAAGTGTGTGTGGCTCTACGTACCTATGAAATCAGTTGGTATTTTTCCATTGCAGAACCTTCCAGTGGGCATGTGGCCAACGAAGTCCGTGCCGTAGGGGGGGAAGTTGCACTTGACGATGGTCTTGATGGCGTTGTTGTTGCCCGGGTCGACGATGGAGTCTCCAAACACGATGACGGCGGGCACCAAAGGGGTGGACAGATTAGAAGTCTGGGCCAGTGTTGGGAGGAGAAGTTGGCAGAGGTGGATAAGAATGGGCAGGGCCAAATGAGCAGCTCTTGAGGAGGAAAGCCGCATTATTTCTCCTTGGATGCTGCTCTTCTTGCTGGGACTCATTCGTTGGCTGGAGGAATGGGAGAGCACATGCTTCCATTTATGCTTGGTGGCGTGGAGTGTTTGGAGTTGGGCCAAACTTGAGACGAGCCATTAAAAGAATGTGAGGAGCGCTGTGAACCATTACTGGCCATTGATGGTCGTGGGTCCCAAACACGTGTAATTCTTTACAAGAGTTAATGCTTTGAACAATGCTCACCGGAACTATTAACCAAGTGTTTCCAAGGACAGCGATGCCCAGAGGCCCCAGCCTTTGCTTTATTCCTGTAACGCTCCAAAAAATAAAAAAATATAAAAAAATTAAATTTACTTATTATGTTGCACTCAAATTTTTAAGGATATATGATTTCGATCTACTAACAAACAGATTAATTAAAACAGTAGATAAATTTAAAATATTACAAATGGTATCAAAATTGATCCGAATATATAGAAGTTGATGAACAGAAAAAAAAAAAAAAAAAAACTACCGCTAAAATCGTAGAAGAATCCTGCCATGATATGAAGTTATCCTTGCAGCATAACCGACTCAGCTCAAATAGATTTTGACTAACTTATGGCATGCGACAAGAATGTCGCTTGATAAGAAGGAGAGATTATAATTCCTTAAAAATAATTCCATATCGAAGGGAAAAGAAAAAGTTTGAAGAGTTTATAACTTAAGTTGAGAACTCAAATTCAGCAACTACCAATTAACTTGCACTAGCCTTTTTAAGACTACATAGTTTTGATCCGTTAGCAGATTAATTGAACCATCAGTTAAGCTTGAGGCATGCCTTATCTTCGTAAATAGAGTTTTTTCTTTCCTTCCTATTATGTTCCATTCTTGTTCTTCCTTATCCTCTTCTAATAACATATATGAATTTTTTCGTAAAAATTATGAACTTCGTAATACTACTTAAAAAAAAATTTCATTAAGCATATCAATAAATTTAATATTTATTTCTTAAATTTATATTTATTATTAAAATAATTAAAATTTTAAATTAATATATATATATAAAGATAATTATACATATATTATAATATTTAAATGAAGGGCGGCAGAGCAGATCCTGTTTTATGGTTTCAATTACTATCCCTAGTTTTCATGGGACGGGACCATCCTATATCACTGCGTGTTGATTGTGTTGATTGTAATGGTGGATGTCACACATAACTCGAGGCGGGTGTACTCCAGTTGTGAGTAGAAAAATTGCTTCTTTCTTGCTGTCCCCCCCATTGCAAGGTGAACATTTGAGTGCGCGGAGATCGCTCTTCTTTTTCTAACATTCCAGTGGATCTTTCACTTTGATGGTACCAATCATAAACATTACATTATGATGTACCACTCAGGATTTAGATTGATATTTTGAGATGGTTAGGAGTTTCGTTAAAGAGTAGAATGAGAAGAAGTGGGATGTAAATTGAAAGCAAGGATATATTTTGCACGATGCGAAAACTTTTGTTTGCATATGGCTGAGCTAACCGGTAGACATCCACACAATAATCAGAGGTTTGATGCTGATGTCGATGCGAATGGTTGTATATGATTCATCATCTCTAAATTATTTTTATCCAAACAAAAAAGATCATCTTAGGTTAAAGTTTTATAATATATGCATCTCATTGTGAAAAATGGACCCTCTAAAAAAATACAAACAATACCTTTTTTTTAACCATTGGATGGATAAATTAAGATCGCCAAATCGTATAATTTTTTTTTAGAGTAAATAGTGTAGAAATGGTGTATGATATCCAAAGGTTTAAATCATGATTCTTGAATTTTTGATCTTCTGATTTAGGCTAATTTTATTTGAATTACTTTTTGAGCACTTATATGACAATCCAAATAAGATTTATTCTAATTAGATGACTAAATTATCACACCATGAATTCATATTGGTGGATATGATCTACTATCTCTAATTTTTTACTATTAAAAAAATATATGATTTGAAGGTCCCTAGTTTTTTCATTCATAATTTAAAAAAAAAAAATTGTTCATATTAGTTGTCCATTTTTGACTACTTAATAATATGCATAGGCTAAGAATTTCTAAATCATATGAGTTAAAATTTTAAGTAGTTTAGGGATGGTAGATATATCAAACAGCTTAGATTACCACATCAAGTACTTAGTCATCCGATTTAAATAAACCTTACTTCGATTATTATATGGATATTCACATATTAACTCTACTCATATGTATGTGTTTTTTTTTTGGGGAAGGACGGGGAGGGTTTACTAAAAAATATATAAGTTAGAGACCTCTCAATTTATATCTTAAGTAGTTTTTTTTTAACTTCTTGATGCATAAGTTAAGAACTTATAAATTATATGATTTTTAATGTATAAGGATTATGAAAATAATAAATCATATCTAACAATTTAAAAAAAATAATATGAAATCTTTATCATTCAGATTTAGACCTAATAGGATTTGAACAGAAATCCTTTTGAGTATAGTCAAATTAAGCTTTTATATATATATATATATATAGTATGCTATACGTAAAAGCATTGATAATTCTTGTAAACATAGAATTATAATCATTAATTCCTTTTAAAAAAGAAAAAGCATGCCATAGATCTCTCACATGATAGTTTTGGTTGGTTTGGACATGTTGGATTGATCTCTTTATGTCTCTCTCTATCTTCCTTTCTCTCTTTACTTCTCTTCTTCCCCTCTGGGAAACAACAATCCACATGGCCTCATGCGCTCTGCAAATGAACATTCTTCTTCTTCTTCCCTCAAACCACAACAAATTAAAACTACATATTTGGGCTTCAGTTAAAAGTTCCCTCTTAGATTTAACTTCTATTTTTTTTTTTCTTGTTTTCTATTAATTCACACTTGTTTTCTAATTGTGTAATGCAAATTCTATACTTTATTTAATATTAAAAATTATTATGCTAATTTTTTTAAAAGAAAAGAAGGTGTTACTTTTGAAATTAAATACATGCAAGCACTCAGTGGTCCTCCTTTTTTTTTTTTTTTTAGTTACAATTGTTTACATTTAATAATGTGGTTGTCGGCATATATGTGCCTTTGTCGTTACTAGGTGTCTTGTATAATTAATTTTGTATTGATTGTTATTGTTAATCAACATTCACTTAGGTTGGCCTTCTCCTCTCTCTCTCTCTCTCTCTCTCATGTTTTTAGAATGTTGCATTTCTCATATTTGATTTCATACAGTCAGCTAAAATTAATGAAATAGTTAACGTATCATCCCTTAAATCAATTTATATATTTATATTAGGATGGCACATCAACTATTTCATTCATTTTAAGTATATATTGTAACAACTACAAAATTAAGAACTTCAAGTATATTTTAGCTTTTCCCCCTCATTTCCTTGGCAAGATGGAAGCAAGATGTGTTTGTCGATTGTGGAGGCCCCTGTCACCACTCCATTGAAGGCTCCATCTTCCTGGGTGCTACGATTTTATGGAGACACTAAAAACCCAGCACTAGTGAGCTGTGGTCCGTAATTGACTTATTTCCTTGCCCACTGTGGCATCTAAATGGTCCTACCCTTGGATGCCTTACGGGAGACCTGCAGAGATTGCTAGCCTCCTCTCTTAATGCAATGCATTTTCCGGCTTCTTGAGAAGGCGCCACTATAGATTTGAGGTCACCGCAGTTAATTAGGGACATCCTGTTAATTGCCAGAGCTAGTCCTCGTCCTTTTCCCACCAACCGTCTCAATGCAGTAGTAATGGCCTGGTGAACCCCAGCGTCACGTCCCTTTCAAAAGCTCACTGCTAGCAGCGTGGTTCTCATGTGCTGTTGAGTGGTGCAGCCTTGGGGTTGTTTATTAGTCGTGTCTCTTCTGGCTGGTGCAACCAGCAATCCATGACCACGAGTTTGCCAGCATGCAGAGATGCAGTGCAGAGTTCTTTTTTTTTTTTTTTTTTTGGATGCTAATCCGATCGCTGTGAGGAGTGGTGGTGGCTGGTCCTCTACGGATAAAAGAAAGGTGGCTGGATTAAAAGATGCATGCAGTGCGCATCTAGAGCTTGAGTAATACTAAAATTTACGAAGCAATTTATTGAGTGCAGCCCGTTGTCCTCGCTGTTGTGCATGCATGCATGTGTTTGCATGTGAGAGGGGAGTGCACTGTCCACGGCGTAAGAACAGAAGTGCAATATCACTGGTTCTATCAGATGCGACCCAACCGTTGGCACTTTAATTGCGTTTCTGTTTGGGTTATACAATGCATAGGTGCAAGAAGGACTAAATAGCTGTTACTAGACCTGGTCATGGACAGCCCAGGTTAATGTTAGCTGGCCTTGGTTTGGCATGCCTAGCTCCTCTGATCACACAACCCATTAACTTCTGTTCAATGAAATTTCAGCTTATGTTCAGGCTTGATTTATAAGTTATGCATCTGTATGCATGCATACATATGTACTTAAAAATTAAAATTATATCAGTTTGTTTTCGTGTTTATTTTCCAATCCCATGTTATATCTACTGAGCTTTTTGAGCGAGCGTGTTACATAGATTACGTAGATGAAGATTGCATTGAATATAATCTATATTTAACCAAATGAGATTGGTCTAAAATATTCAACTGAATCTAAGCATGTGCTCTGCTTCTGGCTTATTTTTGTTCCCCCCGTTTTTGAGCATGGTCGTGGAAGCGCCACCTTTTCAGAGACGGAACCTGGCAGACCCAAGGCCTCCCAACTTCTTACCCTTCAGATGTCAAGCATCAAAAAAGAGATCCACCGTGACAGCAAAAAAAATAAAATTGCACCCTCTAGAACTCTAGACTCATCCTCACATTAATCAGTAAGATAGTCCACATAGTAAATTTCAAAATAAACATTAAGTCATAATGATTAGGGCTAAAAGTAAGCTTGGACCGGCTCGAGACCTATTAGGTCGGGCTAGCTTCGGATTGAAATTTTTGGAACTCCGGGCTAAATTTAGATTCAAAATTAAGGTTCATATTAATTTTGGACTGAAATCGAATAGATGATTGGCCCAAAGCAGGTCCGAACCTAAGCATAATTTAGGCTCAATTTTAAGGCTCTTGGTTGGATTGACTGAATTTTCATTTAGTTTTATTTTATACAAAATAGAATCCATGTAACTGTCTAAGCAAGCAACATTTTATATATATGCTTTAGTTTAGTATAAACAAATAACTTATATATTTAAAAAAATAATTTTTTAAACAAATTATCAAAACTAGACTGATCCAGTGTTTTGGCCTAAATGGTCTAATTCGAATCAGCCTAATGGGTTTCAGATCGAGTTTGGGCTTAAGCTTAGGTTGGAGTTGAGCCTTAGTTTAGCAAAAATTTTTGAACCTTGGCCTCGCCTGAAACCTGAAAAAAAAAAAAAAAAAAAAAAAAAAAAAAAAAAAAAAAAAAAAAAAAAAAAAAAACAGGACTGAACTTGGGCAAGGATTTGGCTTCACTCAGCCTAACCCACTTTCAGTCCTAATAATAACTAATGTAATGTCATCAAAAGAAAATTATATATCTAGAAACCATAGTACAAGCCCATAGAAATCAGAAAATCATCTATCACAGCTACTTCTTATTTAAGAAGATAGTCCTGCTGCAACTGTTGCAACCAAATTCCCATTTGGTATGCAACATTATAGGTCTAATGTAATTTTGAATGCAATCCCTTCCATCCAAAGTCCATGAAATCAATACCAAAACCAATACCAACACATTATCAATTCGCTATGAGCTTATATCGGGTTCATACGATACGCATCCTATACTAAAATAGAATATTTATATTTTTTTTATTTTTAAATATAATACCAGCTGATACCGGATGATATGAATCAATATCAAATAGTGCAGGATGATACAACTTAATTTAGGCTAATTCAAGCCATATCGAATCAAAATTAAGCACCGTATCAATTCTTTAATGATATAATACAGTATGGTTGATAAATGTCGGTACAGCAAACTTTCCTCTCAACTATTTTTTTCCTCCTCCCTCCTCTCTTTCTAGAAAGCCTCTAGTTTCCCTCACATACAACACAAATGCTAATTTTTTCTAGGAAGAAGGAAAAAAAATAAAGGCTTTTTCTTGATTATGAGAATTCAATTTCCGTACCAGCTCCATGGTCATTGGAAAAGGAATAACTTATAATAATTTGAAGTTTCCAGCCTTACCCCTGCCTCATCTGAAACTAGTTATATATAAACATCATGGCCGTTCATAAAATCCATGTACACTAGATCTAAATCACCATTAAGACTCTGGAGCAAATAACATGACCTCAAAGAAAACAAAAACTCTATTATGTGCAAATACAAAATCCAACACCAATTGTAAAGAAGATAAACCACCATATGATGTGATCAGCAGCTCAATAGGACCTGACGAGGAAGGGATGTTGGCAGACTCCACACTCCATTGTTTTCGAACCAAAGGAAGGGACTTCGACCTGCAAAAAGGGTGGCACTTGTCACAAGAAAAACCTCAACCACCATGCCTTTTCTGTGTACAAGCTTGCACCATTTTCAGGCATTCAGAAGCATACACAAGTGACTAAGAATACTGACCTGCAAAGCAACCGTGCAGGTGAGGCATGCAACTTCCCTGGTCCTCCTTCCAGACCCATCAGATGACTTTGAACCTCTGAAATTAATCATAACCAAGAAGGGTTGAGTAGAGAGTGGATTTAATCAGACAACATGGTACACATAAGATAACTAGCAAAAATTCAGGGTACATACCTGCTGATGCCTTGCAACTTCTGTTTAGCTCCTCCTGTCAAAATCAACATATCAGCCAAAAGACAATGGCAGAGCAGTGATGTTACTTTGGCATTCTCAAATTTATGGGTTGCCATCTTTTGGAGCCTAAGAACTTTAGAAGCTACCATAAGTTACATTTGATTACAAAAACATTGTTATTGGAAAAGATAACAGTTGTTAGAGGGTCAGACTGAAATATCACCAATTGAGCATGACAATTTTTGAATAAGATGTTACAGTAAGGATAATAGATAAGTGGATATTAGAGCTATTCAATACATGATAAAAGTCCTATATCTGTGCTCCCACACAGTTTGGAAATGACCACAGAATGGAGAGAGGAAATGGAGGACTTGTGTGGTCCACAATTTCAAGATATTTGGGAACCCAGCAAATGCCCTCTATATGGGTTGCTGTCCCAGAATACCAACAGTGGCAGGATCAATGACATTCTCAATCCCTGCTTGCTTACTCCTTTTCCTCTTAGCCAATTTTCAGCTATGGGAAGATATTGCACGAGTACAGTAGCCAGCATCCATATAGTCCATAAGTTCTGCACGAGTGCTGATCTGAGGAAACTATCATCAACTTATGAAGTCATCCACATTTGCTCCCACATACATGCAAGCAAAAACCACTATTTCAAATATAGCAGAAGTGCTGGCACAAGAAAATTAGTATGGGTCTGGAGATGTCAGAACATTAACATTATGAAACAATAGAAAAAGGGAGAGTGGCCCAGTTAAAATAGACAAGAGAAACGACCTCCAAATAATGCGGCAGACCTCCCTACTGCATTCTTTCATCAGCTGACTTGGTTATTATAACCATTATAACATGGCAATTCCAGTCATCAGTTTACAGCTTCCATCCAAGGAGAAAGAAATTAGCCTTTCTGAATCTTTTCAAAGAAAAGACTGAAAAGTCCTCATCCATGTTCCAAGGCAAATACAAATTTAATGATATGACCTAAAAGATTATCAACATGATTATGTATCTCACATAGAATGAGCCACCACTGGTTTTGAAAGAAACTAACAGCAGAGTTCCGCAGTCCCAAAGACAGGAGTCATGTCTGCTTCATACAATAGAAACGCCTCAGCTCCAAAGCATTTTGTCATATCTACAGGCACTTTCTTATTTCCCACACGGTGCATCCCTGAGTCCAATAGGGAGAAAAAGAAGTGCCAACCAGAGAGAATTATCTTTTTTTGCTATGATGGGTATCAAATAGAGATTAGACTCCTTTCTAATCTTGAATGTGAAAGAGAAGTAAGTTCAATTAGGCCTATCCATTAAATATGTTAAAAAAACAATTCCCATGCACTGCACATGTCAAGATCTAGTCCTACCAAATGCAAAGGCCTCTCACACCAAACCAGAAGGGAACCATTGTGTTTTTTTCCCCTAAGGGGGAGGGGGGACCTCTGCATGTTCACTGTCCTGATTTCTTACCTCCTTGGTGGACTACAATCTTCATTTTTTATGTGTTTACCAAGCCTAAGCTGATGTCCCTAAAAATATAAAAGGACAGAGTGTTACAACTTATGGATTTATGTTGACTAAACTTGTCCTCAGATGACACAAGAAGACAAATAAGTTGTCATCCTATGTAAAACTGAGCAAATTTGCAGTAAATTGTAGCAGCATTATGCTTCGCTATTTTCAAACTACCGTCAGGTCAATATTTTAATCACTTATTTCAGCAGTATCAAACAACATTACAATTTACTCCCATACTATTTAGCATTTCAGGATCCTCTATGACTGCGAAGCTAAATAGCTGGCAACCAAATCTCTAGATTTTAAATGCTTTCATTGCTCATTTACCGATGTCGCATGTTTGCAGAATGTCATTCCGAACTTGGATATATTTTCCTGGTCTTAGAAGTTACCACTTCTATCATCACAAACTTTTCCACGGTGAGCCACCACCACCAAAACCTACTAAAATATTCAAGATCTCTTAAAAGTTTACCATTTTTCAATGTGCAACAGTCTCAATAACTATGAAACATACAATCATTGGTTTTGTCAAGCATCGTTTAGTTATATTAACTTAAATTTCATTCCATACTCGTAGTCATGGTTTTGATGCTTAGAAAGATAGAAAACTGAGACATAGTAGCAATGAAGTTAAGATCAAGTTCGGGTTTTTATTCTATTTTTACATTCAGACCTGGCAAAGAACATCGACGGTGCTCTGCCCTCCTCCTTCCGGCAACAGCTTGACCCGAAACTTCTGCACACTGTTTTTCACATTCTGCTGGTCCTCCGCCTTCAGCACAGCCCTCACAATCTTTCCTTTGCTTCCTACCACCTCCTCCATGCTATCGCCATCGCGGGCATAAACTCTCTCCCCAAGCCCGTCGTCTTCCACGCCGAGCCGGCCGTATCGAAACCCACTGTCCGGTCTCTGCTCGAGGAATCGCTCATCATTGCCCGGTGCGTAGTTGCTCGGATTCTCATTGAAATACCCAACGCCATGATCGAATCTTGGAGGGCTTTCGAGAGGAGGGTGATAGGAGGAATCGGAGGGATTGGGGTTGGAATTTGGGAGGTGAGGCAAGATAGGGGGGGAAAAGGAAGGCTAATTTCTCGAAGCGGATTTTCTTGTCTGGGCTCGAGAGGACGGCCCAAATAAAATCAGGCTGGGGCTTCGGTTTTGGGACCTATTAACAAGGCCTCAGTTCTGAACCGGGCCTAATCTAAAAGCTCAGCCAGATGCTTCAAACTTCTCAATGAAAGAGCGTGATACCCAATACAAAATTAGTCATTCTAGCACGTCAGGGTCGGTATAAACCATTTTGAATACTATTGCGTTTAAGAAATCATTTATCTACTAAAATGAAAGATAACGTTTAACTTTTGTAAACCTCTATTGAGCGTCTTGCATGAGGTGGTATCACCATTGATCCATCCTTGTTCACCATTGATCCGAGAAAAAATGATGGGATTACCATGTTTAATTACACTTTAATGATCTTACATAGTAACGTTCCTAAATCATGAATCACCATTCAATCGAATGATCTTATTCAAGATCATCTTTGAAAAGTGACTTTGATTAAAAATTTAAAGACCAGAATAACCCTTAGTCATATAAAAAATACTTTATATTATAATAATATAATAATATAATAATATATGAAATAATTATAAATATAATATTATAAAATTATATCATAATATAATATTATAATTTAATCTAAACATTATAGTAATAAATAATATGAAATAATGATAAATTATCATCATACTATATTAGTGATAATTATTTTTTAATGCAAAGAGAAGTTAACTAATTAGGAATAATTTTAGTATTTCATGGTTGGCAATCCAGGATTTTCATGATATATCAAATGTAATGTTTTAGATAATTAAGGATTTTTAATCACTGGCATGTATCAAACTAAGATCAAAAGGAAGGGATTAGATCACCTTGGTATACAAATTACCAATGATTTAAGATCATTGTGATGACTTTATTTAGATTATCAAGCATCCTCTTAAGTTATTAAGGGAGAATCGAGAGGAGAAGGAAGTAACCTTTGAGGACAATAGTTCTTACAATATTGCTCAATGGCATACATGTAGAAGTGGGGTTACAAGTTGGCAAGGGTGGATTGGCTTTGGCATCAATTCAAAACTAATACACTTATATTAAACATATGTTTGATTGTATTTAGATTAATATTATTGATATATAAAGTATTTTATGTTGAATCATGTTACTTTCTCCACACAAAAACCATAAGAAATATGTTTGGGTCATTTATAACTTGTGCAAGACAACAAGAGATATTAATAATATATAGGTTGATCAACAACATATTTCACAAAAGATTATTGACCATGTACAAGTTATGTATAGTTTAATCAATAAATATTAATGATCGTATATAAGTTAACATTAAGCAGATAAATTAAGAGCATGTTTGAGATAGCTATTAGTTCTATCTATTGGCCAATAACTATCTCACATATTTATTGAAAAATAGCTACTGAAAAACCTTCCTACAGCCAATCCAAATAGAATCTAAAGAAGCATCAGCATTTTTTTCTTAAATATAAAAATGGGTGGGTTTAGGCATACTTGAGAAATTATATTTATATTAAAATATTCTTTACTATATTTCTAGGAGGCTTGTCAATGATTGACTTTTGACTCAGATGTAGCATCCTTAGATCAAATATGGATATCAATTTTGACATAATTACTTGTCTTTGACGAAAACCTAGTGTAATTAGGCAATGGAGTAATTGGGCAATATTCATCTTCTCAAACTAATTATAATCCAAACAAAAGTGTTATTATATATATGGATCATTTGATTTGTGCAAGTAATTCCTTTCCAAACTAACCCTCTTCTTCCTTACCATTTTCACCTAATGCACCTCTTTCTTTTTCTTCTCACCTAACACCCTCTCTCCTTTTCTTAAACTCCTCAACTATATTACCGATAGAGATAAACCCGACCCCTATATTGATATTTTTGACCACTTCTCATCGGATTCGAACGAGTTATAGCCAAATCTACATAGTGTTTTTTGTTTTTTTGTTTTTTTTCTTTTTCTCATTGTTAATTTGATTTTGTAGTATGTAATTAACTTATTTAAGCTTTTGATTTTGGTTCCCACATCAACTAAATAGATAAAAGAAAGAGTAACTTTGATTTTAATTTTAATAAAATTTAATTCAGATTTCGATTCCAATGAAGAATCACATGAGCTTGTAATATATTTATATATTATATGCATGGCATCAACTTAAAACGACTCTACAATTTCCTATCTTGAAAACACAATTCACAATTTCCTCTACAATACATATGGGGTATGGTAAGTAATGTTAGCATTTTTCACCTCAAAATTACGACCTCATTCCCATCCTTTTATGTTTACAAGGCAAGATATGCATAGCACGTCAATCCTAAATAAAAGTCCCATGTTATACTAATGAAGAGCATGATGTGGGTCCATACAACCTAATTGTTGCACCAAAGAAGCAAGGACAAAACTGCTGAAATGACCCTCTCCAATCCGAAGCCTTAATTGCAATCCCAGTCTGGACTCTCAATTGGGTTCTGCTACTCTATTACCTGAGGACTACCCTGGAAACGGGGGTCGTGGTAGGTATCACAAGCCTAATGCCTCGCTCTGTTCCCTCTCGAGTTAAGTCCTCAGGAATTTCGCAGTCGCTCACTGTACCAAAAAGAAAAACGTTTCAGCTTTCGTACATAGAGCATTCAATGCTTCTCGTCTCTCAACCGCCTGCCGCTTTGCCGCCCTTCAAATCCTTCCAAGCTACTGACAAAGAAACATTGCATCTGTAGCACAGCAAGGAAAAAGTCCATGATACGTCTGGATTCTTAGAACCATTGTTTCTTCCACATTAAAAGAAGGCACCGAAATTGCAAAGGTTAATTGAACAATGCCTTTAATTCATACAAAACATTAATAAAATGAATCCTCTCTATCTCTCCATGCTTGTTTTTTCCGTTCAGACCAAGAACACCTCCATGCTGTCCTCCTTTACAGTTCTACAGAGGGGACAGGCATCTAGGAAGGCATTGCAGAGGTCGCACACGCAGAGATGCCTGCAGGGAAGCAGCAGCACGCGCGAATAACGAGACCCGCAGGCCTTGCACAGCCTCATCCCCGCTCTCGGTTCTTCCACCGCCAATGGATGGCCGGAGCATGAGCCGGCTTGTTCCGCATCCGGTGAGGACGTGGAAGAGAGGCAGGGCTCGCGGACTTGCTCCAGAGTGCGGTTCAGAGACACAGCCATGGCCTCGCTCTCCTTGGCGATCCTCCGCCACTTCTTCCTCTCCTCCTCTGCTCTCTTGAGCCACGCTTCCAGTTCCGCCGTTCGCTTCCGGGCGTTTGCCAATTCGGTTTCTTTCTGGTTTAGAAGTGAGGAGACGTTCGAGTCGAGGCTCGAGAGAAGGGAGGTCACGTGCTGCTTTCTCTGCTGGTGGAGCGCCATTATCAGTCGGTTCGTCTGCTACAGAGCAAAATTGAATAAAAATTCGATCTTTCACCAGTCTTTCATCAAAAGATCATAGCTTTTACTTGAAGAAGAAACGTACCTGGAGGCGAAGGTATCGATCCGTTTCTTCCCTCTCTTTCTCTAACAGATCAGCCAGCGATTGACGCATAGAGGGAGGGCTATTAGCGGGGGTACCAGAAGGCAGAGCACCCGTCCTCCATGGTGGAGGGGAAGAAAAACAACCCATCATCATCCGCTGCTGTTGCTGGTAGGGCTGATGGAGATCAGGAGACAGCAAGCCACCTTCCATCTACTTCACGCCCGTCGTAGAACAGGGGCAGCGACACTTGCACCGCGGATCCAAAGGATCAAAACGTAGATTCCAAAGGATCAAAAGAGAGAAGAAGAGAAGCAGAGGACGTAATGGTGGTGGTGGTGATAAGAGTTTTTTCTTTTTGGTGATATATATATCCTGTTATTGCGAATAAATCTAATTGCGACACGTTCTAAAATGGAAAGGAATTCGGATGCGGCCGAAGACTTTAAAGACGCGTCCATCGAGAGAATCGTATCCTCGGCATGCTTCCCTCAAGCGCGAGATTTCCGTTGTTTTTATTTTTATTTTTTTATCTTTTTATTTTTTTCTCTCTCCCCCTAATTCTCTTCCGTCCTACTTTCCTTTCCTTTTCTAAATTGATACTGGAAATCTAAACCAAGTCTCTTTTCCTTCTATTATATTCTTCTCTCTCTTTCAATAAATCTCTTAATTGCTACCGGTGAGAATTATTATACTAGAAGATATTATTATTATTATTATATAGCACCTACTGTCACTGCTACTAAAGATTCATTGACTAAGGTTAAGAGCGGGAGGATCCGCTCTGCGATCTGCTGTATATATCCATGGGATGGGAGATTCTCTTATATATTTTTTTTCTTGCTTTTTATTAATCTATTATTTTTAAACTCCATGCGCATGCGTGAAGGAAAGCAAGAAGGAAAGATGGGCTGTCAAAGACTAGCATGTTAAGTGTTTTTTTTTTTTTTTTTTTAATGGGAGCCGTACTTAAAATAAAGTTTTAGGATAATTATGTTTACCTTAACTTTAGGACCAATGAGGATGGTAATGAGTTGGATAGGGATAACGAAGAGTTGAGTCATCATCTCCTCCACCCATGGGCTCGATGAGTTGCGAGGGATAAATAGAACCGAGTCGTCATCTCTACCGAGTTAACCTCACGCCCCTGAAAACAATGGGAAAAGGAACTAAGATAGGATCACGTCAGCCCCAACCATATGGTTTAAAATTCATGGTAGGATACGTGACTTGAAAACGATGGGACGAACAAGGACTGGCCTAAGTCAAAGTTGCAGCGGGAAACAACACAAGCATTATCCATTATAATGTGGAAAGCGTATCACCTCTCGGATCCCCGTTGTGATGAATGAACTCGAGGAAAGAAGGCGACATTCAATGAATCGATCATCCATTTCTTTCGTTGAAATTTTTAAAGGAAATCATGTATGAATAAGAGAATGGGAGGTCATTCGCGTGAAAGCAGGTTGGCAACTTGCCTTGAGAAACCCATTGACCCATCCCGATGCATGTCCATAAATATAATGCTTATCCAGATGTAATCCAAGGCAGGATGGGAGAATCCGTGCACGATATCTGGATGCAATCCAAGGCAATATGCTATTAACTTTATGATGTGAAATGATGGATAACATTTATATCCATCCTTTTTTTTTTCTTTTAATGGTAGATATTCAACTTAGGTTGAGTTTATCGAAATCCTGATTCTTTTGGTTCTGGTCTAACCACCGTGTCATGAAGGCTAACTTGGCTCAGGCTTAGGTTGGAAGAAGTCAACCAAAGAGCTTGAATAAATGAAGTCAAACTTAAATTCGTATGGTAGGTCATTGATCTTTCCTTGTTCAAATATACCACGCATCTCTATTATGTACTCGTAATTCAGATCATGATCATAATCAAAGTGTTGTCTGGTATAGGGTCGAAGGATTACAGATGGATTGGGACTAAGTTTGTGTTGCCAGGTCCATTCTTATATGTCACTGGACCAGATTGGTTTTTAAGGTCCAGTTTGATCTCATAGCATCAGCCTCCAAGATTAGTCAAATATCCATTGAAAAACCCTCTCTCCAAAGAGAACTCTATGAGCTTGAAGCCATGATATTTGTAAGATGATTCGCTGCTTGGTTAGCTACCTAAGTAGAAGATGAAAGCCGGCAATTAGTAGCATCATTAATCCAAGATATAACAATAACAAGTCACCTTCCAAAAAGATCCCATCATACTGGAACAAGCTAGTTTCCAATGAAACTGCACACCAGGCTGCATTCAATTTAATGGATGGAAGAGAACCATGAGGGACAGACATGGCTGCAGCAAGAAGAGGCCTCCCAGTATGAACTCGAACCACAGTTCCAATTTAAACCCCAGTGATGTGGTGGTGCATGGGACATTTGTTGATATATTGGAAGTCCCGTGTCAATGCCATCTGCAGAAAAAAGAACCAGTCGTGTGGACTGGCTGCTGGATCTTAGCTTTCTTTTTTTTCATACGTAAATCACCATACCATCGGAACGAACCACTGCTTTAAAGTTCCCATATGGAATTGAAATATTTGGTGGTACGTAGGTAGGGGTGGTATTTGTGGGCCTGAAGAGTTGCCTTTGTCCCTGTTATACTGGCAGCTCTGACCATGAATCGCTGCCTGCATGCCGTGCTAATATGGCAACGTCAGTGCTAATATGGCATGCAGGATCCAGCACACAGGCCAATTTGGCGAGTGCCCAGAGTTGAGTCCGGTTACAAAGCTTGGTTTGTTTTAGGTTTTATCTGGGATAGTTGTTGACCAATGGTTAATTCATAAAAAATAATCTGGCATCGCACCAGCCGCCTTAAGTTCATTCTTCAATTTAGGACTTCAAATCTTAAGATTTTAAGGTTGATTGATTCATGAGCATTTTGCTTTTTTACTTTCATTTCAATCAGTTGTTTATCTTTTTCCTTGCATGTCTTTGTCGTTTAAGAGGAACGATTGTCGCTCGGGAAAATTTTCTGCAACACCTCTTCACTTCCTCAAATTCTTTGTAATACTCTAATTTTTGAATTTATGAGTTGTATATACATTAAGGTAGCGTAATGTTATCGGTGTAGTTACTAGTCTTATTTGAATAGAAGGAAGCTTTAGCTTGGCTTGGCTTGGCTTGGCTTGGTGGCCTACACCATCGATGAAATGTTTTAAATATATTCATATATTTACCAACATATAACCAGCATGGTACAAGATTTTTTTCCTTTTTTTTTTTTCTCTAATCTTATTCTTTAAATATGATAAAGCAATATAAATGAAGAATTCGGCACAGGCTCAGTCTTTATATAAAAACTTTCATCATTAATGCATGTGTCATTATAATTGGTTCATATGGTATCCACATATAATTTTTTTTCTCTTTCTTATAACTATTCTTAAAATACTTGAGAACAATATAGTAAATTGTAATAAATAAAAAACTTTAATAGCCAAAATTTTATGGTACATTAAGAAATGAGTTTTAATTATAAGTAAGCATATTAATATCAATATACATATTGTATATTAAATAATGAACTTGAATAATGACCGAATGCATTAATTCTAGCATTAATGTAGTGAATAAAAAGTTTCATGAGATTTCATTTTAGAAGTATATAATATATATTTATATGTATTTAAAACTAAAATGCTATTATTTTAGTAAGTAGCAACAATGCTAGCTATTGTGGAGCATATTTGCCATCTTTTTTATTTTAGAATGAAGTAGAGATTTTCTAGCTTCCCCTAAAGTTATCCTTTTTTGTTATAAAATATTTTTTAAGTAATATTTGTAAATATTTTTCTCTACTTCAAAAATCACAAATTCAATCATTTTCTGAAAAGAAAAGCAATGTGCAACACATTACACATCCTAGTCTTGCGGTTAGGGGTGACAATTTATATTTTTATATTATGTTCATATAATATCGAAGCTAAGGTGTAACAGTATATGAGCAACACAAATATGATACGATTAACTAATCGTGTTAAAAATCCAAATATGAACATGACATGATTAGCATGGATAACATGACATGACATGTATAATCTGTTGATAAATAAATAGTATTGGATTGACACGATATCACTCACTCAACATGAATAGATATAACGCAACCAGTTTAATATGACCCATTTAATATGTTATCAACTAAATGGATTCTAAATGTGTTATTTTTGAGTTGGCGGGTCAACTCGTGATACGATATGATTATTTCGTGTCATAATCATGTTGACATATTTATGACGTGAACTTATTTAAGATCAATTCGAACCCACTTATTTCGTATTGAGTTCAAGTAGCATTCAATTTTGTCACTTTTACTTATGGTTATACCTTGTGAAGCATGGGGATGCAAGCCTTTACATCTCAACTTTCTTGGTCTACCGAGGATAGACAAGGAAATTGCAGCCTAGTTTTAGAAAAAGTGCAACTGATTTATTAAATTATATATAGAGATATGGACTTGGCTACGCATCTAAATTCGATTGCCTTTTTACTCTTGGATTTGTACGAATCACAGATCCTTCTAATATAGATTCAAGGATGAAAAGGATAGCCAAATTTAAACTTAACTACACACGAGTGTAACCAAGTCAGCCCTTATATATATATATATATTGTTTTTATAAATTTAAATTTTGAAAATCAAATGATTAATTAATATGGCATCAAAACTAAGGTTGGTTTAAAATTATGAGTTCTAATTCCTCCCATTTATTTTCTTTGAAAGTATGGATTTGAATATCTATTAATACTTTTGTTTCTAATCTATGAATAATTTAATCTATAAAAAATGGTTATTTGACTAGCACTTTAGATAAGGTTTTTAAGCCGGATTAAACTAACTCCAAACCTTCGAACCCTTCTTCATTTTATTGTTTTTCCTATCACATGCATCTTTAATGTTCAGACTAGTTATTAGAGATGGCAATGAGACAAGTTCAGGCTAAATAGCCAATCTTCATCTCCATCCTACCAAAGAAAATATTTTCTATCTCTGTTTCTCTAAATGAAGATTTTTTATTTCCATCCCCATCTCATGAGTAATGATAAATAACCATTTCTGACCAATCCTCATTCTGCCATCGATTACACCCCACCCCTTCCATCCTCACTCTGCCTTAATGACATATATAATTTTTTAATAAAAATTATAAAATTAATAATACAATTAAAAATAAAAAATGAAGATGACGAAAAAAAAAGATTAGGGTTCAAAAGAATATTAATATATATAAGAATAATTATATATATATATATATATATATATATATATATATATATATGAAAATATATAAAGGTAATATAATATTTAAGTACGAAGCCAATAAGGTAAGAATAGAGTGAGGATATATTTAATTTTGTCCCCGCCTTATTCTTACTAGTAAAAATAAAAACCCTATCTCCATCTCCATCCTCATGAATGGCAAAAAATCTGTCCTAAGATGGATCTTCACTTTATAGTTGCAATTGTCATCTCTACTCACCATATTATAAGGCTGTTGGTTTAGGAAGTGCATAATTTTTACACAACTTTTATATGCTATTTAGTATTATCGAGTTAGAAAATACTGTTGGATGCCTATAATACACACATGAAAAGTTGATCCGAGCTATAATTATTGATATGATAACTTTATAATCAACTTATTCATATCCAGCAACATATCTTGTAAGTTATATTAGCCTCTCTCTTTTGTTGCATGATAAAAGAATTTTTAAGGGGTATTTGATATTCAGCCCTTAAAAAGATTGGACTATAACTTTTAGTTTTTGCCGATTAATTTTTTAACTTTTATTTTCTATATATATTTATTCATCCATTGCACATATTTATCTTATCAGTATATACATTTATTCATCTAATGTACACTTATCCTATCAATATTCGTATTTATCTTATCAATGTACATATTTATTTATACATAGTATGGACTTATCAGGAATCACATGTTAAAGAGAAAGTAGTGCAGGCATGTTTCATTAAATCATGATTAGCAGAGGATCCTCTCATCCAATTTTTAATGTACAAATAATAATATTTCTGTTGCATATACTATTGAAAATTTAATAGAGCTACATCCTCTGGAGCCAAGCGGAACTAAGTCATATCTTTTGTCATATAAGACTTATTTAGATTCCATTGTTCCAACCGCTAATCTTTTCATTAAAAAGAAACCAAAGAAAAAAGAAAAAAAAAAAATCTTCTTCTCCTCTGTTTTCAAAGGGATGATATATCACAAAGGATCACAAGATAAATTTCAATGATTTCCTGGATGGACTAGATCAGTTATTGCACGCTTTTATTTTAAGATGCATGAATCTAAAAGAATATGATCAAGTGGTCGCATTTGCGAAAAAGACCAGGATAAAGTATAAGGATAAATTCCATCTTTTGTAGGTTGTTTTTTTTTTTTTTTTTGGAAATATTTTGACTAAGCGTATCTCTTATATGAGAATTAGATGGAATAGCTAAAGGAAAAAGTTAATGCAAAAATTGAAAATGTATTAATGATAAAATTTTAATTTTTCATGATTATTTTCATGATACTTTGAAAAGTAAGAAGAAGAAACTGACCTGAATTATATATGGAAGGATGTAACTTAGTTTTATGATTCATTGATGGGAAGAAAAAAAAAAAAAAAAAATCTAGACCATACTCTCCCACGTTGAAAGAATGCCTTTCTTCTCTCCCATCAGATTAATGAGGGGGTTTGGTTGCATATCTTGGATATTTAATGAGGGAGTCTGGTTGCATACTGTTATGGTCTCCCTTCTTCTTCTTCTTCTTCTTCTTCTTTTTCTTCTTCTTCTTCTTTTTCTAGTGTAGATGTGTCAATGGACTAGAACTGATCCACACCAAAATTTAGCCCAAATTAAAAGTTCAGGCTTTCACCTACCCTGGCACTGAACTGGTTCAAGGTGATTTGATCAAGCCTAGCCCAGTTGCCTTGTTTACTACAAGATTGATCCTTGGAATGGCCTGAAAATGGCTTTTCAAGATTTCAGCCTTAAAACTCGAGTCTGACCTCAATGGAGATGGAAAAATCCTATCCGTACAGAGAACCACACCAGTGAAGGTGGGTTTGGAGTCTATCTTCAAATCTATTCTCAAAACTTGTTCATTTTCTTTGAACGACAAAGAATGTAATTATGCAAATATGAGTCTTCTCTTAATTATTGCCTCTAAATATTGAGTTAAGGCATTTGAGTTTGAGCTTTTTAATGTATTTTAAGTGTCTACTAATTTATAATAGATTTTAAACTTTAATTTTTTTTTCTCTTTACAATAATAGTGTATCTAAAATTGATATCTAATTCTAGAAACAAAAAAGAGAGAAGGCAATTAAAAATTCCTCATAAAGAATGAAAAATCATAGAGTAGGCCAAGGATGTAAAGTATACCATCTATTCCATTGCCATCCTTAGTTCGAGTCTGATATTGTCTTTTAATGGTGCAGGTTGGTCATCATCCATCGTCGTTACGAATGGACAAAGAAGAAGAGATAATAAAAAAGCTATTTAAAAGAAAAAAATCTCTTCTAATATATATAATTAAGAAAACATCTTTGAAGCTGGTTTCACACAGTCAGTCTCTGACCCTGAAGATTCTCTCTAAAAACTAGCACTTAGTAACTGATTTTGAATACAAATTATTTTTCAAAAGCCAAAACAGTTTTTTTTAAAAAATTCACATATTTTCTCAAAAATGTGTTCTATGAGAAGAATCCCAACTATGTAAATGATGTTTTGCTTCCAAATGATTTTTCACCGGAGATTCTCTCCTTCGCTTTAACATGCAATGCATTCTCATGCAAAGTGCAAGTAAATGTACTTCCAAGAAATATTTTCCATGTTGTGCCATGACAAAAGCCTGTCTCCACCATGTGTCGAACTTCATTACTTATAAATTAAGTCTTGCTATATGATTTTATGACAATATTTAACTAAACAATCTTCTACTCGAAAATTGTTTTGGGTCCTTGTATTTTGAAGGTCAAAAGTATTTGGATCATGTGGGATGGATAATTGCTAGAGTGCTAGGTGATTGTAACTTTTAGACATGATTTTGCTTTATGAAAACTTTGCAAATGCTAATAACTAAAAATAAAAATAAAAATAATATTAATTTTTAGAAAATATTGCTATATTGGTTGTCACAAAGTTGAGTAATCCTAAAATATCCCATCAATGAAACTTTCAGTTTCAATGCTCATGGTTAAGATATATCCTAAGAAGGGTCATTGTAACATATTAGAATTATGTAAAAAAAAAAAAAAAAAAAAAAATTAGGTAAAAAATATTATTTAATCCTCTTAATTTCGTATAAATATTTATATTCTATTCTCAAATATATGTTAGGGCATGGACTCAGACATGGTACCATGCCTTGAGGATTTTGATCAGTTTTTTATGAGACCATCCTTCTCTCTCATGCACTGCTCAGCAACTGCTGAGCAATGATTCAAATTGGACAAAGTAAATGCACCAATGTGCTATCTCGTCCTTTTGCTATTGTTGGTGCATGATTATTCTGTTCCTCGAATGATAGAAAAAGACTTTTTTTTTCTTTTTGATAGCGAAATTAGATTGCTAGCCACTACAAAGAGGCAAGGGCCAAAGGAGCCTATCATAACTCCATTTTGTGTCATACGCAAGACAAGAATATATATATATATATATATATATATATTCATTTTTTTAAAAATAATTTTTAATCAATTCTTTTTTTTTTTTCTTGATATATCACATCACTTCTATACAAATACATTTATAAATTTGTGCTACATATAGCCCAATTATTTGAATCATTTTATTCCTAATTTATTCTTAATTAATGTTATCTTTATTTTCTTACAAATAACTTCATTTCTTATTTTATCTTTTCTTATATTACCATACTTTCATTTGGTGCTTCCTATGTAATCTAATAATAAATTTGGATCCAATTTCATGCACTACAAAAGCATGGTAGTAAATGCTTTTGAGTTTACTTGGACGATAGAAAGAAATGTTTTTCTTTTGGCAAAAATACACTATTAACCCTCGAATTTTTCCTCAAAACCCATTTCGGCTCACAAATTTCTAACTAATACAATTTAATTCCATATACTTTAAAAATAATGCATTTCTAATGCATCATCATCGCATGAAGTTAATTATAATTGATGATATAATCGATATATTATTATATCAATAAATACATGTATTCACATCAAAACGATATATAATATTTATAAAATATAAAAAAAATAAATTATAATAATTAAAAATTTTAGGGTCTTAATAGATTTTGATCGAAAGTTTGACAATCAAAAGTATATTTTAGCCGTTCCGGCATAAGTATGGAAGAATATTTGATATACTCGTAAAATATGCACAAAAGCTACGAATAAACGTTTAAAGTTAAAATATTGGCTGAGAGGTCTATAAATCGAGGCCCATCCACCGCCGAGACAAAGCATGTGACACACGACTCCATAAGTCAAGAGCACATCAAATACCGACGTCTTCCCACTACTCCGATCGTTTTCTAATTTTAATGCTTTAGGGTCACATCCCCAGCGGTCCACGAGTGATGTTAGGGGGCTTCTTTTTGATCACACGTTACGTTAGCCACTGCGTGGCATGACACAATTGATTCAAGTGAAAGAAACCATTACGATAAACCAATATAATTAGCAAGCTTGGATCCCTGATTTCGGTACAAAATAATTTTTTTTTTAAAAAAAATAATCCTCTTTGATATTTTCGATTGAAATATTTGTATACATATATTTTTAATTAAATATTTTGATTCCTAAATTTTAAAATTAAATATAAATTACTGCTATATGATTTAATCATTACTTAGTTACATCCATATGGCTTGAAAATGTTATACTTAATTTTAAGTTTGTCAAATTACATCATATGCTTTGACATGTTATATTTAATTACTATTTGTTTTAAGTACCATCAAATTACATCAATGAAAAAAATTATATGAATATAATTTGATAGTATCTAAAATATATAGTAGTTAAGTGTAATATGTCAAACCATTTTGTACAGTATTTAAAATACATGACAGTTAAGTATAATATGTTAAATTATATTGGTGTAATTTGATATAATTTAAAATATATAATAGTTAAATGTAATATTTTAAATTATATAAATGTAGTTTGATAATGTTTAAACTACAAAGTAAAAAAAAAAAAAAAGCTAAAAAATATGCTTTGTTAAGATGATGACGATAAAAGGTAAAAAATGATAGTAAAAAAAGAATTTAAGCAAGTACTAGCGTAACATGTGGAAAATGGTTAAAATTTTTTCTATTGATTTTTTTTTTTGATTCTTAGCTGGTCTTATCACTACATAAGCCTTATCTTAGAATTTTTTTCATGAGTTACCAATGATAGTCATCAAAAATATACTTTACTAAATAAATTTTATAAATTAATATATTTAATCTTAAACAAAAAATTCTCATTTGAGAATTTCATATGTTTCTTATATAATAATTATCATAAAAAAAAAAATCCATATAGATAGTGATAATTTATACAATTAGGTTAATTATACTTATCTTTTTAATATGGAAAGCGGGGTAATGTGGTCCGCGCTTGAATTGACGAGTTCCCCCGCTAACATCAAGCTTGCCCCGAGAACAATTTGTGGAACGCATGGGCTCCCAAACTCACCAGCCGCGGTGCATCCATCACCCACCATGACTCGGTGTCGGGGGCGGTGCCCACCATTTTTAGACGCATCTCGATATCCCTTTCTAGCCGCACATCTCGGCGGGCCCCACCGCACCACCTCGCGCCACATCGCCCAGGAAACGTCACTGCCGTTCGGAAACGGTCGGCATCTCCGGAACCCTCGCGTGCGTCCGAAGACCATCCAAACGCCGAACAACGCGCATCCGACTCCATCCATATGTCGGCAACCCAGCACTGTAACCCCTGCAAATATCTATGACGTGGATCAACGAAAGAGCGCCACGTGACCACATTTGTCAGATTTCTGCCACGTGTCCAGCAAAGATAAACCCAGCTGCAACGTGGCTGTCCTCAAATGGCCGGTCGGTTCGCACGAACGGTAGATGGAAGAGGCTGGACGCGATTTACACCACTCGTCTCGCCGTCCGAGTCCAAGCTTGGAGCCAGCACCACACCCGCTGTCATCTTTCCCACTCCTCAAAGCTTCTATATAGCCGCCAGCCCTCGCGGTATAGAGCCAAGGGAATCATAGAGGACGCAAGCTGGTAGCAGCGTAGCGTAGTTTGGTGCTAACGCCACCTTGTGAAGCTAAAAATGGGTGTTTTGGACTACTTTTCCGAGCTCTGCTCGCTCCCCAGCCACCACCGAAAGTTCAAGCAAAAGAAGCAGTTTCAGGTTGGCATGATACATCCCTTCTCCCACCTCTTCTTCTTCCTCTTCTTCTTCTTCTTCTTCTTCTTCTTCTTCTATGGATGAATGACTGAGAGCGACTGTTCATTGGATTCAGACGGTGGAGATGAAGGTGAGAATAGACTGCGAAGGGTGCGAGAAGAATGTGAGGAAAGCCCTGAAGGGAATGAAAGGTACCATTTGATCACAAACCCTTTCCTCCAATTCTTCTAATTCAGATCGATCGTTCGGGAATAACTATTCCAATAACTCATGGAATAGCTATCATCTTATTATTCCTGTAGCAACGATCTCAGTTAGATGTGGTTTGGAATAATGATGGACAGGGATAAGCAGCGTTGAGATAGAGCCGAAGCAGAGCAAGGTGACGGTGACGGGATACGTGGATCCGAAGAAGGTGATACGGAGGGTGAGGATGAGAACGGGGAAGATGGCGGAGCCGTGGCCGTACGTGCCCTACGACGTGGTGCCTCACCCCTACGTCCCCGGGGCCTACGACAAGAAGGCTCCTCCTGGGTACGTGCGAAACGTGCTGGACGACCCCAAGCTCGCCCCCCTCGTACGTGCGAGCTCCACGGAGGTGCGCTACTCCACCGCTTTCAGCGACGAGAACCCCAACTCCTGTACCATTATGTGATCGCCTAAGTAGCTAGATGGAAGACTTTTTCTTCTGTTTTCTTTTTCTTTTTCTCTTTTAGGTTGCTGCCTCTTTATCTTGTGCAAAAAGAAAGAGATGGCAGTTGTGGGAGGAACTTGGGTGTTAAGGAGTGGTCGGAGGTTGGGCTTGGTGGTGGTTAGATCTGTGTTTTATCGTGTGCTGTTTGTCATGAGCTGTATTTATTCCATGTATTGATAGCAAAGAAGAGGTTGGAATTGGCTTTCTCATTTAATTTTGTTGATCTTAGATTTGTTTTCATTTGTTCAAGGGATTGGCTTCCCTTTAGAGCTAAGTTTTTCTCTTGTTGTTTTCCTTTGCTCTAGCGTACGGCACCAGCGTGACGTGAGCTCGTTGGCCCTCGTCAATAATCGAGAGTACTTTGGAATGGCTATGCAGCGCATTGAGTATATATATATATACACACGCTGATGAAAAAATTAAAAAAAGATGAAGTATTTTTAAGATTTATATAAATTTAAGTATAAAAAAGATGATTAAATTTTAAAGTAGTATTTGATTATATTCCAATGTAAAGAGTTTTAGGATTTGATTATTTTTATCATTTTTTTACGATTATCTTCTTCATTTTTGTAATCACATGGGTTTTAAAATCATTTTATTTTTTTTATTTTTTTATTTTTAAAATATATAATTTATATAAATTTAAAAATGATAAAGATGATTAAATTTAAAATTAATTATATTTAAATATAATTAAGTTTGAAAGAGCAAAAAAATTTGATTGCATTAGCATACGATCAAGAATAAATTTAATCATTCTTTTCTGGACCATGTGAATTTTAAATATAAAAAAATAAAATAATTTTTAAATTTATATAAATTTAAAGATTAAAAAAATTAAAATTATACTTAATTATAGACGAGTCTTGCCATATTCTCTCTCTCTCTGTGGACGTACAGCCAAATCGTACAAAACCTTAGCTAACAGCATGTTTTGAACATCTGGATTCGTACGCATATCTTTTACAAGCTGCCAAACATTTTTCCAGGGTAATCATAGCCATCACAAAGTAAACATTTGAATCATGTTGGCACATGCCATGCTCTGGTTTAAGATACGGTATCTAGTTATAAATGCCAGCAATATATTTTTCTTGCACTTAAGTGTTACGAATAAAAAATGCACAGGGGCCGGCTTCTCCAAATTCCATTCCATGCTCGTGTCCTTCCTGGCTGCTAAGAGAATAAATAAAATTATCCTTCTCTTTCTCCCCAAATCGGCGAACTCAAAAGTTGCCAGGCTTTCATCTCACCGTATATTGTACCAAGAGAAAAACTAAACTGAACCATATTTGCGAAGGATAGGTTATTAGGACTAGGAGAGTATTTACCGGACTAGATATGTCCAATTAGCCTACGGGTCAAGAACCTTCAGAGCCTTATCAAAGTTGTGCGAAAATACCTCAAAGATCTGGTAATTTCTATGATAATTAATTTTGAAAACAATCTATCAGGTAACTCCGTCAATCTAACGATAATATTTCATGTCTGCATATTTTCATGGAGGCCTATGCAGTGCGTGGTTCATCTTGCATGTTACACCCACAAAAATGATTTAAGTTTCATATTGAATTAAAGCATAATTTAATACCTATATACTTTTAAAAAATTTATAATTTATATATTCTTGGTAAACAAATTTACATTAAAAGGCTGTTTGAAATCCTAGAATTGAACTTATACCGCATGTTAAATTGTGCATCTTATCTCACTTATTTGAAATATTATAATTTAATTATATTATAAATCCAGCTATATTCAAATTGTAAGTAAGGTCTTAAAAATATAAAAGCCGATCTATAGCCAATTAACTTGCAAGGATTTAAAATATAAGAATAATCAAATTTAATATTATAATATAAAAATATAATATAATATAATAACATATATCATATCATATTATATTTCGATACTATTATAATAATAATATTATAATAGAGGATAACAATTATATTATAAATATTATTATAACTATAATATAACTAAATAATGTAAAATAAGATAATATACAATATTATAATATTGTACAATGTTACAATAATATGTAGTGCTCAATTTTGGGGGTGCCTGCATCAAAACCAGGGAGGAGGATGGAAGGGGGAGCGACTGTGAAGGAGAATTGTGAAGAGAGGAGGAGTGATATTTTGGGCCTGAGGCTTGCTGATGGGGAGGGATGCTTTATATAGATATTATATTGCAATCACATGGTCCGAGCAGGGCATGGATAGTGCATGGATTGCTATCAACCTCTGTTTTAATTTTTTTTTAATCTTTTTCCATCAAATCAAGATATGGAAAGAAATAAAGCTTCATGACAATATGCAATATGATAGATTACAATAAGAGAAGGGGTAAGGTTACATGAAACAAGGTATATAGCAACAGCTTCTGCCAATGGTCGTTGAATTGCTAGATGAGATGGGATAAGTCTTTGTCAAATGCATGCTAAGCAAAGAAAAAAAAAAAAACAATAGCATATTTGCTTTCTTCCATTCGAAGACCGCTAATTAATTCATTTTCTTTCATTTAGAGACCACTATTTAATGACATTTGAAATCGGAATGTATTTTTCAGAAATACATGGCAACAATTCCTGCTACACTCATCTGTCTTTCATTCAAAGATGCTTGGAATATAATTTTTTTTTGACACATGACATTTTTTTTTTCTTTTCTTTCTTCCATTTGGTGGACATTTAAGTCTATGGTAAGGCAATTTGAACTAAAATCTTTAGGTGAGCACTACATGCAGCATGAGTAATTGTGCTAGTACATGGGTGAAAATGTAAGCTCATAGTAAAGGATGGAATTACAGTCTATTACTGTTAATGATTTATATTAGCTCCATTTAGTGAACACTATGGTGACACCTATTTAATAAGCCTCTAATAGAAACATCATTTTTTTAACTAAAAAAAAAAAAAAAGCATAGAATTGCACAAAAAAAAAATAAAGTTTTATAAAATAGAACCATATTAAACTTTTTATCCATCGGATATTATGGATTGGGGGATACATGGCGAACAACCTTGTCATAGTTATGCATTTTGTATATGTATTATATGACACGAGTGAAGAGAGAGAGAGCAAATTTGATGTGATTACATTTAAAAAGGATATCCACTTAGATTTATATTAAACAATGTGTATCCTATATTGATGTTGCAAGCAATCAGATGTTATCTAATACTTTTAAAATGCTTGAATACCACAATTTATATATTTTACGGACTTCTTATTTATGCATCAAATGGTTACATACATGCATTTTATATATAGAGAGAGAGAGAGCTGGACTTCTAATCATTCTTTTCGTCTTTGAATCTATACGGATCATAAATTATAAAAATGAATAAGATAAAATTACAAAAATGAATAAGATAAAAAAAGATAGGATGACTTCAGGATTCATGTGAATCCAATAATGAAAAGAACGATTGGATTTAAGACTTACATTCAAATATAGCTAAGTTCAATTCTTTCTTTCTCTACATATATAGTTTTAGATATTTTAAATATTTTAAAATACAACATTCAATAACCTGAATCATAATTTTAGGATCTAAATCATGTAATGCAGATCAGATTAAATCTGAGTGAGTGATCAACACGGATGTCGCTGAATCCAAAAATTAGGGGCGTACTTGATTTGTACCCTCCAATGCAGCCTTGGCATCGAGACGGCTTAAAATAAGTGATGCTAAGGATCTAAAATTGTGTGCCCTTCATACACCACTCCATTTCTGTCCGGGATTACTAACAGGTGAGTCATGTGCTATCCCACCAATCACTACGCCATCCCACTTATCACCATATGCATAAGGTTTTTTTTTTTTTTTTTTTTTTTTTAATATGCCAAACAAGTTTCTATCATCACATATGTCCACTTCAGGCAACTATGTATCACTCTTAACAACTAAATGATCCATAAGGTGCATCATTATATTAAGACCTTACATCAGGAATAATAATGATATCAAAAATCTCCACCAAGAACAAAAGCCCAGACGGGTATGCTCTCTGTGATATTGAAATTTTGATCTAGAGAACCCTCGAGCTTATAAAAATATATCACATAACAATGAGTAAACAGATACAGGGCCGAAAAGAAAAATCAGATACGACTGAACTTGCATGCTTGGAAGAGCTTAACAATTTGGGCATTACTGACCTAATTGTAGTTTTCAATTGGAGCCTTCGTAGTGTTCAACCCTCTTAACAATTAGGGCATTATTGGCCTCATTTAAAATGAATAGTTGATAACTATCTTCCTGTACTCGGTGCAAAACTTCCATCTTCTCTATTTTCTCAAAGCATTACCGCTTGAGTCACTGACCACAAAATCTTAAATGTAGAGGATACTTTTTTTTCCTCTTAATTTCGAGAATTCTATTTCCAATGCTTCACAAACAATTGCATCTAGAATCATGGATTTATTACATAATGCCTGCAAGTACGGTGACTTCTGTATCATCCTATACGTATAGGAATGCACACTTGTAGAGGAAGATTATTGTACCAAAAACATTAAGTTAAATATCTTCACAAATAATTAACCACCTAAGAACCTGAAAATAATATGCCTTTCCATACTCACAAATTATTATAACAGTGAAAACTTGTGTTTTATGCACAACCTATATCGGGATGATCAACAAGGAATTGATGAATACCAACAATTAGTCAAAGCAATAAACAAGCCATCGAGTCAAAGATAGATACAGATATCCAAACAACTTAGAAACTTCAGTATGGAAATTTAGCATAGCACAACAATATCGTATTAAGATATGCTGGACACAAAATCAAGCTGATCATTCTCAAATCATAGGATTCCATAAAATATAAAACATAAACCACATGTGATATTGTTTTAATATATTATAAATAAAAATAAGTACTAATCTCATCCACCACGGAAACAATCAAATGCCATCCTTTTGTTCACAACATTAGTTCCACTTATTTGCTATATTTCATCCAACAATCAAAATTTGAACAGCTAATAGCTGTAGCACACTAAAAACTTGATGTGCTTCTTCTAATGGCAAATCAAATGGTGGCACGAAAGTAAAGATGAAACTTGCAAAGTAACATGCATCATTCTAAGCCTTGATTCCTGAAGGCTCTCCTACAGCAGCTTCCATCCTTTGGTACCATTCACCAATTTGTGTGTTCTCCACCATATCTCTACCAGCCTTTAGGTATCGGATAGGTCTTAGAACACCAAATACAGCAAGATCTGCTAAATTAGGCTTTGATCCTCCTGTAAAAATAGATAAGAGAGAGAATATATCATTATGGCAGAGCATATGACCTGAAGAAATTTATCATATCACTATTTATGACAAAGTCAACATACCAAGAAAATCTTTTCCATCAAGAGCCCTAGTCCATGTTTCTGCAGCCTCATATAAAGCAGCACGCTCGTCAGTGATGTTATATTTCTTCTTCAGCTTCTTGGAAATTATATACATGATAGCAGCCCCAGCGTATTTTGCTGTAAACCTCTCCGTGGTACTAAAGTTGCCTGCAAGTTAGGGAAGCCAATTCAGGACGTTAGACCTTACTGAGAAGTTTTTGTGCAGCTTGTCAAGGGTAAACCAAGGCCATAGGTTGGATATACGATGACACTAATGCAGAATGATGTCATGGATGGTTATAATTCTTTTAGGTCTACTGCAGCTAACAGAAAGGAGTGTCCATGGTCAGGGTCACATAATTTACCATTACCTTTTAGTACATGTAATTAACATGGCACACGATTCCATATATGGATGGAATCCATTGAATAAGGTGTATAAGGTTTTACAATTTATGTATCAGGCCATAAAGTTACTGTCCTAAAAGAGACGGGCCAAAGATTTATTTTTTTTAAAAAAAAGGCAAATGCATCCATTAGATTCGCCTATCAAAATGGGTTGGTGCATGCCTTTATGCAGGCAATCTCCTAAAAGAGACAGGTTGAAGATTAAAAAGAAAGAAATAAAAAAAGAAAGATGAATTAGTTTCTTCCAGCAAAAATGGTGCCCCTGTGAGCATGTTCCAGATCGAAGTCAGGTGGCCAGGAAACAAACAGACATGTCCCCTTATCAAACATTTTAATGTCACTATAAGAACAATGAACAACACACAATTATTTTCAGAATTACTTTTGAAGTCCCAAAAAAACTGTGCTTCCAAATCTTAAAATATTTGCAGAAATTCAAAAATAATTGAGCCTAGTGCCTCTCTTTTGCTTCACACCTTTAAAAAAACTTCAATAAATCTTTCAAACTGTAATTTTGTCTAGCATGCTAATTCAGTTCAATTTTAATTAGAAAATCTAAAGAAAACAGTCAAATCACACAACTCAAATCAGAACTGTCCGCAGAAAAATAGCCAACAGATCACAGATACCATGTAAATATAGGTCTGTTCCAGGATTCAAATAAGAATATTCAGATAAGGATTTTCAACTGAAACCTCATAGGGATCCTTAGAAATCAGATCCAAATTAAAAATTCACCCATGCACTATGAGTCTATGACTAGAATCATACTTTCTGCCAAACAAGCAGTTGGACACATTTTGAATTTCAAAATGCAGCTCCAGCACAAACATTTAATTGGGATTCAGGTTAGACAAAAGCACATGGTTCTGTGAAATATATCAGTGTCGATCTACATTAAAGTTCAGAAATTTACTTGAGCAATAGTACCAGACCATTTAATAACCCTAGAATAGAACACAAAAAGTAAACGAGATGTATTTTTGCAGCAGGATAATCCATAATTATTTTTTTGTGGTGGCATCAAATCAGAAATCCTGATTATCCAGTAGTTTTAACCAAACTTTTCTACATTGAGAGTTAGCGAGCACCAATGTCCATTTGCTTGAGGAACTTGAACATTAGAAGTACCATTTGCATAAGACAATGTTTGATCATAGAAGTTGCCCAAGTTATATCACTACATTATGTCTTGCTTTAGCAAAATTTATGGACAATTTTGGGCAATAATTCCCCTTTGTACATAACCAATTCCAAGCCTGGATAAAGAAGAAGGGTCATGGTAGGTTTACAGTCAATATAAATCTATAGTCATATTCTATGAACATGAATTTGCTAGAGAAATAATTGGGACGTTTCCTATTCACAAAATGCCATGGAAAGTTTGTCAGTGTTAGTTAGGCCATTCCCTAAAGCGATGCGTTACATCAAACTCTGACATGACTAAAAATAAGCAAAGATTTGTCAGTCTAGAAAAGTAGAATATATTTAACAACTTCAAATAACAGAAAAATTAATGAAACTAATAAATATGATAACTAGAAGGAGAATTAACATAGCTTGCCTGCAATAACTAAGTGGATAAGAGAAAAAGTAAAAGAAGTTGATGGTTATATACTTTGATAATTGTGAAAGATATGAGAAAAGCTAGAATAGAAATTATTGTAGCAAAGATGAAGTAGACATTAAAAGAGTAGGAGATAAAATAATCTTAATTAAATTGATGTTAGGAGAGGAGCTCATAAATATAATTAATGCTTATGCTCCTCAAATAAGTTTGGATAATACTAAAAAGTAACACTTTTGAAAGAACATGGATAAAATAATTCAAGAGATTTTTAGTGGCAAAAGATAATTATCAAAGGAAATTAGAATGGATGCATAGGAAAAATAAAATGTAGGCTTTGAAAGAGTGCCTAGAAGTTATGATTTTGAAGATAAAAATGAAAAAAGTTATCATTTTAGAGTTTGGAATGACATATATAATTTAGCATTATTGCATTAACTAACACATGTTTTAAAAAAAGAGATTCTTAATAACTTTAAAAGTGGATATAATGCTAGCTAAATAGATTTTTTCTTATTAAAAAGAATGGTCAAGTTTTGCGCAAAGATTGTAGGGTTATATCAGGTGAGAGTTTAACCACCCCACACATATTGATTGTCATGGATGTATCTATTCAAAAAATGAAAGAGAATGACAAAAAAAATTCAAATACTAGGTGATGGAATTTAAAAAGAGAGTAACTAAAAGCTTTTAAGGATAGAATATTGAAGAAAAATATGAGTCTAGATGAGAAAATCAATATTATATAAAGAGATGGCTAACAGTATTTAAAAAACTAGCTATAGAGGTGCCAAGATAATCGAAGGAAAAAAGTCCATACAGTAAAAGAACTTGATACCATGGAAAAGTTTAATTAGCAGTTAAAGTGAAAAGAGAACTATAGAAAACTACTTAAATGCAAAAATAGAGAAGTGATGGTTAAGAAAGAAGATAAGAAAGTAGTCCAGGAGATTAGATTTAAGATATAAAAGTTTATATTAGAAGTTAGAAACTAAGAATGGAGAGAAATAAATCCTAAACCCCAAGCCCTAACCCTTAACCCCTAACCCCTAAACCTAAATCCTAAAACTGCAAACTTAAACCCTAAAACCCTAAACCCTAAACCCTAAACCTCCTAAACACCTTAAACCCTAAAAACCCCAAGCCCAAAATCCCAAAACCCTAATCCCTAGAACACCAAACCCTAACCCCAAAACCTAAACCCTAACCCCTAAAACCCCAAATCCAAAACCCCTAAAGACCCTAAACCTCTAACCCCTAAAAACCCTAAAACCAAAACCCATCAACCCTTAAACCCTTAAACCCCAAACCCTAAAAACCCTAAACCCTAAAACCCCTAAACACTTAAACGCTAAACCCTAAAATCCTAAAAAACATAAACCCTAAACCCTAAACCCTAAAACCCCTAAACACTTAAACGCTAAACCCTAAAATCCTAAAAAACATAAACCCTAAACCCTAAACCCTAACTGAAACCCTAAACCCTAAACGCTATATATATATATATATATATAAAGATTATAAAACTCGTAGAAAGGAAGACTGGAGAGATATAACTCAGGTAAAATATATCAAAAATGAAGATGAAAATAAATTGATTAAAGAAGATGAAAATGAGATCAAAGAAAGATTAAGAAACTATTTTTATAAGTTATTTAATGAAAATCATATAAATGATTTAAGGTGCCTTACTAGTTCCATTAAGGGTAAAAACATGAAAAGTATTCATAGAATTAGGTTATGCAAAGTAAAAAGACTATGAAAAATATTAAAATAAGAAATATAGTGAGACTTGACAAAATTACTATTGAGGTTTGGAAGTATTTAAAAAATGTAAGCAACTTGTTTGACAAAATTTGTTTAATAGTATCTTACAAAACAAAAAAAATACCCGATGAATAAGACAACATAATATCGATTTATAAGAATAAATGTGATATTCAAAATTATTTTAAGTCATACCATAAAACTTTGAGGAAGAATAATTGAGCAATAGACTGAGATGTAACACAAAAATATTAGAGAATTAATTTAGTTTTATATCAAAAAGATCGATTATGGAAGCTATTTTTCTCTTTAAAAGGCTAATAGAGATATTTAAAGAAATGATATAAGATTTTCATACGCATTTTATTGATTTAAAGAGAGTATATGATATAATCTCCAAAAAAAGTCTTATGATGGAGTGCCATAAGAGAAAGGTACTTGTTAAATATATGATGAAGCAATTGTTGGTATAAGAATTACTAGTGATGATACTAATAAGTTTTTAGTTATAATATATTTACATTAAGTATTTATTTTAAGTCATTACCATTTTATCTTAGTTATAGATAATCTTACTAAGCATATTCGAGATTATATTTATTGGTAGATAAAATTAAGATCAAAGTTAATTATATGTTGGAATTATGTAGAAGTGAATTAAAATCTAATGGAGCATTTGGTAATCCAAATGGGATCACCATGATGATTTTAGATCGTTGGTGATCTTTATCGCAAAGTGATTTTATTTGTAATAATTTAAGATCACCATGCTTGTTATGCTATCTCCCAATGATTAAATATCTCTCGATATTCATGATTAAGTTGTTTAGTATGCTATAGAAATCCAATATCATTGCCATGTAATACTAAAATTGCCCTAGCATATTTTGCAAATAGAATGATAATTTATCATTATTTCATATTATTTATTATTATAGTATCAAGATTAAATTATAATATAATTATAATATGATATTATAATATAACAATTCTAATTATATATAACATTATAATATAATATTATAATGTTATAATTATAATTATATATAATATATTATAAGACTATAATATGAAGATAATAATAATACATAATTATAATATTATAATATAATAATATCAAACCATATTAAGTTAATATGAAAATAATATCAAGTATTTTATTTCTATAGATGTGAGGTATTTTGATGCCCAAATCTTAGCCCAAGATCCTTGAGGGCGATATTAGATACCCACCCTTAAGGATATGTATGAAATCATTGGATTGGACAATGATTCTACATATAAGGGTGATCTAAGATCACCATCACATAAGATCATTGGGATGCAACTAAATAGAATTATTCCATTACCTTTAACGAGATCGTCGGTGATCCTAGGTGGATCACCACAAACTAAAGGTCCTATAAAGGTTTTAAGTCAAGTAAGATAAAAACAAAATACATGAAATATAATTTTAATAAAATTTGAAATAGAGACAAAGGTAGAGTAGAAATTGAGGACCATAAAGTTTGCAAGAGTAATCATTTTCAATTTTTAGACTTGATTATTCATAAAAAATGAGATTAAGAAGGATGGTGTCTATCCAATTAAAATAGAATATCTATCAAGTCGAAAAAAATTATAAAACAATAATAAGACTAACTATACTTTGTGATACAAAATGTTGGACAATTAAAAAATAATATGTCCATAAGATGAACATAGCTGAAATAAGAATATTAAGATGGATGTGTGATAATAAAAGAAAAGATAAAATAAGAAATGAAATCATTTGTAAAAAGGTAGAGATAGCATCAATTGAGAATAAATTAAAAGAAAACAACTTAATGGTTTGCACATTTATAATGTATGCCTAAAGAATGCACTGATACAAAGTAATAATTTGATACATGTAAAAAGAAAAATGGATAGAGATAAACTAAAAATTATATGAAAAAAAGTAATAAAAAAAGATTTAATATCTTTACATCTTACAAAAAGTATGACTTTGTTTTAAACCGTATAAATATTCATGTAATTGATCCCAACTAGTTTAGGATTAAGACTATGGTATTGTTGTTTTCATAGACAATTTTGGCGTCAAGTCCATTATGACCACTTGTCAAGTCAAGAATTGTTTGGCAAAATAATACCATTAGCAGGACTAGAGAACCATTATAATCACACAAAGCAAAGATCCAAACAGGCTTCGTACTTCTATCTTTTCTGAAGGATGTAAGAAAAAGGAGGGAAATACTTCAAGGAACATGGATGGAAATTGCCTAAAGGATATAAAAAGGCTTGAAATAACAACAGTGATTGCCCTAAATATGAATGCTTAGTGAATGACCATAATGGATTGTCTCTCAACATATAATAATATAGCACATATCAAATTTCAGATCTCAAGAATATTTTCTCAACTAGGGAAACAATAAACCTCACCATGTTTGGCTATGTAATCAAAGGATTCCAATGCCTCTGAAGTAGTCCGGTATATGTTTGGTGATAATACATGAACAAGATGATCATCAACCCACCTGCAATGAGGAAAAATGTACTAACAATCAAGTGATCAAGGTGGAGAGATGGTTCACAATTCCCACACCCAATGCATGATATGCCTGATTAAATAACATGACCTACAAATCTGGATCATTTTTACTGTTCAAATATATTAAATTTCCTATATAATCATCTATAAATACTTTTCAAGAGCAAAGGATGAGAAACATGTCTGGCAACACAAAGCTGAAGCTGGAAATATCAATAACTGCCGCAAAAAAGCCAAATATAAAGCAAAATGTAGAACCCATACTGATCTCGAATGCGCCAACAATTAATCTAAGAACAAGGCGCATACTAACTTTTACAATTTTTGAAATCATAGTCCAGGTAAAAAAATGCTGTTAAGGAAACTGTACCTACGCCACTTCACTTCCTCCTCATCAACAACAGAGCTATCAGGATGAAGCCTATGGCTTAAGTCGTTAACAATATCTGCAAGGAAAGTCCACATGATAATACACCACGATATGAAATATTAATTAATTCTATACAATGTTCACTGGCAAACTGCTGGAACTCTTGAAGGACAGAGATACTGAAAATTCCACATTTAATTCTAAGTTAAAGCATTTCAAAGATTTGTATTTCAGGACAATGAAAAAACCAGCACCAACCTACCTGATGAGTTAACTAGCAGCTCACCATCCACAACCAATATTGGGACCTTTTTATAGTCAGACCACTTGATCTCCTTCTTACTTAAAGGGTTGACCTCCACAATTTTGTATGGTATGTCATAATAATCTAAAAAAGCTGGAAAAAACAAACAAGTCCGTTGGATGTCAATATGCTAAAATGCTGTAAAAATACTCTTTTTTTTTTAAAAAAAAGGGTTCCCCTTCACATGTGACCTGCCCCAACCCACTAGAATATTTTTGCTACTAACCATGGCAATACAACAGATATTTAATTGTTTAGAACAGTAAAAGAAACTGATTATGGGCAAAAAGGATGTGAGATAAATCTCAGATTATTTTAGAATTAAGCATTCATCAACCATAAGTAATCATTTACAGGATTTACGTAATTGCACTCCATACCAAGGATACATTCAACATCAACATACCCCATATTGTGTAGCAATGCCTATAACCATTTTTTTACTTTCTTGTTAGATTAATGTATTCTCTATTATAAATTTAGAATTAGGAGTTTGGAGGAATGTCCGTTCTGTCCCCTAGTTTAGCATAATAAATCATTACATATGTTCATAGCAAGTCTAGTTGACACTACAAAGTGCATATTGTAAAAAAAAATCTTTAAGCATGTCTGCTCATCTTTTGCATAATCAATGGCCAACATTGCAAATCCATCTGTGCTGGTTCATGCTAGACCCTTGCACAATATAGTGCTAGTGGTGAACATGTCAAAAAATACATAATTTTGTAATCTCTGCTACTCAATAATGTTTGTTTGAGAGAGGCCATAAGGTTCATAAAAGCCATACGAGGGTGATGTGTAAGCACAGAAAACATGTGTTGTATCCTCCTACAATGCCCACTTGCCAGCTAGGTGTGGTATTGGGTCCAATATTACTCTCAATCATGAACCGAGTGCCAAACAATTGAATCAACCAACATCCTGAACACAGGAGCCAACCACCCAACAGGATGGCATTTGATATCAGCTACACCTAAGCTAGGGCCTCTCAAGTACCCTCAATGAGCCACCTGACACCTGTGTCACATATCCAAGTAAATGGGAGATCCAACAATGGGCCAAGCCCGGCTTAGTCCAGAATCAAACATTACCTGATCCAGTATATTAAATGATGTATCTATGTTTACCAGAGCAGACCCTACGTCAATCCTTCTTTTCTTAAATCTTTGGGTGATAGATACACTGGCTGCCTCCTATCTCCGACAAGCCTCCACTATTGTCCCCCTCTAATATCCTCCAATTTTAGCACCCTCCATCCATTGCTGCTTTCCACCATTAACCCCTGATTTCAAGGTTTGCCAACCTTACCCACCAACACAAGGTAGGTCTTCTCCACCCTGGTCACTTTTTCTCCTTTCTGCCCCTCCCTCCCTTTAGCATTTCTCGAGACCCAAAATTGAACCTCCCCCTCCCCCCTTCCTTCCTTCCTCTTTCTAGGCTATTTTCACACCTAAAATCTATGCTTCCCACATCAAACACTGCTTGCAACCCTAGATGTACCTCACCAGGTAAAGCATAAATAAAATTTGAAAATATTCAAGCTTCTTCATGCCAAGAGAAACTACTTAGTGCCATACAATTAAAGTATCCTTTCTTTAACTTCTATATCTATATGGTTGATATCTTATCAAAATTTTAGGAAACTGTTATCATCAGATTCTCCAAATTCAACATTTATTATACAACCTACACTTTTGCATCCTAAATGGAATTACAAATTATTATACATCCATCTTCTATTGTTTGCTTCCATGATTTATATGTTGTCTAGCTGCTATTAAAAGGATTTTTGTTAGAATTGTCAGAAAATATAGAAAGCTGGATTTGCTAAAATGTTCTGGTAAATTCCCTCTTTAGTTTTACCTTGGTCTCTTTACAAATGAAGCCCAATTTTATAAGAAAGATAAACCCCTGGTCAGCATTAGTAAATAGAAAGTCAATTAGACAAGTTCTTCCAAAACTAAATTAAAAATCTTTGATCGTCTCGACAAGATTCAAGCTCATGACATCCTTCAAAAGAGAGCCACCTGATACTTGGGTTTTAGAGGCATCCATGATACAATGTACATGACATGGAGGCTCAAGAACTAAATTAGGCTGGGTTATGGCATAAGGATTGTAGGCCTCGTGCCCAAAGCTCGGGCATCAAATAAAAGCAAAAAGGAACAGTTAGGAGAAGATGTGAGGAAGAAAGAAAGATATCAAGTTGCACGAATGGCAATGTTTTAAAGCATTGCAAACAATTTTTCAGCATAAACAGAAATAGTTGTTCACATAATATAGCAGAAATGGTTCTGGTAGATGCTTACTTTGCTAAAGTGATTCCATTAGCCACCACTATATCCAAATTCAGGGCATTATAAGAATGTATGTTATCTGATGGAATTTACGGTTTGTCCCTAGAATCGGCAACCTGAGGAGTTGGGGGTTTTATCTAAAAGGGTTCATTACCTCTGTAATCTAAAGAACGAAGCAGTTCAACATTTGCTTCTTTATTCTTTTGGAGTCTATGCAGAACATTCATCCTATCATTTCCCACTACATAGCAGCAAACTCATACTCTAAATTATTTGTCTCAGCTATAAAATTTTCCAGCCACGTTATACCACGGAAAGAAAGCATCAAATCCAGTGGTGGCAAATCGCTCAAAACTCAAGCAAAAAAAAAAAAAAAAGGAAAAACAGGAAGTAAACGCAAAGATTGCTATTATTCTTCCATATATAAACGGAAGAATTCATGAATTATGTTCTTTTTATTTTTACAAAGCAAGGGGTGGATCAAGAATCCTATAGGAAAGGGATTACCTTTGACCTTGTTACAGAAGGGGCAGGCTTCGTACTGGTAGAGGACGACGTCCTTGGGGAGGAGATCGGGGGAGGGCCGCTCCTTGGCCTCCGCCATCGTGACCATAGTCAGGGAGAAGGAGAGAGCCCCCGCGAGTCCAAAGGGCATGGACTTCGAAGGGAGGGAGGCGGCAGGAGAAGGAGAGGACCACCACCGCGACCGCGGCGAGGTGGCGGCTGTGCCGCACAGCACCGGGAGGAGGAGCGTCCGCTCCGCCACCGCCGCCGCGGAAGAAGAAGGAAGAAGATTGCGGGCGAGGAGAGCGCGGGAGAAAACAGTCTGAGCCCTTCTCATCTTTCCCGTGGATCGAACTTTCTTTCTCGATCTCTCTCGCGTTGAAATTATTCTACAGAAAGAATGACGGGCTCAAGTCGGCGGTTAAACCCTGGAAAAGGGCGGAAGCAAGAAGAAGGGTTAAGTTCTGGCGCCCCGCGGAGCACCAAAAGGGGCACTGAAGAACGCCAATATCAACGGAAGAGCGAATCTGGCGATCAAGAGCATCGGGTGTGGCTAGCTTTGCGACACATTGTATCGAAAGAACCCACGTATTGATGCACTCCCTTCCATCTACGCTTGGTTATAAGCTCTCGAAACTTCTAGTGGTACCATTCTTCGGAGCCTTGATCATTAGTACAATTATTGCAGGCATGGCATGATTTTTTCTAAAAGAAAATTTGATTTCTCCAACCACCTCTAATGATCTAACTTTATCATCAAATTATCATTCGCTTGAAACATTAATGCCATTTGTGATAATTACGTCGTTGAAATAATAGTTTAGCTAATGATTTCTATATCTATCAGCTATTTAAACTACGAATCCAGATGTTTGGCAAGACCTTATCTGCCTAAACAGTGGAATATCGTCAAAATTTAAAAGTAAAAAAAATTATTTTAAAGTTTACCTCCGATGTTGTTAAAAAAAAAAAATCCTTTGCATATTAATATAAACAAGCTTTATCAATTTCAACAAAATAAAAATTTTCAAGTAAATCTATTTTCATGATTTAACCCATATTTTAAGTATGATTTTTTTTATTTTATTGGATTCTTTATTTTTGAGAAATTTATATTAAACAAGTTAAAAATTTAAAAGTTAGGAGTCTAACTATTTATTTCATATCTATCTGTTTATTTTTTTTAAAAATTATATTGGAAGGGAATTTAAAAAATCAATTAGCTTTAGAAGTCTTTTATAGATAGTTCGTAATTATACTTTTTTTTTATATTAAGTATTTACCAATAAATTTGAAGGTTTTCTTTAATTCTTGGCTTAGATTCAAGCTTGCTTTTGTATAAGATCAAGATTCTATAAGAAGTAATTGAAGCAAGGTCGGAAGCTCTTAAGCGTATCACAAAGATATCATGTAAAGCCAACAACCCCAAGTGAGTAGCATGAAGTTAATAATTATTTCTTTTATCATACTATTTTAGTCTTACATGAGATTAAAAATCCTATATGCTTTCTTATTTACATCAAAACCCAAAGTATTGAATCAAATTTCGTCAAATACTTTCAAGATTGAACAGTTTAAGAAGATTTTTTTGCTTATATGATTTTATTCAACAAGTTTCATTAAAATTTAAATTTTAGTAGTGTTTAAGTGTACATTTTTATGTGTAGAAGTTAATTCTCTCGAGTGTGTGGACAAGGTCAAATACTTATTTTTGCCTCATAAAGAGTTTGACTAACCTAAATGACGGTGTAGCTAGCAAATAAACTCTCCTTGCACATCATGCCATTCACATTTTCCACACTAAATAGATCAGATGTAGCTGTAATGTTTTTTAGTACCAAAGGCTGAACCATGCACTGAATGATGTTCGTTTCATGTACTAAAATTATACATGGTTTTGCTTAGATAAGGTTTTCTTAAGGAATCATTCAACCTACATGCCATTCCTACCGGGCTTGCATTTAGAGATGAACCACGATAGCAAATGAGAAGGGGAATGCGGCATAAGCATTGAGAATGAAAGGATGGGTGATAGATTGGTGAAAAAAATTGATACAGTCAAGATTAAGATGTAAGAATGTTGCCCAGCTAAGCAACCCAAGAGGAGGGGAGGGGTAAATTTGGTTCTTTAAAAATTTTTAACAAGTATGTGCAATTTTGCAAAACAGTAAATTTTATGTGAGTATGGAGTGTTGATAGCAAGAACAAGTAATAACAACAATAAGAGACAAACACACAAACATAGTAATTTATAGTGGTTCGGTGCTAATCCTTGCACCTACGTCCACTCCCCAAGAATTCCTTAGGAATTTTTTCCACTAATCGTTCTTCAAACGATTACAAACCTAGCTAACCCAGTTAACTTCTTATTTCCCAGGCACAAGGGAGCCTTTTCTTAGCTTTCTCAGCTAACTTCTTGCTTCCGGGCATAAGAAAGCCTTACAAATTATCAATTATAGGTTTGACACACCCTAGACAAGTTTCAACCAAGTTGAAATTCAAACAAACTTACAAATACAAGAGTTTCAGAATTTTCAGCTCTTTAATGAGCAAATGTAACAATAAAAGCACTTTACAGTTTTTTAAGACCTCTCCTTTTAAATGAGCTTCTCCTCTTTAAATGTTGGAGTTTTAAGCACTTGAAGGAACCTCTTGAATAGTTGGAAGGAGCTTTGAATGAGCTTTGAAGGAGTTTCAAACTCTGCAGCACACTTTCATTTCAAAACAGGAAGGCTGAAATCTTTCTTGATTTTTTCTTTATTTTCCTCTCTTTTTCCCACTTGTAATCCCTCAAAAATACTTTCAATTTCTTGCTAATCCATTCCATTTACGAGTATTTATAGTTTACTGAGAGATTGGAATGTTAAACTAGCCGTTTGTGACCATTGGAGATGCAGAACTAGCCGTTATAGCAGTTCTGGACAAATTAGTCGACTCTGGAGTCAACTACTTCTGATAAGCTGTCTGTCCTGGCCATAGTAGCTGACTTTAGAGTCGGCTAACTCTGCAGTCTTCATTGTTCTGCCCACAGTAGCCGACTCTGGAGTCGGCTAACTCAGAATTCCTCACTGTTTTGCCATAGTAGCCGACTATTTAGTCGACTAACTTGAAAATACTCACTGTTTTGCCATAGTAGCTGATTAATTAGTCGGCTAACTTGGAAAAACTCACTGTTAACTCTCTTGTGGCACAATTTTGACTTGATAGCTAGCAAAGTAGTTGGCTAAAGACTTCAAACTTCCATTCTAAGTACTGATAACTGCCGTTAGAGTTGACTAATGCCTCCAAAACTTGAAAACTCATTCCATAAACAAGAGAACTCATTGAAATGAAGAAGATAATTACTTTAGCTCTCATAATTTTGAACTTTCTTCATTTGAAAACCTCTCGACCATCTTAATTTCATTTGATTGAGGCTTGAACCATCTTTAGTTGATCTTGGTCTTCTACAAAAATTTTTCTCTTGAACCATAAACCCATTTAGGAGCTTGAAATCATTTTTGATCGTCTTGGTGATTCATGTATGCCTGCATTTCATCATGGTTCTTCACAAAACTCATTAGTAACTTACTTAATTGTTTTGTGATCATCAAAATCAATGTGAAGTCAACAATCTTCCCCTTTTTGATGATGACAAAATCATTAAGTATACAATTAAGATAATAAGTTCAACAAGATAAAGTACTGCAATATTAAACTTGATCATAGGGTTAAGACAATTTGGCTCATGTTAGGAGAAGATTCAGAAATCAGTTTTATGTGTAAGTTTTGTACCAAAAACTTTAAAATGTATTGCAAAAGTTTGAATTTTGTATCAAAATCTTTAAAAACAATGTGACAAGCATTTTTCATGTTTAAATTCAGAGAAATCAGATTTTTGAAGAGATTTAAGGAGGGTTTCATGCCAAAAAGCTAAATTTTGTGCTGAAATTCTGAATTTTGTGACAAAAAGATGAATTTTGGTGCCAAAATGCTGAATTTAGTGCCAAAGACAAAAGTTATGTTCAAAAATGAAGTTTTGTACCAATAAACTGAGTCTTTATGCTGAAATAACAATTTTAGCTTTAAAAATATAGAGTTTTAGTCCGTGCCAAAGGCGTGCCAAAAGCGTGCCAAAATTCTGTATAGTGTGCTGAAACTTTGATTTTTGGTACTAAAAGTTTCAATTTGAAAATAATTTTCAAGGAGAGCTTATTTGCATGTGAAACTAAAGTTAAAAACAATAAGTTTCTTCTCTCCCTTTGTGTTGCAAAGTCAATCTTTCTCTCAAAAAACTTTCTTCTTTCCTTTGAAAAGTTGAAATTTGCTGAGACATTTGTTGTGAATTACAATTTTTCTCCCCCTAAACATATGCCTATATTATTCTCATTTAAAAATACTGAACTTTTGAAAACTTTAACTAAAACATGCTGAAACATACTGAAACATTTTGAAAACCTTACTGAAACACTGAAACATTTATGAAACTTTTGAGAATTTTACTGAAACATTTTTGGAACATGATGAAACTTTTGAAAACTTTCTGACTTTTTGAAAAACTTTTTGAAACATGATAAATAAGAATTCTTCTCCTTTTAAATGTATGCTTAACCTCTTTGATCTCTTTCTTTGGTCTCTTTTCTCTTAGGTCTCTTCTCTTAGGTTTCTTCTCCTCCTTTTTGTCATCAATCAAAAAGGAAGTGAAGAGTCAAGCACTTAATTTTGAATGTCTCGCCCTTGATAGTTCAATTTTAGGATATTCATGATACATAAATTGAAGTAAAAAGAATTCACAGAAGTAATATTTGAATTAAGAAACAGAATCCACAAAATTTCATAAAAATGAACATTTCATTAAGTAGATAATTTCATACACAAGATTTCATAATAAATACAAAGCAACAGAATAATCATTCATAACACAAGATTTCACTAAGTGCTAATGCAAACAAACAACCTAGTACATTCTAATCAAACAAAGCAACCTAAACTAATCAAACTAAACTATTCCTCATCTAAGGATACAACAGAGGGCTAAGTGGATGTCCCAGTGCCACGTCCTTTTGAAGAAGGACGGTAAGATGCATGAGGTGGCCTGGCACGAGGGTGAGAAGACTGTGGAGGAGGCTGAAATGGTTGGGAAGGTGGCTTAAATGCTACGGGAGCCAGCTAATCACTAATAGTTGAGACTGGATGGTGAAGAAGACCAATGGACGTCTCTAGTCTCTCAAATTTTCCACCAAAGGCCATGATCTGAGCTCGCAACTGCCTCAACTCCTCAGACATGCAGGCAATCTCCTCTAAGTCACGGCTCGATCCTGCCCTATGATCTCTTATCTCCTGTAGCAGCAGCCTTCCATTCAGAATACTCATGGAGTGCTTTAACCTCTCCAGTCTCATCATCATCTGGGACAATGTCTCATTCACTGTAAAAATGTATGGTACCATCATGAACTCACCAGTAGATGAACCACTATCCCCTGAGCTTCTACTAGAGATAGCTAAGGTCACCTCCCTCACAATATACTGCAGCTGATCCTGATTAAGCTTAACTAATATCCTCTATGGTGCAGGGGGCTCCTTAGGATGCTGCTCTGAGCTAGGTCCAGCTCTCTCATGAGAAGATGAAGATGGTCTCTCAGCTGCCTCATCAACCTCATCCTCCTTGCCCCTTCCTCTGGTCCATCTGCCACCAACCTTCACAAACCTCATTCGACGAAGAGAATGCTCATTGTAGACATTCGAATGGTGCAATTTGATTGTCTCTTCACCCCTTAATCTTACTCCAAAGTGTTTAAAGAAATGGGTGAGGAGCATACCATATGGAAGAGCAGTCCTAAGTCTGTTGACTGTCTGTAACATCCCGAATCTCAAAGCAGTATCCTAATCTTGAAGCATAAAATTTATCATGAATGAAGGGGCACTTTTGAAATTTTATCAATGTCATTTGAACAATTGGTGAGGGGTATAAAGGGAAAGGATACCAAAGTCATTTGAAAATTTGATTAAAGGTAAAGTGAAAAAAAGGATCCCACCGTCATTCGCAAATTTCTTCAAGGGTAAAGAGGGAATTTGTTAAGGGCTTTTTCATGAGTGGAGAAGGGTAAAAATGCATGGTGAAAAGGCATGACATGTGGACTTTAAAAGGGCATTTTGGGGATTTATTTGAGGGCAAATTGGGGATTTGCCAAGGCATTTAAAACCCCCTTAATCCTCTCCTTCATCCATCATAAGAAAAATCAAGAGTGAGGGAGAAGAGGGCGATGGAAGAGGAGAGAAAATTTCAGCCATGGGGAAGAAGAAGAAAAAGAAAGGAAGAAGAAGAAAAAGAAAGGAAGAAGAAGAAGAAGAAAGGAGGAAGAGAAAGGGAGAAAGCTTGGTGTCTTCTCTTCTTGTTATCCTTAAGGTAAACCCTAAACCTTCTAAGGTTTTAGATAAATGATAAAATCATGCGTTAGAGAGAAAAGAAAAAGAAATAAGAGAGGATTTCATGTTATGAAAATGATGAGGATTTATGTTTGATGGAGGGAAAGGTGGAAAACCTAATATGTGATGTGTAGAATGAAACCTTTTTCTTATATCATTTTCATATCCAGCTTAAGAGATAGCATGATACTATGCAAGGGTAATGAATCCATGTAGTTATAAAACCGAATGATAAAAGGAAAAGGTAAAAAATTTTGGTATGCATTTAAGGGGCATGCATGTATGTTTCATGGAAAAACCTAGGTGTCTGTCGCCTAAATGAATTTATATGTGGTAATATAGGTCAAGAAAATCAAGTAAATGAGCCTTTTCAAGAGGGGTAGCAACTATGGAAAGGAAGAAATAACATGTGAGTGGGTTTCTCATCTATCTTGTGAAATGTTTCATAATAGTATAGTGATATTTTGCTACAAAATGAGTGTATTATACTAAGTATAGTATCTTCAGAAATCAAATATGGGAAATGAGAAACTGGTTATAATGTTATTATATTTGTAAAGCATGTTTAAAAGCAAGGCATGAGTTTAAAGAATAAGTATGAATTTACAGCATGTTTTAAAGCAAAACATGAGTTTCAGACAAAGCATGAGTTTTAGCAAAGTATAGAGTTTCATGAAAAAGCATTTCTTGGATAACACATATGTTTCAGTAAAGCATGAAAATTTTCCTTCAGAGTTATATTTCAAAGTAATGCATGGGCATGCATGAACAGAATGTTTCAAGAAAATATAGCTGATTGTATATTGGATTATAAACTTATACTTGAGTATTTTTACAGCATACAACATAAATAGCATTGGGGCATCTATACGGCTGATCACCCTGTAAACTGTGCCATAGCATGAGCATTGCATACATTATTATAGCCGGCACCTCCTTGCGACTCGATCATACTATGATTCCTAGGCCAGGGGGGAGTACAAGCTAGATCAGCCCAGTGGGGCAGATTGCAAGCAGCCCAGTGGGGCAAAGAATCACAGCTCAGTAAAGAGTTAGAATACTATACGAGCCAAGGTAGCTCAGAGATATTAGCCCAAGGGAGGGGCAACCAGGAGGCTAGGGAAAAAGGGATAAGTTCACACCTGGGGTGAACCGCACATGTGAGGGGTGCCATATAGTGCGGAAATCCTCGGCACTCAGTACACTCACCCACTGAGAGTACACCTGCAGGAGGGCGACTGTAGGGATGTACCTTAGTGGTAGCACACCCAGCCCATCATCATGAAATTTTGTAAATGTGGTAATTCTTTATTTAAATTATATTATTGAAAGCATAAGCTAACTTATAAGTTAACTTATCTTATTTATAAAAATTTATGTATCGATTGCGATATATTGCGCTGATATACTTATGAGCTTATAACGTGGTTCTCAACTTCTTTTCATAGTTAGATGGTTATCCAGTTACTGGGACTTAGGTTTCACTCCTCTTATGTTCACATTTTTATTTCAGATCAGTGTTAGAAATTCTTTGGGGCTAGCAGCTGAGTTTAAAATATTCAAAGACTAAGCAGGTGGGCTTAGCATCTTAGTTTCAGTACCGAAATTTTTTGTATGTGTTATTAGTGTTTAAAGAAGGAGTTGGTGGATGTAAAGGGGATTGTAAGGTACTTTTGTATGTTAAGAATGGTGATTGAGATGATGATATATGTATATTTATATCTGTGAAGTTGTAATTATATGATGTAAACATCAGACTTAGTCTGGAGATAAATAGTGATGTGTATGTATAAGATGTTTTTTAACTGAGTAGGTTAAATGTTATTGATAGGATTATGTATGTTAGGCATGTAACTTATGAAAATTTGATAGGGTTCACTTGTGCTTTATGGTCTATACCATAAGACTAGTAGAACTCTAGCCAAATTTCTATAAGTTGGCACGTGTTAGGGAGAGGTTCCGACAAAGGTTTTGGTATCAGAGCAGTTATTAGGTCTTAAGGGCATAAGCATGAGTCTAGCATAGTTGAGTGTCATTGAATGATAAATCTGATCAAATGAATTGTGTCTTGTAGGATGGTTAACACAAAGACAAGCAAAGAAGGAGAGCAGTGCTCAGGGAGAGGTAGAGGTCGGGGTAGACCCAGATGGGTGAGAGGGGAGTCCAGCCCAGTAGAGTATCTTCTAGTGATCCACCATCTGATGATGCAGGGATGGGTATACCTCCAGAGAATCTGCATGAGTCTCCTTCACTGTCCACTACTCCAGTGCCAGTGGGACCATCTTCGGCATAGACCCCAGGGCAGAGTATGCCAGACTTAGTGGGGATGATTACTCAGGCAGTCATGGCAGCAGTGGCCTCTAGTTCCAGTTTACAGTCTAAAAATCTTAAGGCAGAAAGAAATGTAGAGAGAGCTAGGAAGTTGGGGACTCTAGAGTTTCAGGGGACTACTGACTCCATTCAGGCTGATGCATAGTTTCAGAAAACAAAGAGGGTCTTTGAGGTGATGAAATGCTCTGAGGAGCAAAGGTTAAGCATTGCAACCTTTCTGTTAGAGGGCAGGGCCCAGAACTGATGGAAGTCTATCAGCAGTAGGCAGCCACAAGGGGTAGAAATAACTTGGGAGGACTTTAAAAAGAAATTTTATCAGTAAAACTATTCAGAGGTGTATAGGGATCAGAAGAGGAGAGAATTCCTAAACCTGACCTAGGGGAAGATGTCAGTAGCTGAGTATGAAGCTACTTTTATTAAATTATCCCATTTTGTTGAAGCCCTAGTAGTGGATGAAAGGAAAAAGAGCAGATTATTTCAAGATGGGCTGAATCTCCAGATAAAGGCTAAGACCAGTATGCATTGTTATGGTAATTATTCAGAGCTGGTATAAGGGGCACTTAAGGCAGAAGAGATAGAGAAAGAGTTCCTCAGTAGAAGACTAGAGAGGTCAAAAAGGAGTGCACCCAATTTTTCTTCAGGTGCAGGAGGAACTCAGCAGTTTAAGAAACCCCAAAGGGTAGGACAATTTAGTTCCAACTATAGAGCTCCTGTAGAAGTTGGAAGGGGATCAGTGTCTATGTCAGTGTCCAGCCCAGTCCAGAGGAAACCAATTTAGGAAGGAGTGTCTCAGGCTGGAGGTAGCAGAATAGCAGGGGAGAGAGTGGACCAGAGCCGCTCTTTTGGAAGCGAGAGAACTGTTCCTCAGTGTAGTATCTGTGGGAAGATGCATTCTGCGGAGTGTAGAAAGGGCCTCAGGAGATGTTATATATATGGCCAGATGGATCACATGAAGAGAGATTGCCCTAGGAGAGTACAGAGCAATGACTACCCTCAGGGATCAGTTGCACTTAGGAGGCAGTCTCAGTCGGTTAGAAGAGGAGATAGTAATGTACTAGCTCCAGCCAGTCAGTTGGGATCCAGTGCCAGTCGGTAGGGATCAATCCCTAGTGCTCCAAGGGCTGAAGCTAAAGTCTTTGCGATGACCAGACAGGAAGCTCAGGTCATCCCAGATGTGGTGACAGGTATGCTATCCATCTGTGATCATAATGCTTATGTTTTAATTGACTCCGGATCCACACACTCATTCATATCAGTAGATTTTACTAAGCATCTAAATAAAGAAGTGAATAAGTTGGATAGCCAGCTAGTAGTATCTATGCCAGTAGGGAAACCCTTCACTGCAGACCAAGTATATAGAAACTGTGCTATTTCAGTAGAGGATCAAGACCTGGCAGTAGATTTGATCCCATTAGAGCTAAAAGAGTTTGATGCTATTTTGGGGATGGATTGGCTATCCGTGCATGAGGCCATGGTAGATTGTTCAAAGAAGGAGGTAGTGTTTCATGCCTCAGATGGTAAGAAGGCCTGTTTTATAGGTGAGAGAAGAGTTTTACCCTCATGTATGATTTCAGCTTTGATAGCTGGTAGAATGCTGAGAAAGGGGTATGAGGCCTTTCTAGCATGTGTGGTGAATGAGAGGGTAATGGCCCAGAGTTGGTGAATATCCCAGTAGCATGTGAATTCCCAGATGTATTTTCTAAGGAATTACCCGGGGTACCACCAGATAGAGAGATGAAGTTCAGTATAGATCTAATCTCATATGCCAGACCTATAGCCAGGGCACCTTATAGAATGGCTCCAGTAGAGTTAAAAGAATTAAAGGTTCAGCTTTAGGAATTGCTTACTAAGGGGTTTATTAGACCCAGTGTTTCTCCTTAGGGTGCATCAGTGTTGTTTGTAAAGAAGAAGGATGGTACCTTGGGATTGTGTATAGATTATAGACAGCTTAACAAAGTAACCATTATAAATAATTATCCATTGCCAAGGATAGATGATCTATTTGATCAGCTTCAGGGGGCAGTAGTGTTTTCAAAGATTGACCTCAGATCTGGGTATCATCAGTTGAAAATAAAGAAGGAAGATGTGCCAAAGACTGCTTTTAGAACCAGATATGGTCATTATGAATTTTTAGTGATGCCTTTTGGTTTGACTAATGCCCCAGCTGCTTTTATGGGTTTGATGAATCAGGTGTTTCAGAAATTTCTAGATAAATTTGTGATAGTGTTCATTGATGATATCCTAATTTATTCTAGAAATGAAGAAGAACATGAGCAGCATCTAAGGATAGTGTTGCAGATTTTAAGAAAGAAGCAATTGTATGCTAAGTTGAGTAAGAGTGAATTCTGGCTAGATAAAGTGAACTTTTTGGGGCATGTAATTTTAGTTCAGGTTATTATGGTAGATCCCCAAAAAGTAGAGGCGATAATGAATTGGGAAGCACCTACTAATCAAATAGAGGTGAGGAGTTTCTTGGGCTTAGCAGGATATTATAGAAGATTTATAGAAAATTTCTCTATCATAGCTTCACCCATGACTAAACTGCTAAGAAAGAATACCATATTAGAATGGTCCAGTGAGTGTCAGGAAAGTATGAATGAATTGAAAGGGAAGTTGACATCAGCTCCAGTACTTATACTCCCAGATAGTAGCAGTGACTATATGATATATAGTGATGCATCTCTTAAAGGGTTGGGATGTGTATTGATGCAGAATGGGAAGGTGATTGCCTACATTTCTAGACAGCTAAGATCTCATGAAGAGAATTATCCTACTCATGATTTAGAATTAGCAGCAGTAGTGTTTGCCTTAAAGGTATGGAGATACTATCTTTATGGGAGGAGATGCCGGATATTTACTGATCACAAGAGCCTTAAGTATATCCTAACCCAGAAAGAACTGAATCTTAGGCAAAGGAGATGGATTGAATTGATAAAGGATTATGACTGCACTATAGAGTATTACCTAGGGAAGGCCAATGTAGTGGCTGATGCTTTGAGTAGGAAGTCCACAGCAACTCTAGCTTCCATTAGAGCAGTGCAGCTACCTCTGATTATAGAATTGAGAGAGTTAGATGCAGAGTTGGTAGCAGATAGTTCAGGGGCTTTACTAGCAAATTTCAGAGTTAGACCAAGGATACTTGAGGAAATAAGGGAGGCTCAGGTAAAGGATCCGTAGTTACAGAAAGCTAAGGAACTAGTGCAGAATGGATTCCAATCAGAATTTTTAATCAGGGATGATGGTATGATATTATTCAAGGGCCGCATATGTGTGCCAGCAGCAGAATCCCTGAGAGAGTAAATTTTGGAGGAAGCCCATAGTTCAGCCTATGCAATGCACCCAGGAAGTACTAAGATGTATAGGACTATTAAGCAAAGTTATTGGTGGAATGGGATGAAAAAGGAGATAGCTGGGTTTGTTTCTAAATGTTTGGTGTGCCAGCAAATTAAAGCAGAACATCAGAGCCCAGCTGGCAAAATGCAGCCATTATTTGTGCTAGAATAGAAGTGGAAGCACATTACTATAGACCTTGTTGTAGGTCTCCCAAAGACAAGGAGAGGCAATGATTCTATTTGGGTGATAGTAGATAGGCTGACTAAGTCTGCTCACTTTTTGCCTATCCAGATTTCATTTATCTTGAACAGATTAACAAAACTATATGTAAATGAAATTGTAAGTAGACATAGGGTACTAGTATCTATTGTATCAGATAGAGATCCAAGGTTTACCTATCATTTTTTGGTAGAGCTGCAGAAAGCTTTAGGCACTAAGCTGAGATTTAGTACAGCTTTTCACCCCCAAACTGATGGGCAGTCAGAGAGGACCATCCAGACACTGGAGGATATGCTGAGAGCATGTGTCATTGAGTTTACAAGAAGCTGGGATGAACACTTACTATTGATTGAGTTTGCATATAATAATAGTTATCATTCTAGCATTGATATGGCACCTTATGAAGCTTTGTATGGAAGAAAATGTAGAACCCCAGTGTGTTGGGATGAGGAAGGTGAGAGAAGGCTGTTAGGCCCAGAGTTAGTGCAGCCCACAGTAGACCAAGTTAAGATTATTAGAGTAAAGTTAAAGGCAGCTCAGGATATACAGAAAAGCTATGCAGATAAGAAGCATAGAGAAGTCAAATTTGAAGTAGGAGATAGAGTATTTTTGAAGGTATCCCCTTGGAAGGGAATAATGAGGTTTGGAAAGAAGGAAAAGTTGAGTTCCAGATACATTGGACCCTATGAGATCATTGAGAAGGTTGGAACACTTGCTTACAGATTAGCCTTGCCACCAGAACTCTCTCGGATACATAATGTGTTCCATGTTTCGATGTGCCGAAGGTATGTATCAGACTCTTCCTATGTAATTCAGTCGGAGCCAGTAGAGTTACAAAAAGATCTATCTTATGTAGTAGAGCCAGTGCAAATCTTGAGCCATGAGGTTAAGCAGCTCCGTAATAAGAAAATTCCTCTAGTTAAAGTGCAGTGGCAGAATCACTAGAAGGAGAAAGCTACATGGGAGAGAGAGGATGAAATGAGATTGAAGTACCCTTATTTATTCTAATTTGAAAATAGCTAAATTTTGGGGATGAAATTTCTTTAAGGGGGAAAGGGTTGTAACATCCCGAATCTCAAAGCAGTATCGTAATCTTGAAGCATAAAATTTATCATGAATGAAGGGGCACTTTTGAAATTTTATCAATGTCATTTGAACAATTGGTGAGGGGTATAAAGGGAAAGGATACCAAAGTCATTTGAAAATTTGATTAAGGGTAAAGTGGAAAAAAGGATCTGCCATCATTTGCAAATTTCTTCAAGGGTAAAGAGGGAATTTGTTAACGGCTTTTTCATGAGTGGAGAAGGGTAAAAATGCATGGTGAAAAGGCATGCCATGTGGACTTTAAAAGGGCATTTTGGGGATTTATTTGAGGGCAAATTGGAGATTTGCCAAGGCATTTAAAAACGCCCTTGATCCTCTCCTTCATCCATTGTAAGAAAAATCAAGAGTGAGGGAGAAGAGGGCGGTGGAAGAGGAGAGAAAATTTCAGTTGTGGGGAAGAAGAAGAAAAAGAAAGGAAGAAGAAGAAGAAGAAAGGAGGAAGAGAAAGGGAGAAAGCTTGGTGTCTTCTCTTCTTATCATCCTTAAGGTAAACCCTAAACCTTCAAAGGTTTTAGATAAATGATAAAATCATGTGTTAGAGAGAAAAGGAAAAGAAATAAGAGAGAATTTCATGTTATGAAAATGATGAGGATTTATGTTTGATGGAGGGAAAGGTGGAAAACCTAGTCTGTGATGTGTAGAATAAAACATTTTTCTTATATCATTTTCATATCCAGCTTAAAAGATAGCATGATACCATTGAAGGGTAATGAATCCATGTAGTTATGAAACCGAATGATAAGAGAAAAAGGTAGAGAATTTTGGTATGCATTTAAGGGGCATGCATGCATGTTTCATGGAAAAACCTAGGTGTCTATCGCCTAAATAAATTCATATGTGGTAATATAGGTCAAGGAAATCAAGTAATGAAGCTTTTTCAAGAGGGGTAGCAACTATGGAAAGGAAGAAATAACATGTGAGTGGGTTTCTCATCTATCTTGTGAAATGTTTCATAATAGTATAGTGATATTTTGCTACAAAATGAGTATATTATACTAAGTATAGTATCTTCAAAAATCAAATATGGAAAATGAGAAACCGGTTATAATGTTATTATATTTGTAAAGCATGTTTAAAAGCAAGGCATGAGTTTAAAGAATAAGTATGAATTTACAGCATGTTTTAAAGCAAGACATGAGTTTCAGACAAAGCATGAGTTTTAGCAAAGTATAGAGTTTCATGAAAAAGCATTTCTTGGATAAAACATATGTTTTAGTAAAGCATGAAAATTTTCTTTCAGAGTTATATTTCAAAGTAATGCATAGGCATGCATGAACAGAAATGTTTCAAGAAAATATAGCTGATTGTATATTGGATTATAAACTTATACTTGAGTATTTTTACAGCATACAACATAAATAGCATTGGGGCATCTATGGGGTTGATCACCCTATAGACTGTGCCATAGCATGAGCATTGCACACACTATTATAGCCGGCACCTCCTTGCGACTCGATCGTACTATGATCCCTAGGCCAGGGGGGAGTACAAGCTAGATTAGCCCAGTGGGGCAGATTGCAAGCAGCCCAGTGGGGCAAAGAATCACAGCTCAGTAAAGAGCTAGGATACTATACGAGCTAAGGTGGCTCAGAGATATTAGCCCAAGGGAGGGGCAACCAGGAGGCCAGGGAAAAAGGGGCAAATTCACACCTGGGGTGAACCGCACATGTGAGGGGTGCCATGTGGTACGGGAATCCTCGGTGCTCAATACACTCACCCACTAAGAGTACACCTGCAGGAGGGCGACTATAGGGATGTACCTTAGTGGTAGCACACCCAGCCCATCATCATGAAATTTTGTAAATGTGGTAATTCTTTATTTAAATTATATTATTGGAAGCATAAGCTAACTTATAAGTTAACTTATCTTATTTATAAAAATTTATGTATCGATTGCGATATGTTGCGCTGATATACTTATGAGCTTATAACGTGGTTCTCAACTTCTTTTCATAGTTAGATGGTTATCCAGTTACTGGGACTTAGGTCTCACCCCTCTTGTGTTCACATTTTTATTTCAGATCAGTGTTAGAAATTCTTCGGGGCTAGCAGCCGAGTTTAAAATATTCAAAGACTAAGCAGGTGGGCTTAGCATCTTAGCTTCAGTACCGAAATTTTTTGTATGTGTTATTAGTGTTTAAAGAAGGAGTTGGTGGATGTAAAGGAGATTGTAAGGTACTTTTGTATGTTAAGAGTGGTGATTGAGATGATGATATATGTATATTTATATCTGTGAAGTTGTAATTATATGATGTAAACATCAGACTTGGCCTGAAGATGAATAGTGATGTTTATGTATAAGATGTTTTTTAACTGAGTAGGTTAAATGTTATTGATAGGATTATGTATGTTAGGCATGTAACTTATGAAAATTTGATAGGGTTCACTTGTGCCTTATGGTCTATACCATAAAACTAGTAGAACTCTAGCTAAATTTCTATAAGTTAGCACGTGTCAAGGAGAGGTCCCGACACTGTCTCTCTCAATACAGTCAACATCAGCTCAAGGAAGTCAAAAAGGGTGTCACTAAGAAGATGATACATCAAACATAGGTCTCTCTTAGTGACCAAGTGAAAGCTTCCAGCACGAGGAATAAAGATTCTTGATATGATGTGGTGGAGGAGCCTCATCTCAACATTCAAAGAGTTGGCAAGCACTCTGTCAACTCCTTCTCCATCCTCAATACCCAAAACAGCTTCAATCCTACGTGCCCTTCCCTCAGGGAGATCATCCCAAAATTCACCGACCGACACTCTTAAAATATTCCCAATAATGTCACGGTCCAAAACTATGCTGACTCCCTTTACCACAGATGAGGCGGATATGAAATCAATAGAGAGATTTTGGTAGAACTCTCTGACCAAGGATGGGTAGATAGGGACTTCAGTCTTGCACAAGTAGGACTATCTTCTCTGTTGAAGCATCTGCCCAATAGAGACTCCTTCACATGCGAAGAAGCCGAAGTCGACTACCTGCCCGTTGGAAATGGGTCTCGTGGACAAGGAATAAACCCCCGAGATACGGGAGGAGGAGGGCAAGGCCGAGAGAAGCATGGCTCTCTCTCGCGGGTCCTTCGAGCTTTCTCCTTGCCGCGCGCGGGGAATCTTCACTCGTGGAGCCATCATGGTAGGGCACAAGGGAAGAGAGAGGGTATAGGGAAGAAGAATAGAGGGATTTAGAAGGATCTTGGCTTCGGGAAAAATTTGGAGAGAATGAGGAAGAAATCTTGAGAGAGGGAGACGGACGGTCGCTTGGTTTCTCTTATGAACCGAGTGACTGGGCTGGTTAGTCAGCTCTCGAGCCGGCTAAATCCCACTAGCCGGCTGCCCAGTCAGCTCAAAACAGAGAAAAATGACGCCTAGGGTCTAAATTCTTTAAGGATTTTCATGCAAAATAAATTTTAAAGGTTATGCATATTATGGAATCATCTAGGGGGGTCAGTTAGGCTAATTATCATGATTTTTAATCATTAAAAACATGCCCAAAAAAAATTTAAAAAATCAATCTATCTAGCTGACTCATTTTATCAGGGGGTCAATCATGCCAAGTTCTCTTCTAATTTCATAAAATCTGTTTTGATCAAGGGGTTTTGTGAAAATGTCAACTATTTGCCTATCAGTACTAACAAAATCAAGAATTATATCTCTATTTTGAATATGATCTCTAATAAAATGATGTCTAATTTCAATATGTTTTGTCCTAGAGTGTTGAATTGGATTTTTAGTTAAGTTTATGACACTTGTATTATCATATTTTATGAGAATGTCCTTAAGTTTGATGCCATAATCTTCTAGTTGCTGCTTAATCCATAAGATTTGAGTACAACAACTTTCAGCAGCTATATATTCAGCCTCAACTGTAGACAAAGCTACTGAAGTTTGTTTCTTGCTAAATCGGAAGATTAAGTTAACTCCTAAAAATTGGCAAGTTTCACTAGTTGATTTTCTGTCAATTTTATAACCAGCAAAATCAGAGTCAGAATAACCAATCAAATCAATAGAAGAGTGTTTATCATATCAAAGTCCAAGATTTTTAGTGCCATTTAAATATCTCAAAATTCTTTTAACAACATTTAAATGTGCTTATTTAGGATTTGCTTGAAATCTAGCACACATGCATACACTAAATAGAATATCAGGTCTACTGGCAGTTAAATACAAAAGAGAACTTATCATGCCTCTATAGAGCTTTAAATTTACATTTTTACTACTATCATTTAAGTCAAGTTTGCACGAAGAGCTCATAGAGGTACCGGCACATTTGAAATTCTCCATGCCAAACTTCTTTAAAATTTCTTTTGTATACTTGCTTTGGCTAATGAAGATTTTATTTTCAGCTTACTTAATTTGGAGTCTAAGAAAATAGTTAAGTTCTTCCATCATGCTCATCTTGAACTCTTCCTGCATGAGCTTAGCAAAGTGTTAACACAAGAGTTCATTAGTAGCACCGAAAATGATATCATCTACATAGATTTGAACAATCAACATATCATCATTCTCTTTTTATAAATAATATGGTATCTACATTTCCTCTAACAAAATTATTGCTTATTAAAAACTTGCTTAATCTATCATACCATGCCGGGGGTGCTTGTTTCAAACCATATAAAGCTTCGTTCAATTTAAAAACATAGTTTGGATGTTCATGATTTTTAAATTCGGGTGGTTGTTCTACATACACTTCTTCAACAATGTATCCATTTAAAAATGCACTTTTAACATCCATTTGAAATAATTTAAAATTCATGTAATATCCAAAAGCAAGTAATAATCTAATGGCTTCTAATCTAGCAACTGGAGCAAAGGTTTCATCAAAATCAATGCTTTCTTCTTGATTATAACCTTTAGCTACCAATATTGCTTTATTTCTAATGATGTTTCCATGTTCATCTAATTTATTTCTGAAAACCCATTTAGTGTCAATTATGGGGTAATCTATTGGTCTACTAACTAAAGTCTAAACATTGTTTCTTTCAAATTGATTTAATTCTTCATACATAGTATTAATCCAATCAAGGTCATCTTTAGTATCATCAAAACATTTAGGTTCAATTTGTGAAACAAAGGCTAAATGATTGCATGCATCTCTATACGAAGATCTAGTTCTTACCCTTTGTGATGGACTACCAATGATAAGTTCTTTGGGGTAATTATGAACATACCTCCACTCTTTTTTCAAACCTTGCGTACCTTGTGTTTCAGCTTGTTGAAGTGCTTCAACACTATCTTCTTGACTGATTTGAATCATCTGAATTTTCTTTTTCCTTTAGTGCGAGTTCTTGCACTCCCTCTTCAAGTAAACATGCATCATCAACTACATCTTCCTTCCTTGATGGAAGATCATTAGTTTCATCAATACTACATGAATGGATTCTTCTACCACTAAGGTTTTCTTATTAAAAACTCTATATGTTTTACTGTTAGTGGAGTAGCCAAGAAAAATTTCTTCATCAGATTTGACATCAAATTTATCAAGATTAGATTTGCCATTATTTAAAATAAAACATCGACACCCAAAAATATGAAAAAACCCAATATTTGGTTTTCTACCTTTCCAAAGCTCATATGGAGTTTTTTTCAAAATGGGTCTTATCAAGGCTCTGTTTAAAACATAACATGCCGTGTTAATTGTTTCAGCCCAAAAATATTTTGGGAGATTGCTTTTACACAACATGGTTCTGGCCATTTCTTCAAGAGTCCTATTCTTTCTCTTAACAACTCCATTTTATTAAGGGGTTCTTAGCGCAAAAAAATTATGGTTTATTCCTTTTTCGTTGCAAAAACTTTCAAAATTCTGATTTTCAAATTCTTTTCCATGATCATTACGAATAGATAAAACTTGAAGATCTTTTTCATTTATGGTTTTTCTGAAAAACTTTAAAAATGCAGAAAAAGCTTCATCTTTGCTTGCTAAAAACAAAACCCTTGTAAAATGCAAAAAATCATCTATAATTATAAAACCATAGCATTTACCATCTAGACTTGTGATTCTAGTTGGTCCAAACAAGTCCATGTGCAAAAGTTCCAAAGGCCTAGAAGTTGAAACCACATTTTTAAATTTGAATGAAACTCTAGTTTGTTTTCCAAATTAGCAAGCATCACAAATTTTATCCTTTTCAAAATTTAATTTTGGCAAACCATTTACTAAATCTCTTTTGATTAGTTTGGAAAGCAAATCCATGCTAACATGAGCAAGTCTACGATGCCACAACCAACTAGATTCATTAAACTTAGAATTTATGGCAACTAGACATTTCATATTTTGGTCATTTAGCTCATTTAGATATACAATATAAACATTTTCATGCCTATGACCAATAAATTTCATGCTATCATTAGTCGGATTTGTAACCATGCAAATAGATGATTTAAAGATGACTTTAAAACCTTTATCACATAATTGACTAATGCTTAACAAATTAAGTTTCAAACCATCAACAAGGAGAACATTATCTATGAAGGTATGGGGGGTGATACCAATTTTACCAATGCCAATGATCCTTCCTTGAGCATTGTCTCCAAAAGTGACCACTCCTCCATCCTTAACTTTTAAAGTGATGAATTGAGATTCATCACCCGTCATGTGTCTTGAGCACCCGCTATCCAAGTATCATTTTCTTTTTGCATTTCGGGTCACAAGACACACCTGCACCCACAAATTTAAGTCATGTTTTTAGGTACCCAAGCTTTCTTGGGTCCTTTTGGGCTAGCAGGGATGGTTCCTTTTGGAACCCAAATCTTTTTAAAATTTTTGTTGATATGAGAAAGACAAGTATAGGCCTTATGTTCAGGTTTGCTACATTTGAAACAAGTAATTTTAGATAGATCATTTGGGGGAACAAATATATTTTTCAAAAACTTCTGTTTCTTCAAAGCATTATAGCCTAGTCCAGCTTTATTAAAAACAGCCCTTTGATTTTCAAGAATCATTTGTAGTTTTATAGAACTTAAAGTAAACTTGTCAACAATGGGCTTAAGTTTGTTCACCTCATTTTTTAAATTCTGATTTTCTTGAGTCAAAACAGATTTCTCATTTGAAAGCTTTTCTTTTTCAAAAACTAATTTTTGGATTTGATTTTTCAAATCTTTATTTTTGACACCTAACATTTTGAATTCAATAAGTAAATCATAAAATGCATCTTACAACTCATCAAATGTAAATTCAGTTTAAGAGTTAGAGTTTACCTCTTCTTCACATGCCATGAGACATAGGTTTGTAATTTCTTGCTTCTCATCATCTGAACTTGTGTCTTCGCTGTCACTCTAAGTTGCCATCATAGCTTTCTTTTTAACCTTCTTGGGACTTTTCTTTAGTTGTAGACAATCAGCCTTAAAGTGTCCCGATTTCTTACATTCATAGCAAATAAGAGGCTGCTCTTTTTCCTTTTCTTTGCTGAATTCTCCTTTTACAAAAGGCCTCTTCTTTACTCCTTGTTTCTTTTTCCTCATGAATCTTCTGAATTTCTTTGTAATGAGAGCAAGCTCATCATCTCCTTCACTTTCTTCAGAGGATTCATCACATTCCTCCTTTTGGTCTGAACATTTTAGAGCCATGGTCCTCTTTTTGGTTTCTTTCTCATCTTGATGTTGTTTGACTTGAATTTCATGGGTTATCAGTGATCCCATCAGCTCTTCTAGAGGAAGGATGTTGAGATCTTTAGCCTTCTGGATGGCAGTCATCTTGGCTTCCTAAGACCTGAGCAAAGATTTAAGAATTTTTCTTACAAGCTCACTGTTAGTGTAAGATTTCCCAAGGCTTTTAAGACCATTCACAATATCAGTAAATCTAGTAAACATATCAGTAATGGATTTATTTAGTTCCATTTTAAACAATTCATACTTATGTACAAGCATATTGATTTTAGATTCTTTCACTTAATTAATACCTCATGAGTGACTTCAAGTTTATCACATATCTCTTTTGCAGATATACAAGTAGATATTCGATTAAACTCATTTGCATCAAAAGAACAATATAAGACATTTATGGCCTTAGCATTCAGCTGTGCCATTTTCTTATCATGCTCATCCCAATCCGCTTTCGGTTTGGGAACATCAAGACCATTTGTTCTAAGAATGGGTGTGTGAGGGCCATTAACTATGATACTCCAAAGATTATAGTCAAGTGCTTGAATAAAAATTTTCATCCTAGCCTTTCAATATGTGTAATTTGTGCCATTGAATAAAGGGGGTCTGTTTGTGGATTGACCTTCAGTCAACATAGAACTTATTTGGGCTGCCATGAATCTTTAGCTCTTTGTCGGTTAAGACAAATAGGAATAAGAGCACTAGCTCTGATACCACTTGTTGCCCAGCTAAGCAACCTAAGAGGGGGGGATGAATTGGGTTCTTTGAAAATTTTTAATAAGTATGTGCAATTTTGCAAAACAGTAAATTCTGTGAGTGTGGAGTGTTGATAGCAAGAACAAGTAATAACAACAATAAGAGACAAACACACAAACACAGTAATTTATAGTGGTTCGGTGCTAATCCTTGCACCTACATCCACTTCCCAAGAATTCCTTGAGAATTTTTTTCACTAATCGTTCTTCAAACAATTACAAACCTAACTAACCTAGCTAGCTTCTTATTTCCCAAGCACAAGGAAGCATTTTCTTAGCTTTCTCAGCTAACTTCTTGTTTTTGGGCACAAGAGAGCCTTATAAATTACCAATTATGGGTTTGACACACCCTACATAATTTTCAACCAAGTTGAAACTCAAACAAACTTACAAATAAAAAAGTTTCAAAATTTTCAGCTTATAGTTTTTGAAGACCTCCCCCTTTAAATGAGCTTTTTCTCTTTAAATGTTGGAGTTATGAGCACTTGAAGGAACCTCTTGAGTAGTTGGAAGGAGCCTTGAATGAACTTTGAAGGAGTTTCAAACTCTGCAGCACACTTTTATTTCAAAACACGAAGGCTGAAACCTTTCTTGATTTTCTCTTTATTTTCTTCTCTTTTTTCTACTTATAATCCCTCAAAAATACTCCCAATTTCTTGCTAATCCATTCCATTTACGAGTATTTATAGTTTACTGAGGGATTGGAATGTTAAACTGGCTGTTTATAACCGTTAGAGATGTAGAACTAGCCGTTACAGCAGTTCTGGACAAGTTAGTCGATTCTGGAGTCGACTACTTCTGGTAAGCTGTCTGTCCTGGCCATAGTAGCCGACTCTAAAGTCGGCTAACTCTACAGTCTTCACTGTTCTGTCTATAGTAGCCGACTCTGAAGTCGGCTAACTTAGAATTCTTCACTGTTTTACCACAATAGCCGACTGGTTAGTCGGCTAACTTGAAAATACTCAGTTTTACCACAGTAGCTGACTAATTAGTCGGCTAATTTGAAAAAACTCACTGTTAACTCTCTTGTGGCACAATTTTGACTTGATAGCTTGCAAAGTAATTGGCTAAAGGCTTCAAACTTCCATTCTAAGTACTGGTAGCTGCCGTGGGAGTTGACTAATACCTCTAAAACTTAAAAACTCATTCCATAAACAAGAGAACTCATTGAAATGAAGAAGATAATTGCTTTAGCTCTCATAATTTTGAACTTTCTTTATTTGAAAACTTTCCAACCATCTGAATTTCATTTGATTGAGGCTTGAACCATCCTTAGTTGATCTTGGTCTTCTACAAAAATTTCTCTCTTGAACCATAAACCCATTTAGGAGCTTGAAATCATTTTTGATCATCTTAATGATTCATATATGCCTGCATTTCATCATGATTCTCCATAAAACTCATTAGTAACTTACTTAATTATTTTGTAATCATCAAAATCAATGTGAGGTCAACAAAGAAGATATACCATTTTGTTTTGAAAAAATATAATACCTTTTTATCAAATAAAGTGGTTACTATTGCCACTCAAATTTGAATTCAAAATCTTTCACTCAAAAAGGAAAATGCTAAATAGTTATAAAATTTGGGTCTAGTCAAATCATATACGAGTGAGGTTGGATGAAAATTATATTATCTTCTTTATTATTTAAGAAAAATAGGCTATCGATTCAGGAGTATGGTACTTTCATTGCTCTAAGGATAATGAAATATGAACTTAATCACAATGGCTAAAGTAATCAAGCCATACATCAAAGATTTCTATTGATGCTTTTTTTCTAATCTTTATGTTATCGGACTAGATTTCTTCTTTCAATCGTTGTAAAGTACATTTCCAACCATTTGTTTATCTTCCTTACTAACCTTCCTATGTCAAAAAATAAGAGTGTCAAGGACCCAATCTCTTGGTCAAGAAATCTAGGACTTAAGCCAAGAGAGAAGAGAGAGAGAGTTAAGAACCTATTTCACCTATAAGGTCTTGGGTTGCTTTTATAAATATTCGAAGAAGTTATATTTAAGCTAAACTCTTATATTAGATGGCTCTTATTAAATCCAAAGGAGATAGTATCCTCACGGTAATTCCTTTTAGGATTAGGTTAACACATATAAGGATGGAGACTTGGACATGTGACCATCATGTAAAAGAGTTCTTCTTTAATTAGAATTTCTCTCTTCATGTGAATATCTACTTGTATCATATGTCACTATACGATTAGCCAGCCAAATCAACCTGCATCATTTATCTTCTATTTTCAAAGTTAAGCTTAAGTCTACGCTCAAATCACAAAAATAGATCTATTCATAGTGTAGTTGGTTCGTATTAGATTAATCAGCTTTTTTCTATATGATTATGCCATCACATAGCATATTTTTCATCGAGGTATCTGATAGCTTTCTTTTGACTAAACCGTGTAATAGCTTATCTTTTATTAAGTAGTTGACTTTGGACCAAATTATTAAGTATTTCAACTTTAGCATGTTCAATTCATCAGCTCCCTTAGTTGTATAAGCTCCTGCAACATGTATAGTACCATCAGATTGACCAAGCGATTGAGTAGCTTGGGTGGTAGATAATCACGTGTGGGGAACCAAATTATCGAGTAACTCGTATTGGATTTGTCTTTTAGTATTAATGATATTAGTTGATCTTGCCGACCTAAGCATAGGTGAGCTCAAATCTTTAAGGAGATTGGTTCGCTACATCTTAGTTTATGAATTGCATGGATGTATTTTTTTAAAAAAAACTGCTATTGCAGATCATATATTTATCAGGTCGAAATTGAGCTAAGAAGGACTTAATACCAATCTGATTTTAATTTTAAGCCAAACAAAAGTAAAATGGTTGGTCGACTTTCTAAATCATTACACTATTCGAACTAACTTGCTAGAGTCAATTATTAAAACTAAGCTAATTGGGTTGAAGTACTTAAATCAAGCTGTTTGGGTTAAGGTACTTAGACCAAGCTGTGATGGTTTAATTCTTGACTCAAAGCTACTTTGGTCTTCGAGTAGGTTGGCCTATTGCTTTCCTACACGATCTCAAAAAGGTTGGCCTTTCGCATAAAGCATAGGACCTTTAATTATTTTTGCCGAGTTTTTAAGTCGATGCTGCAATTTCATACGTCAGTCGATTGGGGTTGGTTTAGGGAGGTCGGTCTCCTGTTGCGAATGTATTAAGTTGGGTTTTTAAGTTTCCACCTTAGGTTCCTTCAAAATTCTGGCTAAGTCTCTCAAACCGGTCATGAGACTTGAAGAAATCTTTTACTAATCTTGAATCAACTTGGAGTGTTGCTAAAAGTGATTCCTTTTAAAGTCAAGCCTCTTAGGTTGATACCTAGGATTTGAAGAAAGATTTTAGTGATTAAGGTTGGCGCTTGAGCTTAGGAGAGCTTTGCTAATTGAAGTTGGTGCTCGGACTTGAGAGAGAGGTCAGCTCGAGAAGGTCAATTTGCCACTTTGAACATAGTAGGATGATTTATCATTCGACTTTAAATTTATTCAGAATTTCACCCAAGTCGCTTTAATCCCAAAACTTGGGTTCTTACCAATTTAGATCAATATCTTCGGTGACTTCAATCACTTTGTACTCTTAGTGTGTCTCTTAGATTTGTACCTGAGATCTTTATCTTATGAAAAACCTATTTAGCTAGGTACTGAATACTAATCCGTTTTGATCAATGTAACTTTTTAAAATTATCTTTTATTTTTTAACCAACTTATCATTCAAATATCAAATTATGAAGTACCAATTTAACTGTACTATATGTTATCATAGGATTAACCGATCAAAGTAGCTGCTACTATAGGAATAATTGGTTAAATTAAGAATAATAGGTTAAATTAGCTTGCTATTATAGAATTAATTGGCCAAATTGGTTCGCATCAATTCCAATAATATATGGCACAACTTTTACGTTTATCATGGAGAAAAAATCTCATCATTTATCTTTCTAGCAGTTGAGCAACTTACCAATCCTACGGTGCAATAAATATATAAGCAATTAAATTTTTTAACATTATTTTAAATAAAATTATCTTGAAACATATGCTGTCGGATACGCACGTTGCTAACGTATGTATGGAAGATAATGACGGATTATTGGCGTAGAAGATTACAATATGGCACTATTTATTTCTCTTTGGCAGGTCACGTGCAGCAGCCGAGCCAAGCTTGCTTGCTTTCACGTGCGTACGCACGTGCGCAGCGCTAACCAGTCGCATTATCCCTCACCGCCGGCCGCAAAGTCGCGTTCCCGACAATCTCCGAGAGGCCAGAACCTGGAGGAAGAGAGGAAGAGGAACGGGGGGAGATAGAAAATGGTGAGGGCGAGCCGAGTGCTTTTCCTAAAAGACGGAGGCAACATCGGCAAGATCCTCTCCGACTTCTTGGTTTGCCCTCTCTCCAAGCAGCCCTTGAGGTCTCCTCTCTCCCATCCCTCTCTGTCTCTCCATCTCCTTCTTTAAAGTGATTTTTTTTTTTTTTTTCGTCCTCTTTTCTTTCCTCGCAGGCACTGCCAAGACTCCCAATCACTGATCAGCGATGCTATTGGGGTATCCTTTCCCGTGAGTCCCATTCCTATCTTGCTTCCTTTGCTCTTTTTTCAAATCACAATGTAATGTATTCACCTTCACATGGGTGTTGGATGTGGAAATTTCTGAAGCTTTGCGAATAAAGGGGCACGTAATATCTGTTTCTTTGTCTGGATATGTTTGTTGTATTATTTTTTCTATAAATCAAACTTAAAATTTTCCAGTGTCTGATAACATTCTGAAGCATTGCGAATATTTAGAGGGAAGTCGATCTTTTGGTTGAGGTGCGACTATCCTAAATCTCAAATACCGCAGGCATTTAGATTGCCACACGCGATTGCCATCGAAAGGCTATTTATGTATTACAGTCAGAATGATGCTATATACATCAAAAAGCATCTAATTTGTCTTCTTAAGTTACTCTATTTGTTCTTTGTTTTTAGCTTTTATTTATTTTGTTATGTTGTTTCCAAGCAAAATTGCAGAAGCTGGAGTTTGGAAACTGAAAGACACTTTACTGGCTGAAACCACATTTTCAGATCTTGATAAGCAAAACTGAAATTAATCTTAATTATATACTATATAAGAATGTTATTTCATGGGCCATGACTGCTTTCAGTTGGATATAGTTGACTCCATTGAGTCTGTTGATTGCATTGTCACACAAGCAATTCCCAGTACAAAATGGATAATTATACACTATAAGAATTTTAGAACTTGCTTTGAGCTGAGCCTGCTCCAAGAAAATATCAAAGAGATCCTGGGAAAAGAAGGCCAACACCATATGAGACTATGACATTTTGAATTCAATAAAGAAGCTTCTTTTTTTTTCTTTGAATGATTCATATGATTACAATTTCTGTCATTATTAATCTTGCTCCCTTGCTTGGCATGTTTGTTTCATCTTAACCTAGTATGAATAGCTGAGCTAAAGATAACTCTTTCCAAAATTCTACTCGAAATTAATACTTAAACATGACCAGTAGAATTCAAAAGAAGGAAAGAAAGAAAGAGAGTAATCAGGACTAGATTGTCGAAATACTCTTGCTTGTTTGCCTCGTGCATGCACTTATTTTCCATGATGATTCTGTGTAATTTTAAATGTTATTATCTCGAAGCAATTTCAATATGATATATTGTTTAAAGATTCTAAACGTATTTTGATTATCAATTGAACCCATAATGGTTATTTTTGTTGTTTTTGTTTTACATTCGGTCTTTTATCAGATAATTGATGGAATCCCTTGTTTGGTGCCGAAGGATGGTAAGTTGCTTGAGGACCAAGACAAATCAAAAATTGAAAATGGTGCTGATTCATCTGTTGTGCGCAGTGAAAGATGATTTGCATTGAATGATAAATGCTTCCAATTCACAAGAGAAGTTTCGAAAATGCCATGGATCATAATACTTGATAGGATTTTTCAGCAGAAATATTATATATGCTTCTAATTTCAATTATGGTGTAGAATTAAGTTTGCTTTCACTTGTCATCTTTCGTGGAATTGTCTTACATCAAGAAAATGGTTATGCTGTCCTTCTGTTTCTAGATAGACTCAAGAATAATGCGATCCACTCCTCTAATATACTTAATTAGTTATGGGTCTTGAAGTTGGTCGCATTCTAAAGGGAAAAAATATGTACTGCAACAAATAATGTGATATTTTGAGTTTGTTTGGCCCGCCTTATCTTCCAATAAAAGGAATACTATTGAGTGAAATTGTATCATAACACATGTTGGCTAGGTAAAAAATCTATTTTAAACCAGCATGCTTGTGGCTCCAGCTTCATATGGATTTGATTCAGTTGTGAATATGATACTTTTGGTCGCTAGTCTCTGTGAATTACAGGTCTGGTAAGTAAATGTGGACCAATAAGACATTGAAATGGTTTCTTTGGAATTCCTATATTATGATATTCAGCATAGGAGTTTATGGAAATATTTCTTTATGATGTTTGAATGTAATATCTTTGATTGCTATAAAAAGAAAAAATAAACAGGTTTAGACTGGAAATTTTTCAATATGAAGGGACAGATAACCTATCGATCAAAGTCTTTATCAAGTTTGTTGTTCTACAACAACTTCCCTACAAGGATAATTATTATATGGATATGTGACTTGACCTGCAGGATGAGCCTTGGTGCAATGGTAAAGTTGTTCCATTATGACCTGAAGATCATGGGTTTGAAACATGAAAAAGTCTTGATTCAATGGGTAAAGTTGTTCCATTGTGACTTAGAGATTACGGGTTCGAAACACAAAAGCAGAGGGGAATAAGGCTGTATATATTTAACCCTCCCTAGACCCGCAATCGCAGGAGCCTTGTGCACTAGATCTTGCTTTTTTATAGGTGATCTTGCTTTTTTATAGGTGACTCGATCTCTGCAGAAAATTTTACTGCCTTTAACCTTGTACAATACATTACCCATTGTCACTTTCATAAGTTATCTAGACAAACTTTACAGTGGTAATCCCTGTGCCAGTGGCACTTAAATTTTTTGTAGCCATGGGACAATGCAACTTGATGTGCATCTTTAGTTCAGATTGTGTGCAAGTTAATTATTAGGTGAACTGCTTCTGTTCAGTTGTATTTGTTGGCTCCGACAGGCAGCTGATGACTTAAACTCACTTATGTTAAGTCACAATTTAGAAGTCTCATTCATTCTTGATTTGTTATTTTATTTCCTGAATTTATATTGGTCATTATCTATTTACTTGTTGCTATAGCTTGAGTTATTCTTCATTTTTAGGGGTTTATTGGTCAAAAATATTTTTTCCTTTTTTTTTTTTGTTTTGCAAGGTTCATTGTCATAAAAGCCATTTAGAGTTATTTGGTTATTCTTATATTTCACCTCGTTTTTCTATTTTTCTAAATGCTCCCGTATAATTAGAATTTAGTTAAGATTCAGCTCTTGCTTTTGCCCAAATGCTGTTGTCCCCTGTCATAGAGCAACTGTCTTTTAGAACATTTTGCATCTGCTACATGTTTAAATACTGAAGTGCAAACTGCAGATTGGGGGGAAAAGCGAAGGAGGATATGGCTGCTTAATGAGGGAATCATAAAAAGATGGGCCATGCAGTCATTGAGATAACTTTATTTTAAGTTCCAGAAGGAGGAAGTAAAAGAAACAAGAAGCTATTCTGCATTACCTCATACAACGAAGTGCAGATGTAAATGGAATAAGATGATTTCAAGAGATCAGAAAGGGCGTTGTGGCTTCTCTCTCTCTCTCTCTCTCTCTCTCTCTCTCTCTCTTTTTCTTTCTTTTTGGTGGTTGTGGTGGGGGATAGGAGGCAGTTGAGTTGTTGGTGCATGTTCATTTTGTCAATGAAAAGTTCATAGCCACTAAAGTTTCTGACAAAATAAGTACTCGTCATTGGGGTGCAATGTAAAGGTTCATACCTGAATACCTGTACTTTATGGTTCCATATTGTCAACACTTTGGGATGCCAGACATCATGATACAACAGAGATCACCTCTTCTTACCACACTAAATGTGGGCTTTCCTACGCATGTCAGGTAGAAGTGGGGGCACTTGGTCTAGCTTTTGGTGTATTTTGTTAAAGGACTTGCTACCTAAAGCTCTTAGTAATCTAGTTGCTGAAGTGCCCAAACAGTGTAATGCGGCATGGGCATGATTTTATTTACCAAAACGAGAGCACTACTTCTATTAGAGAACATTTTTCATATTTTTCACGTAATATTTTTATTATTTGTATCATGCAAGTGTCTGTCTCATTGGAGTGTTGAATTCTTTTGTGACACATGGCACCCCTGCCAAACTCCATGATGGTGAGGAGTGCTGCATGTTTTTTCTGGTTTGAGAGCATAAAAGCGCATCAACTAAAGAAAGACCCGAGTGGAAATTATAGTGATCATGCTGATTAGATCATTTATATCAAGGGGTGCATCCTAGATAAAAATGAATAAAAGTTAAGATTGTTTGAGTTTCTTACTCAAGTTCTGTTTTTACCTAATAGCCTCCAGTCTGGATGATTATGCCACCTAGTCCTTCTGCTGTTCTCTGTGTTGCAGTTACCTGATCTCTTAAAATATCTAAACATTCACTTCTGTTTATCTAAGTCATATATTCTTAAATTTCTGTTGTCCTCTCTTCTGTTTAAGAAATTCTTGTTGTATGATCCTTAATGCTGTTTATCAGGAGCTCAAGGTGCTAGAGCAAAAAAAAAAAAAAAAATCTTATGGATTATGTCAAAATTACTGTAGTGGACTGACCTTCATTAAATTAGTATATCACACATTTATAGAAACCGTGGAACTTAAGCAAGATGGTGTCTCAAATACAACAGCAAACAGAAACTCTACAGGAATCTCCTGAAGTATGACAGTAGACATGATAACTATGCTTAGAGAAGATGTTCTATAATCTGGGGCATCAACCTTCCCTCTGAGAATCTTGCTTTGGATCCAAGTTTTCTTAATATGTTGTTCCTTTTGAATCCTCTTTTTCTTAATGTCTTAACAGTTTTGTCTCTGGCATTTCAAGCTTCCTCAACTTAAATTGGCTTTTCATGTGCCATTCTTTAATTTCTTGAAGATGGTCTATATTTCCTTTGATGCAGATAATATAATCTAGTTTCCTTCAGGACATTCTCTTCTTGACCGTGATTGTGCTCGCCTTCAGTATTTGTGTGCTACAGTTTTTCTTTTTGCCTGTGCTATTTGGACTACAAATAGTTAGTTATACCTTCCAACTAGGAGTTACAAATTTCTGTGAACAAGTTCATGAAAATATTAGGTAAACATGGGGAAAGGAATGAATGTAAAATGTTGCACTAATTAAGACTAAATAACGATTTTGTATATGCTGATATCCTCAAATTGATTTGATGTGTTGGCAGTAGCGGACCTTGAAACTTTTTTTTTTTTTTTTTTTTTTTTTTTTTTTTTTTTGAGAGGGGAAGGGGGGAAGACTTTTGGTAATGTATATTTGAAATTGTAAATTATATATAAATATATTTTTGCAGATAAAAAATCAACACTTAAAAGGTCCACCCCTGTGTGTTGGGGCAAATCTGAGTGAAGTGCAAATAATTTTTTTGTATTTGCATATGGAAAGTTTGTGTTGATGTAGAATACTATCCGCAGAGGGGATAAAAGAACATGCCTTGTGATATAAAATCCATGTGAAATTTGTGGTGAAGTATGCTATGATGGAAGTTTTTAAGCTTGAATTATGAAATCTGCCTTGATGGGCCACTGTTATCTGCTTTAGATGGTTTTCAGTATTTTCTTGCTCTCATGCCATTCTATTATTATGCTTCTACAGAGTACCTGTAGTTGCATCGTAGTCCACTTATTTTATGATCCTTATGTTGGTTTTATTGTGTGTGGGCTACTTGATATCCTTGAATATCTGATTTGGATCTCTCACAACCTGAGAAAGGGGTCTGAGTGTCATCGTCATCAGTCTTCCAGTTGATGTGACTCTTATATTATTCTCTCTGATCAGAAGGCTGTGGGTCGACAGGCTATATATTCTACGTCTGGATCCATTCTGGTCATTTATCAATCCAGACTGACCAGCTGCTGCTTTACTTTTGTATTATTCAAATATGCAAATCTTATTCTCCCTTCTTCCTGCAGTAAACTGATAGCCTAACTGCTGCAGCAAATTGATAGCTTAACTGCTCTACTTTTGATATGACACTTTACTTGTTCCTTCAGTTAGGACTCAAATGCGCCTTATATTTTGTCCGGTTGTTTTCTAGGTTTGTTATAGAATTCAAAAACAGTATAATATCAAAAAAGTTTGCATAAAAATTGATATCTTCCTTACATAGGCCTGACTACTTTATTTAAATCTCTCCAATCGTAGTTTCAAAGAAAAGGTCATTCAGTGTTGGTGCAACTTCCAGTGCCACATTTGTTTGTTACAAACAAACTTGCAATCGAAGCAAATTCTTCTGAGAAAATAGACCCTTTAACACACTTCGAATACTTATTAAAGAGCATCTCATTTCATTCAGAAATATCCAGGACATCTCCATAGCGTTCATGAGCTACTTCATTGCCTTTATGTCCTATGTCCTAAGCCTGAAGAACAGAGTTTCCAGGGATGCCTACTCGTTGAGACGAGGTCCAGTTTTTCCTTTAGAGGGAGGGAAGCTGAAGGCAGCAAACGATGGAGAAGGTGAGTGTTGTGTGTGCTTGTCAAGGTTAAAAGAAGAGGATGTGATGAGGAGGCTGCCCTGTGGCCATCTATTTCATCGGGAATGTGTTGATAGGTGGCTGGCCATGTGCCGGAGGACTTGTCCCCTTTGCCGTCTGTCTGTCGGTGGGGTCTTTGAAGGGGGAATGGAGGAGCAGTTCACTGAGGAGTTGATGATATGGTTCTCTACTTTTCATGTTCCTGGCTTTTGAAAGGAATGCTGCTGAGATTATCATATATCCTCTCTCAAGAACTTAATTTTCAGGGCATTTGGCCCGATCTCAGCATTTGATGAGCTTTCCCAGGGTAGCTCTATGGAGTATCTATGAACTTAATTTTCTTCATTTAACTTGGAATCCAGCCACTGTTAGCCTGTTGAGGAGGCTGGTGTCAGAGTACCTCCAAACAGTGCAATGATTATCTGAAGAGTTGGGAGCAAGAATTTCCATACAAAATTAATGAATTCTCTGGTAGATGCATGAAGAGTATTTATGGTTCAGACGTGATCGACATCGGAAGGATGTCTCATGTTTGTTATCTTGGTTGGTAGCTTCTTTTCATTAGTTTTTATTTTTTTTGGTCGTAGTTTCCAACTATTCTATAGATAATCTTTGTCTTGTAATCATGTGTGCCTTTATCAATGATAATTTTGTTGATCTGTTAGCGGGTGTCAACTGGCTTAGCCATTGGGTGTTGATACCAGTGAATTAGGTTCGACTCTCGCCTTCATCCGATTCAAAGTCAGGCTTCCTCTCATCCTAGTGCTCAAAGGATGTTGGGTTTTTTTTTTTTTTATCTTATTTGTATGCTTATGTTCAAGACCAATGAAATCAGAAAGAGCCATGCATGTGGTAGAAAATTGGTGGAGGTCCTTGGAAATTCTTCAAGATTAATTTTCTCAAGGAACATGGATGTAGGGTGGGTAACATGTCTCCGACCTATGATTCTTTTTAGATTTAAGACAGCTACACTTGTTTCCTAGCTGTGCCCAGCTGTACTAAATCAGTGTCCACATCCTTAAATTTTAGCTGCAAACTGTGAAGAAAGCGCAAGCTACTGCTGACGCTGCTGTGTCATGTCTGGGAGGTTCAGTGGTGTCTTGGTGAAACCTACCCAACATTACATAGCCTATGATCTACAGAAACTTTCTATGAAAGAAAAACAGCAGTGATATATAAATTTTACAAAAAAAATAAATGCTTAGAGATTGTTTTTCCCCATGGTGATGTATTGTTCAATTTTACAGTTTGATCCATACTTGATACTTGGCCCGGAAAAAAAAAAAAAAAAAAAGTTAGATATGGACTGAACTGAAAATTTGAAAAATAACATTCTCTTGCAAAATTGGTCTATGAGTTTTTTTTTTTTTTCCAAAATTTACGAGTGAAATTGTTAATATGTTGAAGAACAAGGATTAAAAACATTCTGGCCCTTGAATAGTCTCTGTACAACTAAGGAACTGTGATATGACATCAGAGTGAAATGAAAACATTATATTTTTGTCAAACTTGTGATAGGAGCTAATAATAACATCATACTGGTTATTATCTTGTTTTTTAAAAAAAAAATTGAATTTTTAATGAATCGCCGTCAAAAATGAGTCCTTGTTTTTTTGTTTTTTTTCCGATTTGGGCTTCGTTGTACGACTCATCCATGGGGAATAAATATGGCTCGTGAAAGATTCTTACAGTGAAAGATATATAGCTGGATTAGTACGACAGGTGATGATTCAACGCCGTCCGATTGTACGCGAACCCATCACGGAGCGCCGAATGCTGGAGCATCTCCGGGGACAGTTTCGGTCGTATCGACCGGGACGAAACAGCTCCCACGGACCCGTTGATGTGATGTTTGAGCCCGCCTTTTATGAGGTCTTAGGTCCGCCTTCTTCGTGCTGTCCCCACCATAAAGTTTTCATAATTTTACATGGAGGGATAAAAAGATTCGCGCGCGCGCAGAGCTAAATGCAGAATTTAATCTTTTTGATATTTACATCTACAAAAATTTTAAAATTATTTTATTATTTTATATTTTTTATTTTAAAATTTATTCAAATATAAATTCAATAATTGAATATAATCAAGTAAGTTTGAATCTAATTATTTTTTCTATTCTTAGGTACACATGATCATTCCATCTTTTTTACTTTTTTGTCATTTTTTAGATTCGTAAATTGTGTGGATTCAACGGTGAAAAAAAATGATCAGATCTATCTACATTCGAATATAACTAAAGCTAAAAATCAGTTTGGTACAGGCATCACAGTTACTTTCTTTACCCTTTAATTCACACGGATTCTGAAGTCACTCTGCATCTTTCACTTTTTTTCATTTTTAAGATTGTGAATTGTATAAATTAAAGGGTAAGAGAGGTAATCGAATATAGGCTTGGCTATATTCGAGTCTACCATACATACATACATATATATATATATATATATATATATATATATATATATTAATTTGGCTAAATTCGAATGTAACCAACTTCAGGATTCAATCATCTTCTTCATCCTTAAATCCACATGGATCTCAGAATAATCCACCTTTTTTACTTTTTCTATCTTTGCGATCCATGAACTGGGGGATCTATGTAAAGAGAGAGGAGCAGATCCAAACTTACCTACATTCGAATATAGTAAAGCCTATCTTTTATATATATATATATATATATATAAGTCTGTAATACCTTAAAAATAGTTTTACATCGGATGAAAAAAAAATAATTAAAGAGCTTATAACTCAAGTTCACCTGCTACAAATTAATTTATTCTCAAGCTTTTAAAGCTGTGCGGGTTTGGCTTACTAACAGATTAATTGAGCCAGTAAATAAGTTTAGGACGTTACAAAGTTTATCCTAAAATAATATATTTAATTTATAAAAAATTCTATAGAAGTTTCAAGTATCAAATTCATGCCTTTTTAACTTTTATTTGTTCTAGTATGTAAATAAATCTTGAATATAGTCCAAATAATAAATGCTCAAGTTTCCCTCAAATCCCAACTCTAAGCTCCTCACGCTTCATTAGCCCATACGACTTCACAAAGAATGCCTATGGTTGAAAAGGTAAACCTTAAGCTAATCATACTATTAACTCCAATAGTCTGAATGCTGAGTCAATTGATGTTACAAAAATTTTGAAAGAAAAAAAAAGAAATATATATATATATATATATATTTGAGCTAAGTTTAACTATATTCGAATGTAATTAAGTTTAGAATCTAATTATCTTCTCCATCCTTAAATCTATATGGATTACAAAGCTATTCCATCTTTTTTATTTTTTTTAATTTTAGGATATATAAATTGTGTGAATCCAAGGATGGAGTAGATTTAACTACATTCAAATGTAGCCAAATCCATTCTCTCTCTCTATATATATATATATATATATATGCGCACGTGTATTCACCAAGTAAGTTTGAAAAATAATGAAGCTTTGTTCATGCTTCTTTACAATTGACTTGTATTCTATCCAATATTTGCTATCAATTAGGTAAGTAATGAAAAAGTGACATACATACATATATATATATACATACATACACACACACATATATATATATATACTTCAAGTAAGTTTGAAAAATAATGAAGCATTGTTCATGCTTTTTTACAATCGACTTGTATTGTATCTATTTGCTATCAATGAGGTAAGTAATGAAAAAGTGACATACCTACTGGGCGATGCTATTGTGTTGGAACTATGCTTTTTTATTGATATATAGCTAAACCAGACAAAATACAAAATTTGTTGAAAAGCGATATAAAAATTACGATTCCAATCCTTATGTATAGCTTTCTGTTTATTAAGTGTAAAATTTGCTTAACTAGTGGTAAAGAATTAAATGACGTGGAGGTCCACACAACAAGACAACCTTGTGCCTACCCCCCCCTCCTCTCTCTCTCTTTCTCTCTATATATATATATATATATATATGAAATATGATGGGATTCTTCCATGAAAGGCTCGGAAACTTGAGTGGTTGAAGCCAAAGTGGTTAAATTACACGACCGTAATCTGCTGATCAATTTATTATGAATTTAGAAATTTTAGTCATAGGAGCCCTTTGGTTCAATATAGTGCTTGCATGAAAAGATTTTGAGGCTAAATTTTGTTAGATACCCATTTAAGTAGGTAGCAGGAAGGAATGTAGCCAGATGTTTTGATATTTTACAAATTATTGGCTACAAAAAATATTTTAAAAAATTATAAAATATATAGGGTATATTTTGTATTTTTATTTTTCTTACATTTTTGCTCCTCTGTAAATAAGTAACGCATGGAGGTTGATATCAAAGATAGCATTTGGACTATTTTAACTATTTCTTGCTCTGTTTTTACTCTTTTAGAAACATTTGCTGCTAAAAGCTCCAGAAATTTTACAATTAGTTTCACAAAAAAGAGTATCCAGCATCCATGCCGTTCAACCGGTTCATTTTTCGTGTTGGGTATTTGAAAATAAAATCAGAAAACAAAAACAATATCTAATGGGGGCCTAAAATATCCTGGTGGCTTGATCCGTTGTCCTCTGATTTTTTTTTTTTCACATGTTATCGTCTGGATCATCAGCTCTTCCTTGAGAGCTTTCAACTTCTCTCTAGGTCTCCAGTATGTGTCACTTTCCATCTAGCCCCCGTCTACACCTGTCAAGATACTATTTATCTCAACTGCAATGACCTTGCTCCAGTAGAAACTCAGGCATACCATTGAATGAAGATAAATTAATACGATTTAATTTGTCAGATCACAACGAAAAGAGTTTAATCATTTTTCTTGCAATATTCTCCTCAAATAATAAATATTTTTTTAAAAAAAAAGGGGAAAAACAAACCTCTTAGTGAAAAACCTCTATCTTAAGAGCTTGCAACTAAAAAATATGGCCATAGTTTTCATTTTTCGTTGTTTTTAATTCAGTTGAAGTGAGAGATCAAAGCGTTGATTGATGTTAAAATCTGAGACTCTCCCAGAGAGCACCAAATCAACGTGTCGGAAGTCACTTTGGTATAATAAATCGCCCACAGATCTATCAACTTCCATCCAACATGGAATTCGATACTGTTTTCTCCGTGACTGCAACTGTTAAAAGTCATGAACGCCACACAGAGAGAGAGAGAGAGAGAGAGAGAGAGAGAGAGCATTGGCGACATTAAAGGGACCTCCATTTTATGTCACGAAAGGCCAGCTTTTCGTCAAGATCGAGGCCCACCGGTTACAGCGAGCAACAGAACAGTAGCTCTGCCAATCGGAAGCAGGAGCTGAGAATTCCAAGCTCTCAGGAACCGACGCGTAGGTGATCCGAAGTGGGGGCTGGCGACCGCGAGTCAGCAGGCACAAGGATCGCCCATGCCCCGCTTTCTCTTGGCACCATCCATGGAGCTCACAAGATAACAACGGCGCGAAATTTTCCCACTTTTTAATAAAAGAGAGGCGATGATGGGTGAATGCAGCCATGAGGCCCCACGCATCCGAACGGGACGTAACGGGCCCAGCCGCCCCGAACGGTGCCGCATCTTTTTCCGGCAACAGACATCTCTCTCTCTCTCTCTCTCTCTCTATTTGGAGCAACACCACCGCCAGAAAGGCACCAACACCAAACTAAGAGAGCAAAGAAAGAGATCAAGCTTGTACGCATTCATCATGTACAATATATATATATATATATATATAAATATATACAGGGGAGGGGGAGGGGAGAGAGGCATACAGTGGGTGGTGGCAAGGGAAAATATATAGATCTATATCTGCACAAACACTAGCCCGGTCCAATTCTCTCTCTCTCTCTCTCTCTCTCTCTCTCACTCGCGCTCTCACTCTCCTTTTGTTTTGGAACAGGAGGATATATAGGTTGGTCTCTCTCTCTCTCTCTCTCTCTCTCTCTCTCTCTGGACAGCAGAATGCTCCATCCGTCGTCTCGTTCTTTCTCAAAATGGAGCGGAAGAGCTTCTTCTGAGGGCGTCTGTCTTGGGCAGCTGAGCAGCCATTGCCGAACGTAGCTGCTCACAAAGCAACAAAATTCCACATAAACAACTGGTAATTTAAACAGAAACGAGTGGATGAGTGGTTTTATATTTAAAAGGAAGTAGACTGGTGATGCTGCCACACAAGTGGGGCAAATAAAAACTCTTATTATTATTATTATTATTATTTTGTTGGCAACATTACCTCCTCCTCCTGTTTCTTTAGCTTAGCGTTCTCTTCCAACAGACGTGCAACCTCTATCTCCAGCTCATTTGTGTACGCCTGCTCGAAATTTAGTTACTTCTTTTTCACATCGTCTCCTCTCAGTCCTCTATATATAAAAGAGAGCAGAGAGAGAGAGAGAAAAATAAATAAATAAAGAGCAAAGAGTAAAGAGGGTAGAAGATGTGCCTGCTTTCGGGCCCGGGATCGGGCGGCGGACTCGCGGTTCTTGATCATGCGCTTGTGGCGGCGGTCGCCGCCAATGCCGGGGTCCTCTGGGATCATCCGCTTTTTGGAGGAGGAGGAGAGGAGGCCGGCGGGGGACGGGGGTCTGATGACCGCGTCGGAGAAGGAAGGGGACATAAAAGACCTACTGTGCCCGTAGTTGTTGCTGCTGTTGTTGGCCTGGCCATTGACCCGAGACCCATTGGAATTGGAGCTGGAGCGGGAGTGGCCGTTCATCAGAGCAGACCCACCGCCTCCTCCTCCGCCTCCTCCTCCGCCGCCGCCGCCGCCGCCCTGGTACTGGAGCTCGAAGCCGGAGTTGAGGCTGAGGGCTGTGGCGGGCAGGGGAGGGCGCGGGGGAGGAAGGGGTATGCCCTCGACGACGGCCGCCGCAGGGGAGACGGTGGAGCAGGGACCGGAGAGGAAGTCTTGGAGGGTCATGCTCCGGAAGGATGGGGAGGCGGTGGGATGGGCCGGGTGGAGGTGGTGGGGGTGGTGGTGGGGGGGATGGGATTGGGACTCCGGAAGAGGAGCGAGGGGCCTCTCTTGGTGGAGAGGGGTGAGGCTGATGTCCTTCCACACCTCCTCCATGGTCCTCGTCTTTGGATTCTGGCAGAGGATGGAGGAGTTGGAGGAAGGAGAAGATCTTGAGGAAGAGGAGGAGGACACGATCCTACTACCACCCCCATGTCCACTATTGCTGCTGCTGCTGTTGATGTTGTTATGGTTGTCAAGTCCTGATGACCACATGGCTAGAGAAGAAGAAGAAGAAGAAGAAGAAGAAGAAGAGGCTCTTCGCAGGGTAGCTGTTGTGATTTAAAAAAAAAGGATTGGAGCGTGGAGAGGGGAGTCACAAGGAGCAACTGAGAACCAGTAGTAGTTTGGTGATCCACTGAGTTATGCTCTGTTCTTCCCTCTCCTGTGGACTTGACCTTCTTTCCTTTTTTTTTTTTTTCCTCAAAAAAAAAAAAAAAAGAAAACCTATTTCCAGTACTAAGGTACGCAAGCACACGTGCTTACGCATTTACAGTATCCATCATCCTGCCCCCGCTTTCTAATACCTATCCGGATATCACTAGCATTTGCATCAGATATGAGCTTATTATTGCTAGTAGAAATACGTCAGTATAGAGGAACAGTGGGTTGGTCGTGTGATGTATTGAGCTGTTGATTGATGTGTTTGAAATGAAGTGGGGAAAAAAGAAGCAGAAAAAAAAAGAAAAGAAAAGAAAAGGTGATGCGGGCGCCCAGTAGCCCATGTGAGGTGGCGATAACGAGAACCGCCGGCCGTAAAGAGGCCAAGGGAGAGGGAAGGGAAAAAAAACGAAAGAAAGAAAGAAAAAGGGATGGGAGAAATCCCTTCTGGATTCGACCGTCCAAGACTTGAATGGCGATGGATAGCCAAGAATGAGATGGGTGATGGGAGATCGCAAGCTGTTATCTTCTGTGGGTGCACCGTCCGTGCCGTCACCGGAAGCAAGTGGAAGCGACCGTGGGGTCGAGAAAGGCGAGAGCGATTCTGATATCTCCATCGTACACATAACATAATCCTATTGACATATGCTGTCGTTGTACATGACATGTCTCTGGGACTGTGGGAGTAGTGTACAAGCCTAGCACTTAAAAGATTGAGGTCGTACAAATGGAGGTGAGAGGGGACTTGTACTGAGAGATAAGGCCTGTTTGGAAAAAGGCCAATTGATTAGGCTAAGGACGACGTCGTCGTCCTTAGAATGAGACACTTCGTGGGGTGGTAGGCTAGGCTGGCTTAATATGGAGGCCTGGAGCAGAGCTGGATGAAAGGCTAAGGCCATCTAAAGACATTGACAACAATGTAGTGTCGAGGGAGAAGGACCCAGGTTGTATACTGATTGCCATTTGAAGGGCACTTGTTTCTCGCCTTCCCATTTAGGGGGAAACCAGTACCTTCTTGGCGAAACATTGGCCACATATATGGGAACCGCATGCCCTTCTCTCGCATCCTCTCCCGTTCCAATAAATCCTATCAAGCCCCCCCCCCTCCCCCCCAACCACCACTTCCTCCTCTCCTTTTTGGCCCGTAGCATTCGGCTTTGATCTCTTCTGTGCGGTTTGGCCCGTAGCATTCGGCTTTGATCTCTTCTGTGCTGTCCGGGCGTGAATAAAATAATATGTTAAGAACCTAGTACAATAATTTCTTTGGTCGAACACCTAGTTCGCGAGTTCCGAGCTCGAGCACATTCAAGAGGAGTGTGTGTGAGAGGAACGGCTAGGTAGCACAAGCAGTGTTGCTTTCACTGTAGATATGTTTTCCTTTTAAGGGGTTATAATTTTATCTTGCAGTTATCTCCAGTGTTAGAGCACTGGTGCACCGTTTTTGTCCGGCATTCCACTGAAAGTTTGTGGAGACCTATAAGTGCACCAACTTCAAACACATTGTCTCCTTTGTTTCTCTCTTATCTACAGAAGAAAATTTCTCTCTCAGCTCTTGTATTAACCACTAGGGTGGAAAACACATAGAGAAACATGAATAGTATTCTATTTCTTTCCTATAAAATGTATAACTCTAAATTAAATAAAATAAAATTTTAAAAAAAATTATGTAGTAGATTGCAACAGGTTTTAAATTAGGAGTTTGTTGTTATTATTATTGTTATGTGAAAGACATTTTAAATTTTGATGAAAAAAAAAGAAAGAAATAAATAAAATTTTAATTTATCACAAACACATGTCTCTAATTTTATTTGAGTATGTGCTTCAAATAATTTTTCCTTGAACATGGTTTTGGATTGATGCGACATATACTAGTCTTACCAATTTGTGTGGGGCAGCTGAATTAACTTACTTCGATACTAAAACATTGTACATGGGAAATCAAAATAATGAAGCATTATGCTCCTTGTACAATAATTGATTATAAATTTCTAATCGATGTATATGGTAATTGATTATACTCATCGTCATCACTCTATTGCTTGAAAGGATCCTTGTCCAGCATTAAAAACTATCCTGTTTGTCTAGGGGTTGTCTAGGGGTTCTCAAACTTTCAAACATGAAGGGATCTCATTCTTATCTCTTTAGTTGATTAAGATGTTTGCTTGTTGCATTCATTGAAGCTTAATGAAAAACTTTCCATGGACTGGACTTAAATTATCAAGCTGAGCTGAAAAGAGGCCCTTAAAAATATGTGATCCATCTAATCAGCACTTGGAACAAACCTTGTAGCAGGACATGATAACCAATATTTTTCACAAATAAAAGACCAGTCCACATCATTTGTTTAGCTCAACTGGGTAGGCAATAATATAGGGACCTGATGTTGTCACATCATATCAAAGGTAGAGCATAAAGGAGACCCAAATCTTTGAAACGAGAAGGAATTCAATATTATCTCAATTGTGGTGCAAGCCAGGGACGAACATTCTACTGTAGTGACAGAGCAAGAGAGAGAGTAGGTTGTGCAGTAATACTAGCAGACTGGATTTTAGCCAACAAGTACATAATAAACTTTAACAATTAATTGCCACTTGAAGAATCAGTCCAGCTGGTAGAAGAGTGAGATGTCAAACAGACCAATGGGCCATAATTTGTTGGAAAGTTCATCATATGTGGCCTCAGATAAAAAAGGTAACAACAAAACTAAATAGTAAAAGAGATACCCAGATTGGATTAGGTGAGATCCTGTTGTTCTGAAAAAGGGCTGGAGAACTGGCAAACTTTATATTGCTCATTTAGACACTTTGTGGAAGATACATGGTATAAATTGGGAATGATACAAGTGTTGGAAGTGAGATGATCTTCCAATTTCAAAATCTAATGGAAGGGTCCTAATCCTAATTCTTTCATAGCAAAGATGCATTTGAGATCACTTATGAGATTTCATATGACAATTTCATTGTTCTCAGTCAAGATAATATGATAAGAATAAATGAAAATAATTTTGATTCTGTTGCAGTTCATACACAAATGCAGAAAGTGGACCAATAATGGAAGCAAGAAAATCCAAGCCCAGTAAATATTCTGCAAGGAGAATAAATCCTATTGATGCAGTTGGCTTCAGGGTGCAAAGAGACTGCTCGCTTTCATCCAATAATTTGTGGCAAGTTGTCTTTCTTCATCCATTAGTCCTTGAAAAAAAAGGGACAAATTGGGTGAAGTGTCTTATTTCCTCCATTATTTTTCAGAAGGACAGAGCGTTCTGAAAAGGTAGAAGTGTATAGTAGTTTTGTTCAATGCTATCTAGAGCAACAATAAATACATATATGGGAAAAAGTAAAAGATAAAAGCAAGAAAGGTAAGGAATGATGAGCTACCAACTACACAATGATTCAGTGTCATGTTCCCCAGAGCACCTTTAGTCTCCAATTGTGGCCTAGCATTTAACAGCTTCGCAAGTTGAATCCTTCATGCATAAAATGCATGCAAAAAGCGTTGCTCAACCACATTGAATTGGGTGTTCATCACAGCAAAGGCTACGAATTCTTCAAGGAGTTCCAAGGTCAGAAAGCAATAGAAAATAGAGTAACACGCAGGCAATTGGAAGGAGAACTCGACAACCAAGTGTGCTTGGTTTAGGGAAGAAGTAGAATAAGTCATCAGTCACTATAGTTTGCGATCTCAAAAATTAATGAGCAGGTGACATGCATCCATTTTTGCTCTCTTAAAAGACTACGCTGCACCTGCTCCCACTCTCCAAATCAATGAAAACCGTTGCTTGCTTGCATGAATTTGGTAAACTAGACTGAAACAAGAACTGTGAAAAAGTTGAGGTTCATTGTTTTTTCTCTCTCTCTCCTTCCCTAAGGTCCGGGGGGAAGCATGCATGCTCTAAATTGTTCTCCAGTTGGCCATTGTTGAATTCTAGAGCGCTAGAGCTCCAGCCTACCTAGGTTGGAGAGTTATGAAATGACCCATCTCTCAGCCTTCTCTTTTTACGTGCTCTGCGCCTCCAAAAGTAATAACTCCCATTGGCACATGGCCGAGTGGTCAAACCGTTGGCCTATTGGGGGATGCGACCCCGTGAGGAATGAGTACGGTCATTGGGTTGCAGTGTTTAAAACCAGAGCCATCTAAATAATAATACGATAACTAAGGTTATATCTAACGATCCTTATAATTTAGACGTCAAATAAATGCTTTCATTTGCTTGGGAAAATGAAAGCCAAGACTAACATGAAAACAGATTGAAGTTTTCCAACTTAGTATCAAATTTTTGAACGCTAAACTTCATATTTTTCAGAACTCTTTATCTGTTATTGCTTCATTTGCTGTTGGTTTTATCAAACACTTCATTGCCCAAAGTTTACGCTTGCTTTCGAACGCATCCGAGGCGTCCTCATTGGTCTGTTTCTCTTTTTGTCGTCTACTACTGAGATCTCTTGTTTGCTATCTGCCCTTGCTCCTTCCATGGTGATACATACGTCCAACTCCGAATGATAACCTGTCCACTTTGTCGCCGGCTTTTGCTCATCTACTCTATGTTCCAACATAAGCGGACACATTGGCTTGACAAGTACAGCCTCTTCTACATCTGCTCTCCCTAATTTCCATCACTTTTGACTCTTATACATTCTTCTACTACGGTATTGTGGCTGGCATCATAGAGCCCACCTTTAAGTACGACGCTCCTCAAAACAAGTCCATGGCACTCCTTGAAAAAAAAAAAAAAAAAAAGGCAGGGATTTGAAGGCGGGTCGCACCTTGGCTGCACCACGTGTAGGCCACTGGTATTCATGCCCAGTGGCAACTGGCAAGGGTGGCAAGGCTCGTTCGTAAGAGCTCTAATTTGCACCAAAATGAAGTCTACGGAGTTACTTGGGACTTGGGTGCTTTTGGTGTGTTTCATGGTCTGTGAGTAAAAAGAGCAACAGGTGAAGCTAGCTTTATCGATGCATGATTTGTACTGAGAGGGCTCAGGGAATTGATGTGATTTAACTGGACAACGAGAGGGTACAGAGCCTTATTTATTGCAATGTTTAAAAGAGCTAGAACGATGGGAAAGGAGGGCAATGAGGCGACCCGGTCACAGGGTCATTCATCTTTCCTTCTTCGCTTCTTTCCACCACCTTCGATATAACACCACTCCGGATTCTCTCCTCCGCACTAACAAGAAAGTCTTTTTTTTTTTTTTTTTTTTTCTGCACTTCTAAAACAAGGGTAGGAAAGTTTGTTTCAACCGTGTGAATCGTTGAGACCCTAGTTTCCTTTGGCACAGAACTGAGGTACATGCGAAGCTTAGATGATATAATTAAAAAATACAAAAAAGACAGAAACAAGCAAAATTTGCATTTAAGTTTAATTACTTAAAAAAATGAGAGAAGAAAAAAAATAATAAAATCCTCTACTTGAAGGAAGACAAAATAAGAATGAAGAAAAAAATAGAAATTACTTATTTTTCTACAATTTTTTTTTAATTTAAAATTTTTTATTCTAATTTAAGAGATAAAAAAGAGAAAAGAAATTTTTTATTTTTTTACATTATCTTTTTAATTCTATTCATATAAATTATTTTAAACTTCTTTTATAACAAAAGATATATTTATGATTTTATAAATATTATTTTTTATTTTTATCTAAATAAAATAAATATAAATTATTTATTTTTTTAAATAAAAAGAGGTTAATGATCCTTTCTTTTTCTTTCTTTCTTTTTCATTTTTTTTTTTCATTCTTTTTTTCCTTGGTTTTCTGTAAAAATTCAAACAAAACTTAATGAATTGTTCGAAGTGACAAAGGTTAAATTTTTAGTATAATCCTTTATTTTAAAAATCAAAGATTAACAATTTTTTATTATTTTATATACTTAAAATTGATATAAAAATAAGATTTTTAAAAATAATTTATTATACTTTAAATGTAAAAATTTTATATGCTAGCTTATTTATTTAAAATTTTATATAAAAATATTTATTCCAAATAGCAAGAGCAAAAATTTAATCCTAAACATTTATTTCTCACTTCTTGACTTAAGCAAGAAAAGACCTGCACAACCAGGCGACTTGATGTTGTTATGTTATCACAAATCACCCCCTAATTTGGGGGAATGGATGGGGAGACATAAATTTTATCATCAGTGTGTATATATCTATTTATCCACATTAATGATAAAAAAGTACTCTTAAAGATTAAAAAAATTATTAAATTATCAAAATCTTTAATAATAATTCTTAGAACCATCCATAATCATAATCAGTTTTTAGAACTCTGCTTTGGACCTTTTAGGTTTAAAGCCTCTAAACCACCAAAAACTTATCTTGCAGTTATATTACTGTTACAATTTGTTATACTTTTAGGAAATATATCTTTGTCATTATATGTCTATTAGTCTTGATATTTCAAGAGTCGATTCTTCCGCTCGGATGGAAAATAAAAATATAACAAATAATATCTTTCTTTTTTGGATAATTTCAGAACGTAAGTATTTCAAACAATTAAACAACGAGACAGAATACTTCATTCTTTTTAAAATTACATACAATTTTTCTGGCGGATATTGTAAAGATTAAATATTTCATGGTCTTACTTTATATTAATGTTGCAATAAAAGAATCATGTAGAATCTAAGATCCATGTGGTTAATAGGTACTGAAGTTAGAAAATTTATTAATAGTTATAAATGTTTATCTTACATTGTATCTATTTTAAAATTTTTAATATGTTTTAAATATAAATCCGAGTTAACCAGTTAATCCAACAATTGCATTAGTGAAAAATAATCCTCTCCCTTGTTCGGATCGATCTACTGCCTGAGTTCAATAACTATACTTCTACTAATGATTTCGTTAAATTTTAATGATAATTTGAGCATGGCTAATTGTACAACTTTAATAATTGTTTGATTGATTTTTAGCAATAATTATACATTACAAAAAATTGCTCTTGCTTAGCAGTCCTGAAAACCATGACCAATTTACTAAGCAAAAAGACATATTTTAGCAATGGTCAAAAAGATGTCACTAATTGCAAGACAATTATACCGACAATTTAGCAATACTAAGAATCATTACTCCTTATACGATAATTAGTTGCAATTTAGCAACAATCTCAGAAATCGTTGCCAATTATAAGATAATTAGTGATGACACAGCAACAATTTATAACGACCATTATTAAAAAGACATTTTATCAATGAATTTAATACTCTGTTTCTAAAAGTATGCTGCCAAAAGTTTCTTCTATTGCAACGGAGATTGGGGGTCACATGGGTGAGGCATAAATTTTCCCCTATCACATCATGGCCCATCTAAAATGGCAGGACTTTCATCTGATTGACCAATGGACCATCGGCATGTTAGTTTATAAAATTGATAGTTAGGATGGCCAGGGTGTATCTATGGAGATTTACTCTCTCACTTGCTACAGCCTCAAAAGTACAGCATCATCAAGAGTGGAATGGCTGGAAAGTCTTAAAGGAATATATCCACTGCTCTAGGGCAGGTTGCCTAGTAGACAATATATTTGCAGAGACTAGGTGTCTTTCTTTTGTCATTTGATAACCTTTGATTTGAAAGTATTAGGCACCTATAATTTGATGGTAGGTACGGTGCAAAGGTTTGGCAGGAGGCATCACCCATGCCAGGCCACCATCCCCCATTCAGTGAGGAAGAGATGCGAAGATGTCGACTAATCAATCAGTCGATGGATATTTTTGGTCCAATCTTACCGGTAAATTTGGAAAAAGTTCATGAAGCTCTTATTTTTCATGGCAGGATGGATTCTGTGAAGGAAGTATTTGGAAGAGCAAGAAGAAGGGTGATAAAATATGTGCATCAAATGCTCCACCTAGAGAGGAACACATAGTGACCGAGTGGTTTTGATGGGATCCTCCACCAGAAACTTTGGGCTAAGGCCAGTTTCTGGAATGGGCTTGGTGATCAGAACTAACATTGGATTTTGTTCTCATGCAGGAGCTTGAAAAGTATGTCATCTTTTCATGATGATTATGAATTATCATGCCTGCACCTGCCTGCTCCATTCTGTTGAACAGGAATAGCAGAACTTTTTTAACCCGCAGAAGTTGGTCATTGAAAGCGGCTCCATCACCCGAGTCTTAATTAATCTCGAAGAAGATATGCTAACTCTTTTTTATGGCTTTTGAAAGCTTGGAAATCCAACGCGCGCACAAGAGGACAACAACAGCATGGCAGATTGTCCCGGAAAACACGGGCATGCGCCGCAACGGACATAGACTGCAGGCGTTTTGGCCTTCGGGGCACAGCTTCCTGCCGACGTATCCTGCCGCATGTATCGTATCTTTTGAAATGTTGCAGATGGTGCTTATAATAACCATTTATAACCAACAAAAAATTGCTGCTCGTTTTGTTTGATCAAAGAGGCCCATAGTTTATGAACCACACTATCTGAGTAACTTTTTCCTGTGCCAACTCTAATCCTCCTACTGGGGCCAACTAGGAGTGAATCCTCAATCCTCATTAACAGGTGTAGTCAAACAGAAATCTGAACAAATAATCCAAGATCTTTATGATCTCCTACGTAACCACGTTACTAAGCAGGTAAAAAATCACTTCAGTTCCTACCATCTTTATGTAGTAATCTAGGACATCATTCAACAAGATTGATAGGAAGGTTTTATTTTACGTCAATATGGGCTCTCACATTAATAGCCCAACATTACCATTTGCAAGCAAACAACAACACATGGCTGGAGGGCAGTACCAAAAGCTTGGTGATTGCAAGTGGTGAGCAGAATGCAGCATCATCACCGGCAGGCTGGTGAGAGGTAAACCATGGTCTCTCTTCAGGCAGGCAAAAGATTAATGAGGTTCAGGTGGCAGTTATCTGATTGCCTGCAGGCCCAAGCAGGTTTACACAACTTCTCTGCAGCAAGGTGGTAAAGATAACGAGCAAAACAAACATTCACTAGTTATAACTGCAGCTCCTACTTTTCCCCTTATCCTCAAGCAGTTCACATTCTAATAACCATCCCGATATTACTCTCGAAGAGGATATGATTTTGAGTCAACCCAAGATCTGAACCAATTCAATCTTGTTGGGTTAGTTTTGATTAGGTATAGGACTGGCTCTAGTTACAAATTTTTTAAATCCAATAGGATAGGGTCCAGCCCAGGTTAACTAATCAGGTGATCAAGGCTTGAAACCCCAATCCATACATAAATTATTTGTTGGACTGGGGCTTACAATCCCAGGAAGTTCTTCCTTTTTTCATTAGCACTCAAGACTTTTTTTTTTTTCCCCCAATTTTGTATGGAGAGCTTTTAAACGTTTGCTTATACTTGTTTAAAACATTTGAATTTAGTGTCATCTATAATTCACTTTCATTAATTATTTAAAACGAAAAATTGTGGTTACGTTGATGAATACGAAATTTATTTTCATTTGTTTGCTTGCAATTCATATTATACATAACTTACAATTTTCTCTTGTTTTTTAATGTAAATTATTAGATCATTGTCCTCAGATTTTATTTGTAATAATTCTTATTAAATAACTTCCATGATAGCTTTATTTCTATATTTCATGAGGCTCCAGGAATTAATTGTTCTGAAATAAATCCTATAATTTATTTACTTTTTTATTTTTTTAAAAAAATCGCATAATATGAAAGCCAATCAATGGGTTGGATAAGATTCTAACGTTGATTAGTTTGATGCCCATTTTAAAAATTGAGGATCAATTAAAATCAGATCGATTCTAGATTAATCAGCATCAAGACAATTTCAGATTATTATCTGACCCGCACCAATCCGATACGTGCACCCCCTGTATTACGCTACCCAGAAGACGTAAACGGCTCCACCTCCAAAGCATCATCATGCAAAAAGGTGCCAAACCTCCATCTGGTTCCCATCATCATACTGCAATTTCAAACCAAAACCTTGAAACGAGCAACCAGCAGCTAATTCTGTGAAACCTTACTCTTGATCTCCGATTTTAAAATCATAAAACTCCATGCTCTTGGGGAAATCATAACCCATTGCTGGCCCAGAGTACATCCGATCACATCATACCATCCGACTAGACTTTCAGGAACTCTCCAAACATAGGAAGTTCACACCCAATGGAACACCTGGTTCCATCGTAAAGCATGCCAACCAAAACTAACAGAATCTATATATAAAATCAAACGGACCTACTATGATTAATATACACAAGAATTATTAAACTAATAACGGATAACCAAAAACTCATGGAGGAAATCTTTAAATACTATTAAAAAAAGGCTATATAAATATGAATATGTTTTTGATGTATTGAAAGATAAATGATGAAAAAAAAAAAAAAAGTCTTCAAAGAGTGCACTCTCAACTTTCAAAATGCCAAAAGTTAAAAGCCTCCCAAAAAATGGAGGTGCACAGCAAAATTAAAAAAAAAAAAAATTCATAAAACAGCAGTTTAAGAACAATCCAGTGATCAAGCATGGTAATGCGATATCACTATCAGTAAGCACCACTCTATCCGAGCAAAACTATCACCTCATTTTTGTAACTGTAACTGTCTGTCTTTCTTTCTTTTCTCTTCCTTCTTTCACTTTTCTTCCTTTCATTTTTCATTTTTTTTCTTTTTTTAAAGCAAGATAATCCAACACTCCATGTTTGGGCAAAGCAAAAATCTTACCAAGCAAATAATCCTTTGCCTCTTCCATTGACGACTCCCTCCCTCACATGAAACCTTCCACCGGAAGAAATGGATTTCTATTCTTTCCCGCTCCTGACTTAACTTCTCCCCGCTCTGGAATAATCTGAATTTATGTATCCAGTAACTTGACCATTCCCATCTCCACTAAGATTGCCTGGCACCTGCAACTGGTTATTTAAATTCCCAGATGCTGGTCTGCTCAGAACTACCTCAGCATGAGTTGAGCCCCTCATGCTATTCTGGTTAGATGCCCCTTCAAGCCCAATAGTCTGCAACTGAGTGACCAGGGTATCATAGCCCGATGTTGTTGAAGACTGCATACTAGAAAGGGTTCCAAAATGATTGGGAGATGGAGGCAGCACCCAATTCATCCAATCATATCGCTTCCTTATTTTCTCACCCTGCATCAAGGCATGTGTAAGAGAAAAAAGAGGAGTAAATGATAGTAAAATGCAAGGAAGAAAAGATAAGACCTATAAAAGAAGTTGACCAGTTAATTTGAAAAAGGCAAAAAAAGGAAAAAGAAAAAGAAAAAAAAGATCCAATCGTTAGATGCAGGCTGATGGCATGCTTAGCATGGATGCTAGCCATCCTACGTAGTCCACCACTCAATCTTCTCTTTACACAATAACACATCAACAGGCCAGTGTAAATAACCGAGACAATTACTATAACGAATAATCTGCATTTAACAAATTAATCATTTGTTATATCATATCGTATTTTGAGTGGAAAACAACTATTAGAGCCTAATTAAATTTTAATGAAATATTAATATGAAATTATACCTGCACTTCAACCGCATCGGACAGCCGTACAGTATCCAAAATATACTGTACATTATTTGTTAATTGCTTGACCTGCACAACATTGCACGGACATGCATCAGATAGAATTGGCAGATTTACCAACTTTATATAAAAAAAATAACAAATCTGAAGCAGAGAAGCATTTGCGCTAACAGAAGGAAATTAAACCCTTAATGCATAAGGCAAAACCTAATTACACATTTGTATGGTCCAGTAGCCATCTTAAACAGACGCCTCTACTGGGGAAAGTAGTTTCATGAATTCGGTCATGTGCCCGTATTTATCCTCTGCCCCATCAAAGTAATTAAGCTTAGGTTCATCAAGTTTACAAATGTCTCATAGATCTGCAATACAATCTACACCTATTATACTACTTCATATGGTACTACAACAGCTGTAGCAAGGCCATAGCACATCTCTGTGTATGTATGCATGAATCGATGCATGTATAAACACCAATTTTTCTATGGGTGCATATATGTATATTTACATTTATATTTATATAACAGAAACAAACATGACATGCACAAAAACACATGGAAGCACCAAAATAATTTCAGCCACACAAAAAGAGTTGCAAACCCACTGATATACGTCATAGCAATAGCAACCCTTCATGGTAACAAACAAACAACGCAGCACGACCGCAAAGGCCAACCTTTTTTGAATCTTGTCAACTCGAAAAGCTTCTTCTTAAGGACCTCGATGAGGTCACCACACTTTGACATAGGCAAGGTGTTCAGGTTGCACGGGGACTCACCTTCCGCCACATGCAACCTCTAAAAGCAGTACTTCCACCTTATTTATAATTTTGGACAAATCATCTTCATCGCACGTTATACATAATGGAAGAACTTGACCTTCAAGACTTTAGCAATGTTCTTGTTGCAGGATACCTTATCGAAAAGCAATTCTCTACACCTCAGTAATAGTCAATATCTTGATAACACTTGCACTAGTAACTTCTTCTAAACAAGCTTTCTTTATTTTTCTAATCCATATTAGCCAGTAAGCCACATGTATATTCTACCTTGAGAGCATGGTACACCATAGAGCCAATCCATGTCAAATTTTCGCCAGTTACTTGATCCACCACTAATGGAACCCAGACAATGGTTAACAAATTTGATGCATGAAAAGAAATTAGTGCTAGCAGGAAATCACCTTTTTTTTGGTGTTAAATACTATATATGCATGAGGTTTGAAAGGCAAGAGCAAAAAGTTTGATTTGAAAGTGGCAAATTTGGGTTCTTATGGTTTAGGTTTCAATAAACTTTGTATTTTGTAAGGAAGAAGATTGATTTGTTGTTAGGTTTATCATCAAATATTTTTAAGGGCTCATGCATCATGTGGTGTTTTATAAGAGAGGAAGGAATGAAAAATAAGGGAAATACCATGTCGATCAATAAAAAATCCTCCTTTTGACATCAAAAATATCAACAATATTCTGTCTCTAAACCATTCATTCACTTTTTTCACCCCTATTTTATGATCTAGTTGACCATAAATTCCAAATATTTTAGAATTAAGAACACTTTTTAAAGAAGAAAATGATGCTTCTAAGAACTGGAGTTCTCTCTAAGTCACTCATTTTAATGTATAAAAAAATTCAATCAAATACTTGAAAAAAGCATGCAGTATGAAAATCTGTCAGTAATCAGCATCTAAACCCAGTATAGGTGTTAATATTTCTTATAATGCATGCAAGTGTCGACTACATCTAAACCCAGTATAGGTGTTAATATTTCTTATAATGCATGCAAGTGTCGACTGCATCAGACAAACAAGGAGATATTTAAGGGTTTAAGTCAAAAGGTTGAGAAGTTCATTTTGGTTAATCCCATCATGTTTAGGAAGAACTTTGTGGTGATTTGGCAGTTTCCAGTCAAAAACTTTCTGTGAAAATAAAGTAGAAAAGAGTCAAATAAAAATGAATAAATAGAGAATAAATCAAGCTAAGAATATGAATGTTTTGCAATCTTCACATATTTTGCATTGCGTGGAATCGTTCGATGTACTGTTTCATTTTTATCAAACCAAAAGTATGAAATTATAAAACAAATAAAAATATATAGTATAATTTTATAGAATACAATTTTAGGAAAATTCAATTTGAGTGAGTTGCCATGCTAACCCTCTCCAACCCACCCCCCCCCCCCCCCCCCACAAAAAAAAAAAAAAAAAAAAAAAAAAAAAAAAACCCTGAGGAAACTAACATAACTTCTATTTACATAGGAAGTTAATGCATGCTTATGCTCTGGAAAAATATGAAAAAGACTGAATTTCCTTTACAAAATATGGCCCAGCATCAAAAACTCTGGATGAAGATCTGCATCTGATTAAGCTGTAAGTAAACATGTGGAAAAGGCAGTCCTAGTAAATTTAGTATAACTGCAGTTCTTGCAGACATGCAAAATTTAGGTTATAAAGAAGCGCATGATGCACCTTTACTCATACACCTGTATGATAGGAAGTGGGCATGTGCAGGTGAAGAAGATTCCTAAGCAAGCGCTAGACCTAAGATAAAGAATTTTGGTAAGAAAGGATGGCTACCATCAAATCAAGCCTATCAACCAAAACCCTCAATAGATTAATGTTATACGTTTTCATAATTGCAAAAGAATCCTAAGAGACTCTTAACAGCAGAGCTAGCAAGTTCTTTTAGCACTCACTAAAATAATGTAGATTTGTATATAGCAAAGCATAATCACATTCTCCAAATAACTATCAACCACCTAATTGATTCAAAAATAAACCTAAAAGATTCTCAGTAGAAGAAATTAATAAGTATTTTAGCACTAAATAGAAAAGGCATATATCAAAAAAACAAAGCATAACCCCTGTCCTAGTCAAACCACTGACCGCCTAACCAAATAAACAAAACCTTTTAGCTGTTGATCCTAACTATTGAAAAACAACTACCTCACATAACTAATGAAAAACAGCTGCCAGCCCCTCCAGCAGTTATCCTAAACAGGGCCTACATCATTTCTGATGTTATTGGTCAACGTGAGAGAGAAGTGTGAATTTATCAAAATATGATTTTATTAGAGAACTTAAGCAGTACATGAAATGGACAGCATGTTCTAATAAGCAGCAGTTCCTTTGCTCAAAGCACTGCTGTTTCACTTATTAAAAACCCTTTAAAAATAGCCTAACTTTCCAGCATAATCAGAAGAGATGAATCAGGATCAGCTGACAAACAAATGCCATTAGAACTGGTTATTCCTCATGCCTTGAACTACATTTAATGACATGAAGAAAATGACCAGCGATTTAATGTTTGTAAGAAAAGTTCATATGAGGAAAAAAGTGCACGAGTCAGCTTAAACACCCTTTCCTAGTACTGATTCTAGCACTTTATGAATAGCTGTATAGAAGAAGGATAGCCCTAACAATGACCAACGGATATAGAATCCCAGAGAACAAAGGACTGAGGTGATGAATCTTAAGGACAAGCATATGCGAGTTTCATTTGGGCAGTAACAAACATATGCAAGTTCCATTATGCACTAATTCACCACTGCATATAAGCCCTGTTGTCATTATCAATCTCTCATATACACGTATAATGAGAAGTCTTCAAGTTCAACAAGCCAGAAGAACTCATCAAGGGAGAGAGAGTCAATTAATCTAAGCAGAGGTGGAGTCAGTCAAAGCCATCTAAAGAAGATAAAGTCATGTTTCCAAGCTAGGCCTCCGTTTGCTCTGTCCGTTTCTTCTCACTCGTCTTTTCCTAAATCAAACCTACTCGTGCTCCTTATTTAAATACATGATCTTGCATGTCTGCTTCATCTCTTGATCATGCATGGTAGAATATACATATACATATCCATATATTACACAATAATATCAAAAGATTAGTTATGCAGGTAAGCTTGAAAAAGACTACCAGCCTAGTAAATGGACATGCATACTAAAATCTGCAAGCAAGCATCAACTAATAAACTACAGCACTTGCCACAAAGATATCAACAAGAAACTAATCCATATGCAAATGATAGGGTCGACGAGTAAGTGTTCAAAGATAACTTACTCTGTTGAACCCAGCAATCAAGGATATAGCAACCCAGCCCTGCTCGTCCATGTTCTGCCGCAAGTAAATATCCTTGCACAAATTTTCAGAACTGCATGGAAAAGAAAAAAGGAAAAAGAAATACTATCTTAACAAACCCTTCATTAGTCACCAGAAAGATTACACTTATGGACTAGAGAATCACCTGAAGTAGTAATTTATCTGTTTCAGTAACATTGCACGCTGAGGATCCATCGCCGAGAAAAACATTGCAGGGGGCGCTGCTGGATGAGCAACAAAAGGCAAACCCCTGAGAGTCTCAGGAGGTGGTGGGGGTGCCGCGACATAATACACAGAAGGAATATCTAACAAAAACACCAAGGCCGCAGTTAAAACAAGTGAATCTCAACACCATACCATAGGATAAGCCACGAACTAACCATGGAGAATGCATCAAACTCACCAGCGTAGCCGATAGGATTCCCATAAGGTCGGACCGGTGGAGGTGGGCCGATGAACGGTGGCGCCACCTGCGGAGGCGGTCGGGGGTATGGTCGGACACCCCGCTGCTGCTGCGCGCCGGCATCCCTGCTGTTAAAACCCCGATGACTCCACTCATAGTTCCCGCGCTCCTGATCCCGTCGGCTCCCAAAACTGCCATGATGGGACCCACCGCCGCCACCCCTCCGGTTGCCACCGTAACCCCGAGGATGATCATTCCCGCTGTGTTGCTGAGGTGTGAAACCACCGCCCCCGGCGCCAATGCCATGGTCCCAATTGCTGTTGCTGCTGTTCCTATTGGGGAGGTTTCTAGGAGATGGTTCTGGGGTAGGGATCTGAGTCGCCGCCGCCGAAGCCGGCGGCAGCGACTGCAGTGCCGGTACACCATTGGCCGGCGTGCCACTGCTACTGCCGCCGCCGCCGCCGCCGCCACTGCCGCGCTTGTTGGATTTCTGGCGAGCAGGAGGAGCCACTTGGCTTGGGGTTGAATTCAGGTTTATATTGTTCGAATTCGGTTTCGGAGAAGGAGTTGATACCACAGGCACCTAATTCCAAGAGATCATGCATACACAAACCAACATATAGAATTAAAAGAAGATCAAGCATAGCCATTGATCTTTTTTTTTTTTTTTCCTTTCTGAAATAACAGTGAAATTTCAAGAAAGCTCAGAGATCTCACCGGGGGAGCAGAGACTGTTCCATCGGAAGAACCCTTCAAAGTATCGGAGGAGGAGGATTTCGGGGAGGCCTTGGTGGACACGGAGAGAGGGGGCCACAACGTCCCCATGACAGGGCCCACCTCGATCGAGCCGTTGGATGGCCTTTGCCAAGCAGGCTTCTTTCCTCGGGCGGCGGCGGCGGCGGCGCCGGAGGCGGAGGCCGCAGCATTACCGTTGCCGCCGTGCTCGGAGGCACCCGATGGCATCGGAGACTGAGGAGCGGTAACGGACGATGAGGCCACGTTCTCGGATGGCGACGGAGGGGAGCGATCGGTTGGTTCCGGAGGAGGGATCGGGGCGGCTGGAGGCGGGGGAGAAGAGGGCGACGCGGCGGCCGCGGCGGTGGCGGTGGACTCCGGATCGCCGCGGAGGACGCTGGACGACGAGGAGGGGGGGCCGCGGGAGGGGCGGGCGTGAGCGGGGGGGAGTGAAAGGTGGAGGAGGGATCGGCAAAGGAGGCCATGAGGCAGGCGTAGGGTAGGGCAAGGGTTCCGATCGGGGAGCTCCGGCGAGGGGAAAGGGAGGGGGACTAGGGTTTTCGAGAGTGTTTTATCTCAGAAACCCATGGATTCCAAATATACGACAGAGGGATCCGAAGATCCGATCGGGAGCACGAGCGAGCGAGAGGGAGACTCTCTCTCTCTCTCTCTCTCTCTCTCTCTCTCTCTCCTTCCCTCTCCCACTGCCTCCGTTGCGAGACTCTCCACCCTTTTGCTTGCTCTCTTCCTTTTGCCGTCCGGTTTGCTGAGACAAAACCAGTTAAAAATTTTCTATTTGTAAAATAACCTTACATTTTCCAACATCTTGCCCCAAATTGTCTAAACCTTCCTGGGTTGTGGAGAGTTGCTATTTTTGTGATCTCTTTAAACTATTGATATTTTTTTATATTAAAAAATTTGATATTCTAAACATGGCATTTTACCTTTGCATCCATTTAACAAAATTTGGATGGCTACCGATTGATATCAATCTCCATTGTGTAAATAATGTTCCATCTAGCCTTCCAACTAATTTTACAACAATGATAAATTCTTTTAAAAAAATCTTAAGGCAAAAGTAAAAAAAAAAAGGGACGGTGAATGAAATAATTATAGCTTTGTCGTTTTTAAGAATTACAACGGACTCTTCGAGTGTAAGTGCTGAGAAAAAACGTGACAATCGTTGGATTAAAGTTCTATGGGCGTAACCCTAGTTTCTGTCGAATAATAGAAAGCAACGTTATAAATTATTTAAATAATCAAATAAAATGATTTGACCAGTTTGATTTATCATTTAGCCAAAAATTAAATTGTATATTTACTAATAAAGCTAATCGACAACATTCATGACCAATGTGAACAAAACGGCAATGTAAGAGTTGTCGTTATCCTTATTATCGTTCTATGATATAAGGCTACCATAAATCACAATTATGACTTGAATAAGTTTTGAGCAAAAATTATATAGATTCTTATAATTAGCCATTAATCAAATAATATGACTTTAGAGATTGGCATTGAATTCTTTCGAAAAGTATTACTAAGTTTAAAAAAAAAATAGTTATACTATAAAAATCTAAAATTTAATTGGTGGTTATGAAATTTAATTTTATTGGTCAGGCTCAATGAATAATTCGCTAAGAAATTAATTCTCCAAAGTTCTTCTATATTCATGATATAGCTGTTGACAAAGAGAAAAGACCAAAAAGTTCAGTAAACGAAATATTATAAACAAAAATGGTAAACACTAAATCAAAACATCAAAGTTAACTATGATCATGTAACTTCCATTTGTTGAATAGCCTTCTTTTCTCTTATTCATCATATATTCAAACTCGATAGCCTCTCTCTAGTTAATCTTTTTTTTGGCCTAAATATATTACAATTGCCAACTTTTGCTCATAAATTGATTTACTCCTCAAAACTAATTTTTTTCTATGACGATTTGTTATGGTTACTCTAATATAGTGTATACTTCATTTGACGAATATTGATTGTCTGTATTGATTATTTTCGTTCAACTCATCGTTCAACTATATTATACCAATGAATATAATGAAAAAAAGAGGTCTGTTAATAATAATTTTATCTTTTAAATAAATAGCAGAATATGCAAAGGCTATATCAAAATTGAGTAACAAGAAAAGCTAATAAACAATTTTATTGTAAATATTATTAACTAAATAAGTTAACAACATTTAAAGTTATTTCAAATAACCTAATTCTCCACCAATTGCATGCATGTTACTGGGTTTCATCAAAGTTTGACACTAGGTTAGTACAACACTATTTTGAAAGACACATGATGTCTTAGATGCCACTAAAATAGAATAAAAATGAAATAACATGTGATGATGTAATAAAGTTCCAAGGCAAATATCAATTATGCAAGCATTATTTTTGAATTATGATCAAGTTAAAAAGTATGCCCAAAATCTAGAAGATGTATTATCAAGTACAAAAAGCATATGCTACCAATAGTTAAAACTCATGATATGATAGCATGCCTTGAAAGTTCTACTTAAAATCAAAGTTTATGTAAAGCAATGAATGATGCATTTGAAAGAGGAAAGAAGAATTGTATTTTAAGGCATGAAGCCAAAACACTAAAAGCAAGTTAATTAAAAAATTTGATAAAAACATTAGCTATATCCATCATATTACTAGAAGTTCAAGTTAGGTCTTTAGTGCAAGGGCTCGATGAAAGAGAGACTGATAATTCTTTGGTTATGACTTCCAAATAATTCTAGTGTTTCTTGAGCGCAAAAATATATTATAAAGCAAGGTGAAAAGAAATTGGAGTCATGGAGCACTTCTTCTCTATCACTGGGCACCTGTCATTAAGTTCAATCTATCCTTTTGACTTTTATATATCAATACTAATTCTTCTCCTTCATTGTCACCATCATGGAAGAGCACAGTAGAATTGGACCTCTCGAGCCCTTGTTTTTTTGCCACCCATCACTAATCATGGCTTGAACCAATCTTGCAACTTGTTTCTATGCTATTATCCTCTATTGTCATTCTTATTAACCCTAAATCCTAGCAAGACCTTAATGAAGGTTATGGAAAAAGCCTTAGGGCTTCCCAAATTGCTTGTCATGAAGGATGAGTCATCATGTGAAAAACATCACGAACTCTTATCTATGTTTGATCACACCTCTCAAATCTAAAAGCCCTAGGGGAGATTGCACAGCCATGCATGTGCGAAAGTTAATGTCTTTTGCATGAAATACCTAATGTCAACCTTAGTCAAAGTTCTTATTTAATCCCAATTCATCCATTTAAGGCATGTCTTAAGGAATGAATAGAGAATTATAACTAGCAGCGATCTGATGTCATTTCTTATGCTAGAAGTTCTGAAAGATGATAGAGACATCATCTTTTCATGCCAAATAATTATATTTGGATACAAGAAGCAAGCTATCTTTGACAAGTGAGCTTCCTTTTTTTTTTTTTTTTTTTTTTTAAGGGGTTGGTTGGGGGGGGGAGTGGGAAGGGGGCATTTTAGGGCTCTCATCAATATAAATTTGATGGACCACAACATTATATTTATGTATTGATGTATACTAAAGGATACTAATCATTCAATTTACTCATCGAAGCTACTCAACCGTTGAAATTATTATATTTTATAATTTTTCATTGATCATCAACTCTATTTGATAGTTAATAGAATAAATAAATTAATACGGTGATCCAAGTGTGCAATATTCATTAGATATTCCTAAAGTTTACTTGTACTTAATTCTCTCTCTACATACATACATACCATAAAGACATCCATATATTAAACTAAATATCTGTTGTAAAACATGCATGCATGAAAACCTCATAAAAGTTTTCTTGTTTTATATAATATCTGATTTGAATTTCACCTAAAACTAGTTGGAAACAAATCATGTGCGACCAAGTTTGTAACATTGCATTGCTATTTGCAAACCTATAATATGTTTTTTTCTAGATCAAGAACTTTTGTGAATAGGAAAATAATTCTCAAATGGTTCAACTACTAAAATATATAATGTTTGGGTCATGAAAAGCTATTCAAAGAGCAGCATTGCACGGCTCTTGTAAACTGTGGGCGAACAATTCCCTCACTAGGTGACCAAGGAGAATGGCCGCAATTTAAAAATTTATTTGATTTGGAGTCGCCAAGTCAATGTTATAATCCAAGTGAGCTTTTCATGTGCAATTTAGAGGAACTCCGAGGCAATTACGTTTTTCTCCGCCGAGAGCGCCACCTTTTGTGGCCGTCGTGGGTGGTGCGGTACATGAGGGTCACCTGAGCGACCGGCAGGCCATTGCGCACTAGCCCACCGATTACTCTATGAGCCCAACCCAGAGTTGTTTTGCGAAGGCCCAGCCCGTTATTTGTTGTAAGCTCGCTGAGACTGTTTCCCTATCAAGTTGTTCTGGGGCAAAAAAAAAAAAAAAGGGGGGCTGGGTCTTCATCAGAATTTTAGCTTCTCTTTGGAGTTTACAGCGGATTTGTCTTCTTCATTGCTTTTAATTCTGCTCGGTCGTTTTACCTGTCATCGTTAATTTGTCGAATCGTATCAACAATGCATGCCTTCCACTTGTTTGTGGAAATGACTCATTAGTATTTCCTTTGTGGTCTTCCCTTCCTCCTTGAATGCTTCCATTTTACTCTGCATGTTATCATTTCTTGGTTGGATTTTAAGTTCTTGTGAATTCTTTGCTTTCACTTTTACGCTTCTTTTGGCGTTTAAATCCCATCACTGTTGCATGCCTTTCATTAGTTTGTTAAAATGCCTTGAACATGAATGCTGCGTTTTGTGCGGTTTGTCTCCTTGGTTTGTTGATGGCTAGAATTAGCAACTTGGGTTCGCATCGAGATATGTGGTAACATGCATTTTGGCTACTGTGATAATTTGATCTCATTGCATGAAATCCCTTGCTGATTCTCAGAAGTTGCTAGCCTGAAACTTAAGAGTTTGATGAGCATTTTTTTTTTTTCGCTTTCATATAGAACTCTTTGATGCGTTTCAGGCATGGATTCTTCAAGTTAGATGCAGCTACCCAAGTAATGCAGATTAAAGTAAATCAAGAGTTCCTGGATTATATTGAAACTCACATTCTGTTTAAGCAAATATTTTTCCAATTTTTGGAATTGTTCACTATCTAATTGTTTTGTAGGCTTTGATTTTTGACATGGCAATGTGGTGAACCTTTGTGCAGCATTCCTTGGTAAGGTTCAATCTACCTACTATTAAAGATAGAAGCTTTACTTCTTTACCATTTCTTGGTAGCTTAGTGATAAAATTTCTTAATCATATACCTCTTTCTTGGGACAGCTTCCTCTTCTACTGTTATTCTCTGAAGTCAGTTTTGCATTTGAAAGTAATGTTCTGCCTATAAGCATGATATGATAAGCTTCTTGTTAATTTCAAATTATAAGTACAGATATCAAAAGAAAAAAAGAAATCTTTGTTAGTGATTGGTCTCTCTTTCATTGTTACATCATTCCAAAAACAAACAAAAAAAAGGGTGGACCTATGGTATATCAATAAGAAAAGTTTAGCATAATGCAAATGGTATATCAGCATCATGCATGAAGAATTTGACATTTTGTATGTGGCATATCTTCTTAGGGGTCGCAAATTTGACCAAGACTCATCAAACTGATCTAATTTATTTTCCACCTGCCTAACCTGCCATGTTTACAAGTCAACCACGGGTCAGTCAAGCCTGACCAGCTGACTGGTTGGATTAAATCTGGCTTTGATTACGTCGATCCATTCGTCATCAAGCTTGTAAATAAATAATATATTAGTAAAACGCGACATTATCGAATCTTAAAGTTGATTTTCTCCTCCTCAATTTCTTCTTCTTTACCAATATTTCTGTTTACTCTTATCTTCTCTAAACCTTTTTTTCCCTCTCTCTTTCTTCTTCTCTCCCATCCTTTCCACCTGCTCTCCAATTTCCCATCACCTTGCCCCACTGATCAGTGTTGTCCACAATGCCGTTGCCTTGTTGTCATTTGTTGCGTCATCACTTTGTTCTTGCTTCCTCATCCTGCTGGTCACCCAGCCCTCTTGCCTTTTGTCAACCTCGCCACACTGTCGTTATGCTGCCACTACTAATTCCCTCTCCTTTCCCCTATTGTAAGAGTTGGCATTGTTGGCCCACCAACATGTTAAGACAGAGAAGTTTGACCTGCTGCAAGTTGGTCAGGTTTGGATCAGGTCAATTGGGCCTTGGTAGGCCACCTGTCTGACTCCAACCCAAATCCAAGCTCATCCATTACAAGGCCCGCTGTTATGACCAACACTTAAAACTTATAGTTGTTATGTATGCAAGTCTCCAATAGTCCACGAAAAAAAAAAATCCAGTTTCTTTTTTAGATTTCAGAGATCTTACCTCAAAGAACCTTGGATTACTTCAAACTCTTCACATTTGCACTCTGGCAGAATGTAAATGGTAAGTTGGTGCCAGGCACGAAAGAATCAGAAAATCTCTATATGACACCTTCTTGTCTATTGTGGTGATGTTAAGCCACCATACCACCACATCTATGCTCTAGTTCCAGTGAGCACTTTCAAATCATCTGCAACTCAAAATCTTTTCAGCTTATGAAAAGAAGGGAATAATGAATTCTTCAACTAAGGGATGAAGAAAATTAAAAGGTAATCAAGTAACAGAAATGGGCTGAATCTAGAAATGTGTGTGAACTAAGTTCCCAAGGAGATTACTTTACGAAGTTTGGCCTAATACAACTGAGCTCTTGTTAGAGGTAAATCCATTAGTTCCAATGATTATACTATGACTTTAAAACCTGTCTAATTTCTGTCCCTCTGCTTGCACTGCAATATTTCTTATCATGAGTATATTCGTGCTCTTTTATTAATGTTAAGATGCCCCTGTATTAGGTGAATGTCATTGCTTTGTACATATCCCTAATAAATCTATGTAAACACAACTTTTACTGGTCATTATCAACTCTTTCCCAAATAGTTGCTCCTTTATTTCCACTATCATGTTTTACAATTTAATCTCCATTCCTTGAATGGTGGAAGTTTGTCCATTGAAACTGGCTTAAGATCTGACTAGGCTAAGGATATTGGTGGTGGGGGAGGCGTTACTTTGTTCACACCCATAGGATTCTTATGAGCTGGCTTGCTCCCTTGCTCAGAGTGGCATGAATTGGTCGGGTGCAATTGTGTGCATGAATCCTACCATCTTTTGACCCTCTAGGTCTGCCTTTTGTACTATTTCATATATTCTTCTCCATTATGTCTATCTCTTTCAATAACGGAAAAGGGGGGAAATGATTGTTGGTGCACCCTCAGGCCATTGGTGTGAATATTCTTCAGTGACAAGACCATTGGTTTGGCACAGTAGTGTGGAAACAGCCGGTCATGGCATTTCACAGTATTCAATAATATTTGAAGTAACTTTGTTCCTTTTGATAAAGATCTGATGATGCCATTGCATATGGCCTGGCCTGGCCTGTTTTTATTGCAACCATTTTATCAATGCCTTCAGGGATGATGCTTATTATTGGCGTGATTCTTAGGCATTTGGCCCTCGTCTTTATTGCACCATGCATCTAGCATTAATATTTTATGTTTTATTGATGAAAAGCTTAAGGAACTTTAATAAGTACATATCCAAAACATTGATTAGAATCAAGATATTTTCCATAGCTTCATAGAATGCATCTTCTAACTTCTAAATGGAAGCATCATCATTTCCTTTCTGCACCCTATTCCACAAACTTATACTGAATCCTTGATAAGATGATATGATACTCTTGCAGCTAGTCCACAATGGGAGTTGGTATTAACAGGCTTATCATAGCATGGCAATCTCTGTTGCATTATCTTTTTGTTTTTTAGTTATAGCTGAAATTTGCTCAGCTCACCATGACATCCTATCATACTGCTCCAATTAAATCGCACTGCATTGTCACAGGCCACTTTATATGTCAAAACAGCCTGTTCATCTCAAAATTTTCATAATAAGCTGAGATGATCTTAGGAGAAAATATACTTTTGGTCCTCAAAATTTCACTTAAAATTTATTTTGGTTCTCAAACTTTCAGTTGTTATAATTTCCTTCGTGTTTTACCGCTAACTAGTTTATATGTTCGCTTCAATGACACATCAATTATTTTATCAATTTTAATTGATTCTATGTAATGGGATAATAGGAATCCAATATTTTTAAAATAGGAGAGACTAAAATGTAATAATTGAAAGTTTGAGGATCAGAATGAATTTTGAGTGGAAGTTTGTGGACCAAAGGTATATTTTAGCCATGATTTTACTTCAAAAAGAGAGGAAATTTAATGCTGCTTTCAATATGCCTGTTGTGCCTTTATGCAGGGAGAGAGATATTGGGAGGAATGAAAGCGATGCCATTCCAAGTTGCCCTTGGACATGCAAGCATTTGCAGGCATGGTCACTATCTCATTGTTTAAAGCTCTAGGCTTGGTAGGCTGGGCCTCACCCCTTGTCGTAAAATGCAGGCCATGACCCATCATGTCATCTAGATTGCCCATGTCAAGCTTGGTTTAAGTGATATCAGCTTAGTATATTAAATCTATCAGCATTTCTAACCATTTTGAGCATTTGCTTTGGGATAGAGATCTTATGAAGAAGTACCATAGGGAATGAAATCTATGAAATATGCAGTGCCCTACATGGACATTCTATGTGGTAATTTTGGATAGTTCCTGAAGCAGTTGAAACACCAACTTCCAAAAGGTTACCCCTCTTACCAAACAGAAAAAGTTGTGTGCTTTCTTTTGGCTTACAGACAATTCTTAGCTGAGAAATGTTCCCATAAACTCATAGACGCTTGCTAGTCTTACATGTTTTGATGCATGATATCAACGAAGCAGCATATCTTGACAAATGAATTTTAGTACGAACATGAAAGATCACAATTCTAGTGGGTTGGGAAGACATCAATTCTACCACATTTCTGAAAAGTTGGTGAAGATACAAGGAAATTGGACCTGGACTTCTCCTTTGAATTGTACAATTTTCATAAAATTGTCAAAGATTAAATTTGAATAGAACTTATCAAACGATGAATCATATCTAAGATCACCTCCTAGATTCACAGCCTCTACTGGTGGGGTTTATGTTAGATTCTAGTGTTGAAACCCTTGGGTTCATATGTAGATGAGTCATCTCCAGAACAACAGAGAAATCTCAAGTTGCATCACAAGTTTAGTATTTGAGAACAATTTGACAGGGACTGGACAATGTTTACAAAAATGGTGATTTCCTTTGTATATTATTTGTTATTGTAACTAAAATATTTGTTGTTTGCTCAGTTCAGCTTGATTAGGTGTAGATTATTCAAATTAGCACATGTTTGCCATCTTTTTTCCAATGGGGTCTTAAAGAGTTTAAAGAAATATAAAATTGTACAGGTGTTAATTAAGTAGAGAGCTAAATGGCAAACACTATTAAGAAACCCCACCTAAGTTTTATCCTATTCAAATTTCATCAGTTTGAAATCAGTCTTCTTACCTGAAAACTTCATTTAGCAGAGTCATTAAGAACTAAGTTGCTTCCATCATCAACCATTGCACACAACTGACACTTATTGCTACAGCTGACAACAAAATAGATGATAGGGCTGATCAAAACAGCAAACTGAGGTATAAGGGACTTTGAAATCCTATTCCAACGTCTGATGAAATGGATGGATGGATGGCAGTAGGCCTAGAATCTAATAAACAATAAGCACTCCTCTTCTGCTTCACTCAACCTTGGATATCCCCTGGGAATATTTTTGGCACATTAGCATCTGATCAGATTATATGTCAATTTGATGGCCACTGAAGTTTGGAACCCCATCTCATTCAAAATAAATGATAAGACCTTGGGCCTAAAGTTTATCCATCAACATCCAATCCCATCATAAAACTAGGACGAAAGGAGACATGCCACCAAACAAGACTCGTTTCGCAATGTATTTTTGGCATGCGTGGCCACCTCTCAGTGGAAAATGAAGTAGATGAGGGACAGCGACGCCATGGAACCTCCTGCATTTAATCCCAATTTTATTAGAGCTTTATCCTCTTTGATTAGAATAAAATGGTCGTGGGATGGCTGATCTCTCATGGTCGATGCGTGGATGCAGAGGTATCCGACCGGCTGCCTCCGCATCACCTTCTGGCGATCAATGATTGAGGGCCCGGGCTTGGTTGGTTAGAATTGATTAATTATTCCGTTATTCCAGTGAGGATATTCTCCTCAGTGGAAGCTGCCAGAAGAGCTTACCATCCCTGTCTCTTATCTTAAGGATGGATACTGTAGCACAGGAGATGACGGCAACCAACCATGGTACCATGGTTGGTTGTTGCTTGTTTAACAAGCCTCTTCAATCTAATACGCCTCAAGCTTTGAAAGGCTTTCTGTGGTATCTATGGCAATGGATGAGAAATTCTAAAATCTTTTGGAATTTTGAAATCCAAGGACCTATCATTTGATGTCCAGTTTGATGAACTTCTGCTACGTCCATTCCTTTGTTTTTTCCAAGGGAACGGATGTATCTGTATTGACGTCAAAAAAAAAAAAAAAAAGTCTTTATTTGAAATGTGGCAGCAAAGCAGCCGACGGAACTTCGTTCTGCTCTGCTAATTGACGTCCCTCTCCTAAGGACAAACTTTGGCGAGGATGTTTTAGAGCCAGATATGAAACCCGATTTTTCTAACATTTCTTCAGAAACAGTAAACTATTTTAAAAAAAAAAATTAGGCTAAAATATACTTTTACTACTCAAAATTTATTTTGATCCTTAAAATTAGAGTTATTATATTTTACTTTCTTTTTAAGAAATTGCATTTCTGATGTTTGTTTTGTTTTTTTTTTTTGATAAAAGGAGAGCTTTAGTAATGCTGCAAAAATAACACCTCTCTGTCATTTACAGGCAAAATAGCATCAGGAAAGATTTACGCCACATAACAGGAGCTGAGAGAGGCACTATCATGCTAGCAAGGAGATTCGCCACCTGATTTCTTTTTCAAAAAACATAATGATGTGTTGCCCTAATGTAAAAATGTGGACTTGTGGATATATTGAAACATCAGCTATTTTATTAATTTTAAATGGCTCTGTACAATGAAATGTTAGAAATGTGACATTTTTAAACTTTGAAGGGTTGAATCGAAATAATTAAAAGTTTAAGAATTGAAACAAATTTTGGATGAAAATTTGGGAACCAAAAGCATATTTTTGTCCAAAACTGAAAGGTGAGTAAAAAAATTCAGGGGAGAATTTTGAAGAACAAACTCTTATACTTTCAAGAAGCATGCGTTGGAATTCTGATACTCCATGTACAGGTCTCTCGTATTTCTCATGTTCATATAAAAATGGTTTAAAAATAGAGCTAAATTATCAGAAAAGGATCAAACATTTCACGAGCGGCGCAAAATCCCCTCGTGAAAGTTGCGGGAGGGAGCATGTTTGACAGGGATGGGGAACCATTAGCTGGAACATCCATGTAGATGACCACCCTCCCCACCCGTATTGGATTTAAAAAGGCTTAATTTAGTTTGTATTAAATGCAATTAACTCATGCTCAAGATAAGCACCACGGTAGTACAGAATGAAATTGAATGGCCCTCATGAATTATAAAAAGAAACTCTAAATAATGCATATTAATAAGTTAGCTCTTTCTACTGTACTTTTGATTATATGTGATTAGTGCTATAAATTAAAAAAAAAAAATTAAATGTATAGAGAAATAATATAAAAAACTGAAGGCTTTAAGCGAAAGCTTAAAACTAATGAGATTGAAATTTAATTTTTAAAAAATATTAAAATAAGTATTTAGCTGAACCGTGATAAGTTTGTTTGAAAGTCATCCACGTAAACCTCACGCTGGACCTGTTCCTTTCATCAAAAACAGGCAGCATTATTTTTTCTCATAAGCCCAGAGTAAATAATCCTCCAACACAAAATTTGAAAATTTATTGGAAAGAAAGTAGATCAGGAGACACTAAACCCATGCACTCCGGACTAATCATATAAATGTGATCAATTGTCTGAATGTTTTAATATATCGGGTCAATTAGAATCGGCGAAACAATTAATATATCATCTATCAAGCACTAAATTAAGCAGTAGAAATTGAACCTAAAGTAATTAATTATGTTTGCCTGCCAACTTCTCTGTTTAGAAATTTTTATTTTACGATGGATGCAAAATAGTCCCAAGCTATGGTAGCTGAGCCAGTATGTTTTTGTTTATTGAAAGATAAAAATCTTGCCTTCGACCAATGAAATGCTTTTTTGATGAGGAGAAGCTTGAAGAAGACTAAGATGCAACTCACTAATCTTATTTTGATCAAGGACTTTCAGCCACTTCCAGCTACGTAGAGCTGGATGCTGTATCTGATGCAACTCTTTATCTTATCTCACTAATCTCGTTCTGACTAGCACCTATCTATATAATCAAATTTTCGTGAGTTCATTTTTGGTCATTTCGTATTTTATTTTAATATCAAGATAAAATAATACGTTAATTATTTTATTAAATTTAAGTAATTTTATATTTAAAATATTGTATTTTAAAAAATAAAAATTAAAAATTTAATTATAATAATTAAAAATTTGATCATCAAAAAAATTTTTGAGTGAAAGTTTGAGGACCACATGTACAATTGTCACGCACGGCGAGCACCATAGAAGGTCGAGTATAGTTTCACGGCAATTATTTCGTCCGGAATCGTTGCAAGAAATAGCTCGTCGTTTAGCGCGCGGAAAACAGCGATTCAATACCCAATGGACAAATACCGTCCCTGGCCGAGGCGATGCTCTGCCCCTCCTCTGCCTATCTCCCGAGCACGCCGATCAGCTGTTTACAATCGGACAGCGACCACACTCTCTTCACTGGCTTTTTGCCTTTTTTTTTTTTTTTTTCCTCTTTCTATGCTGCGAGCCTGGAATTGGTCAGTGGGTCCCACTGGACCCCCCCCTTGATCCTAAACGACTGATCCCTGGCGCATCAGCATTGCGCCAGAAGGGAAGCAAAGTTATCTCGCCAGTTCGACGTGACGTGACACGCGTCCATCTCGGCAGAGCCTTCCTGCTTCCACCCAATACTCCAACCAAGGGGATGCTGCCAAGAATGCCACACGCTTGACCCAGAGTTTGCTGTTCCGGACCCAACAGCAAACACGCGCCCTCTGGTCTGGTGCAGTGGTTTAGGGCGGAACTTGTGTGCCGTCGAGATGGACGACAACGACAGCTCGGCGCGAGACAGCACACCGGTGACAGCATGCCGGAGCCCACATCCTTCCTTTCAGAACCCCTTGGAATTGCCACGTGTCGAAACCACGACCACTCATTTGGTAGGGTTCTTCCAGACCTCTCTAGTCTCTGGTAGTGGTGGTGAGTGCGATCTCTATTTATCCAACGGATAAGATCCGCCGAACCGTCGGCCTTCTTTAGCCGTCCGTTAGAAATCTAAATAATTTCCGAAGCCATCCACCGTCCACTTGCATCTGAACGGTCCATGACCAAATGGTCCCATGATCGGTACAACGAAGCACACGGGTGGGGTCCATATCTAGCTGTCTGGTTGGCGGCTAGGGGCGCCGATCTGTACAAAACTAGCGGTGGACCGTGGCAGCAATAATTGGATACAAAATGCGAAATGAGTCCGAATTGACTAGTAGAAAGATGACATGCGTTCCAAATTGCTTCCCTATAGCCCAACCCATTTGGTACGCGGGCCGTGGATTAGCCAATGAACGGTGATGATCGATGGGATCGGAGCTCAGCCGGGGAGCCTCGGCGGGTGGATGGTCGGCGGAATGTGACCGTTTGGGTTGGAAGGGAAAGGAAGGGAAGAGAAGGCTTTTGGATGCCAGTGCGACGGACGTTCTCCGTTCTCCTCCGTCTCATCTCTCTCTCTCTCTCTCTCCCCACCCAACCCCCACTCTCATGATCTTATCACATGGCCTCGCTGTAACCGGGGCCCACAGCCACGTCTCTCCCCTCGGCCTTTCATCGTCTTGGAAATAAAAGCGTGACGACAAGCATGACAACAAACAATCCCTGCAATCATCTAGAAAATAAAAGGCAGCACAGAAGCTGTGGGTCTCATTCGGCTAAGTTATTTGTTATCGTAAATCACCCTTTAATTTCATAGATGAGCTGCATTATAATATTGCTTTAAATTCTAAAGGAAGTGCCCCTCTTGCCATCCATAAATCCCCCCTGATCCCCTCTCGCCTCCTCATTCTAAATAGTGGACGAGGGTTAGAGAGAGAAGATTAGCCAGAGCTAGCTCAGAGAGAGAGAGAGAGAGAGAGATGTCGAAGGAGGTGAGCGAGGAGCCAGAGCATCCGCCGGTGAAGGACTACACCGACCCGCCGCCAGCGCCGCTGTTCGACGGGGGAGAGTTCTGCCTGTGGTCCTTCTACAGGGCCCTGATCGCCGAGTTCGTGGCTACCCTCCTCTTCCTCTACATCACCATCGCCACAGTCATCGGCTACAAGGTCCAGTCCCAGAACGACATGTGCAACGGCGTTGGCTACCTCGGCGTCGCCTGGGCCTTCGGCGGCATGATCTTTATCCTCGTCTACTGCACCGCCGGCATCTCCGGTTGGTCGCTCTCTCTCTCTCTCTCTCTCTCTCTCTCTCTCTCTCTCTCTCTCTTGCCATGCACTCACTGCTTCCATTTCTTTATGCTGACTTGTGTTTAAAATCGAAGGGGGTCACATTAACCCGGCGGTGACGTTGGGGCTGTTCCTGGCGAGGAAGGTGTCGCTGCCGAGGGCGATCCTGTACATGGTGGCGCAGTGCGCGGGGGCCATCTGTGGGGTGGGCATCGTCAAGGGGATCATGAAGCACCCCTACAACTCGAACGGCGGGGGAGCCAACGTGGTCGCCTCCGGCTACTCCAAGGGCACCGCCCTCGGCGCTGAGATCATCGGCACCTTTATCCTCGTCTACACCGTCTTCTCCGCCACCGACCCCAAGCGCAGCGCCCGTGATTCCCACGTCCCGGTCCGTCCTCATATGCTACTAATTGACTTGCTAGCTAGCACCAAATTATCAGCCCACTTACCTTTCTTTATCTTCTTCTTCTTTTTTTTTTTTTTAATTTCTGGCTTTCTGCTAACATATTGTTTTTGGTGTTCTACTTGTATGTACGTAGGTCTTGGCTCCACTTCCCATTGGGTTCGCGGTGTTCATGGTGCACCTGGCCACCATTCCCATCACCGGCACCGGCATCAACCCGGCCAGGAGCTTTGGAGCTGCTGTCATCTACAACCAGGACAAGGCCTGGGATGACCAGGTGACTAAAAAATTTTGATGCCAAAACGAGAGAGAGGCAGAGAGTGTGTTCCAAGTTACAATTATTTCGAGTAATTTTGGACTCGATTTAACGTTTTTTTTTTTTTTTTTTTTTGGTTCTTTCGTGTTGTGGCAGTGGATCTTCTGGGTGGGACCGTTCGCAGGGGCGTTGGCCGCGGCGGCGTACCACCAGTACATCCTGAGAGCAGCGGCCATCAAGGCGCTCGGGTCGTTCCGGAGCAACCCCGGCAACTGAGATGGGACGCAGTACTTAGTAAGCAACTAAGGGAAGTGGTGGTGGTGGTGGTGGTGGCTGTGTAAAGGCTCTCTTTTTCTCGTTTGGTTTGTTGTGTATGTGAGAGTGAGAGAGGGGAAGAAAGAGTCGTTGGTTTAAACTTTACCTTCTTTTTTCTTTACCTGGTCTTGTGCTTATCTCTTTGTCACGTGTAATGTACGGTGGCGGATGTGTGTTTAATTTCTTTGATTAAGTGGGGGAATCAAATTAAAAGTCCCATCGTTTTCGTCTTTCGCCGCTTTGAAGATTCTATCATTTCCACTAACCATTTCTTCAACTTCACCCCTGGTGCAATTATGGAATGCGAATTCTTTTTCCAGAACATTCCCACCCAGCACCAACTTGTCTGTTTTTAAAATATTTTTTTAGTTCCCCACCTAATCAGGTTCTCTGCCAACTTTATTTTCTTTTCCAAAACCCCTCGTCTTCATGGCTTCTTCTTTCACGCTTAGCAGAAAGAGTGAAGGCAATGAGAAGAATTTAATCGGTAAAGTTGATGTACCCTGTGATTTTTGAGAGATGGGAGAGGGAAAGTTGTTTTAGTCGGGGATTTGGAAGGGAGTGCGAAATTATGTGGCTGGACCCGTTGCCAGACTGTAAAGCAGAGTGCGGGCTTGGAGATGGGGTCGGACCGTGTGGGGGGTGGGGTGGGGTGGGGTGGGGTGGGGCGAGAAAAGGCCAGAAGGGAAAGGCGCGGGGCTACTTTCCCTGGGACCGGAGGGCATGTTGGGCTTTGCAGCGAGAGCCCCCAAAGGCGAGGACAGAAACGGCACGGTCTCCGAGATGGGAGGGGTGCTGCCTATCACTGTAGCGGGGCACTGGCTACCCATCGCACGGCCACAGCGGTTAAAACAATCGCTCACGGTTCGCGGCCCCTGCATTCCATTTTGCAGTGGCAATGCTTGGCACGGCACGGAAGTGGTGGTTGGAATACAAAGCTTAGGTGTGGGTGGATTTGTGGCAATCGCATCATATGATTATGACGTGATATAATTATATTGTATTATATGTTAACTAATGAATTTAATAATAATATATTTATAATTTAATTAATATATTATTGTAATATTTATATTTAATTTTTTTTATATAAATATTATTTAAAATGTAATTTAAAAAACATTAACTAAATTGTTAAACAAATTATGTCACTAAACGCATAGTGCATATTAATTAATCGTACCAATCTATGCAATGATTAAACTATCGTGCCGATTCATGTGGTGTTACATCGTAACTGCCACCCTTAACATCATTGGTGCCCTCTCTATCCCTCCTTTATTTTTTCCCAGCACTGCCCCACCGAGTTTAAAGGGTACTGTTTTTTTTTTTTATTTTTTTAATCCTTGTAAGGCGGATGGGTAGCGTGCAAGAATAGCTAAGTTTGGCAGTCCGGCAAGGGCGTATGGGATGACATTGCATGAGAATAGCCCAGAAAGAACGTGAAATTGATGCATTGATTTGAAGCAGGTCGAGACGGAAAGAGCTGGATCTTTTCAAGTTTGCAGCTTGCGAGGATGTTGACTTCATGCCATGGGACGACTACGTTTAAGAGCAGACGTATCACATGCATCTCAAGACCATGGAAAGCATTTGTGAGTAGTAAAAAGTTGAATTACAGCAGGGTCAACTTTTTTTTCCATCAGTATGCTGGATCCCAGGATTACCATCATTAACTAGGATAATGCTAAGATTGGCTCGAGCTTATCTAGTTTGGCTTTGCTTAGATTTTGTTATAATAAAGTAATAGAATGGTCATGATCAGCCTTTATGATAAACAATCCTGAAAGAAGACTAAGGTGTTGTTAATTGATAAGATCAATATCTCCAAGAAAAAGAAAATATTATCCCTGAAACATAGATAAACTACAAGTCTACAATCCATATTAAAATGTTGTAATTGTGATGAGAGGTATAGGTTCATAAAATTCATAAACTAAGAAATAGTCCTGTCAGCTAACTACTGGACTTAAGATATAGGTTCGTAAAATAAGGGAATTTTAGTAAATATTGTAGCATTCACGAATAGTTTGATCGTGATGGGACTCGTCGTCTCTCCTACCGTTCGTTTTCCCCTCCCTTCTCAAGTTTGAAGATGATTATTATATTTTTTTAAAGCCCTTTTGGCTTCGCATCTTTGCCCAACTGCTGAGCTCTTTCCGGAACATTCTGACCCAAAGCCTGCTTATTAAATTCCTCCCCCCTTCTCTCTTTTAATCTTTACCATTCTATTCCAAAGTAGTCTTCTTTATGTAAAAAAGATAACTAAAATATATTCAGACATTTTTATCCTTAAACCAGTGCCAGAGAGCACCATTTTTTTTTTTTTCTCTTTGTTTCCTTTTCTTTTTTATTTTTAATCCTTTTCCGGTGGAAAAGAAGTGACAGCATTTGGTAGGACATAGATAAAGCAAATAAAAACGAAAAAAAGGTTTGCAAATAATTCCTCATCTACCTATAAGTGTATTTTTTAAAGAAAAATTAGCCACTTTAAACATTGGTTACATTTATATATATAATTCAAAAAGATAAAAAAAGAAAAACTACTAAGAAACAACAACAAAAATTACTAAGAAGCAGCAAAATTTTAATTCTAAATTAATTAAAATTAGCTACATAAATATAGCAATATAAAGAAATATTAGACAGTAGTAATTGGAAAAACAAAAAAACTTAAAAGCTTCTCGGGCATAAAATGCCTTTTGATTGGTGGTTTATAGTTTTTTTTGGAATTATTAAAATTAGGGAGGCATTTAATTTTTAAGGATATTTTTATTTTTTAATAAATATATATTTTTTATTTTTTATTTTCTAATATCTAGAAAATATGCTCGGTAAGTGGGGATATAATTTAATTTAATTTTTTTCTTTTGCAAATGATGCTGGTTAAAAGAATAGGATAAAAAAATAAAGAGAACGTATTTCATTATGATGTTTCCAAATTCTCTATTCTTTATTTTTATTTTTTATTATGATAAAAAATAGTAAAAATATATTTAAATTATTTTTAATTTTTAACTACTTTAAAGTTTTATTTTATAATTTTTTATTTTTTATTATAAAATTGATTTTTATGCGTATTTTTTATTTTTTATAAAAATAAAAATAAAAACTAAGATATTCTTAAAAATCAAATATATTCTAAACTTTTCTCCAATAGATTTTCTTTTTTTAAAATAAAACTTTTCATGCTCATCTTTTCTCGAAGAATACCGTTCATGGTATATTCTCAGGATGACTCAATCAAGCATCTAAAAGAGACCCAGCATTGTGCACGTCACAAAGAATCAAGACGGCTGCAGGCTACCATCTAAAAAGTAATTCAAAATCTTAGTCGACATGGAACAGTTAACAAAACTTAAATCTATTTAACTATAAATCTTAATTTTAAATAGTGTAGTCTATTGAAATATTTAAATAGGCATGGTTTAAATTTTTATTTGTAAACCATAACAGTCACCTGTGTTGTTTCTAAACCAAGCCGACACAGTTGAGCATAAAAGAGATTTTTTTATTTAATTATTTTATTCATATTTGATCAGTTCAGAACCATATGAAGGAGGACACATATTCATTTTAATTCTCATTCTTTGAAATGTACTTCAAATAGAGCGCGTAATGGTTTGTTGTATCCTACAAGTAGACTACTATTAATTATTTGCATTTGAATTAAATGGGTTCTATCCTAGTGGGAGCATCAACACCCATATTTAGGTCTGAAAGTGAGTTAGATTAGATCAGGCTACAACCTAACAGAAGGTCGACCCAAAAATTTTTTTTAGCTTTTAAGTATTTGCATAAAATTAAGTAACATTTAAAATAACTGTATCTAATTACTTTTAAAAATTTAATATAATATAGAGAGTTATACTTACATAATTGATAAAAAATTAAATATAAAATTTTAAAATTTTTAGATTATATTTAGAAAAGATTTGGACCTAATCAATGGCCAATACTTTGGATCTTTTTCGGCCTCGAATTTCAGTTGGATCCGAATCAGGCCAAGCAATACCCCAAGCTAGGCTTAAATAATTTTTTTTTTTTTTTTTTTAAGCTCTAATGTTAAATCTAAATCCGGTCTAAATTAGTTCGGATATGAAACATGAACGGTCCGAATTTACTTTCAGTCCTAGCCATACAGCGTATAAGATATTTTTTTTAATTACTTATTTATTTGAATAAATATATAAAAAAGTACTTACACACCAGACAAATAATACAAGCGAACCAAAAGCCTCAACCACCCGAACGCTATGAACTGCCAACGGTTCCACAGGGAATGGGACCAAGTATAAGCGTGCTCCAAAAAGCATGAAAAGAACCGCTACGTACCTGAAAAGCGCCACAGCAGACTGGTAGGTGATGCAGTGCTTAATTTCGCCCTTCAATCATCGCGCTGACCAGAAGAAGAATACCAGCGCCCGAGAGGCTGTTTCTGTGTGGCCCAGAACCATTCAATTCAAAAATTGATTAGGATCTACGCTAACTCCTCCTCCTTTTCAAAAAAAAATAAAACTAAAAAAAATGGTAGACATTTGCTGGCAGCTATTCTGATGCAAATCTTTTGAAAAATTCGGTGGGTACGTTTGACTGTGGCTATGATGAGATGCAGAATCAACTTCCATGGTCAAAACTTGAATTTTCGTTTGACATTTGCTTTCAGACATCGTTTTTTGCATGCATGCATAGAACTTAGATGCAGATCTTTCCATTGTGATTTCTACTCCTGCCTTGCTTTCAGAACCAACATATTGGAAAAATTTCAAGAGATTTTTTTATTATTTTTCCCAAACAGGTCCTTCATGGGCCAGTTAGTGGATTGGACCTCTTAGCCTGAATTTTCAAGCCTAAATATACATCATTGAAACCAAAATTTGCATGTCGAATTAGGTCCAATAAAGTTGGATCCAATTTTATAAGATCTGAATTTGACCCTTTTGAAAATTGGATCGCGATTTGGGATCTTTTGGTCTGAAACATTGGTTATAATTTTGAGTGAAGATCGTAAAATCCGGTTCCTCCCCACATTGACCCTATTTGTTTCACTCGCTCTCCCAGAAGCAGTGCAGTTGGACTTCGAGATATCTAATAGACCTCGATGCGATTTAAGCTGCCTAAAATATACATGATGGCGAACATACGATGGATCAAAATAATATGATGGATCAAAAGGTGGTATGATGCTAATGACTGGCTATATATATCCTTTTTAAAGAAGGAAGTGTTAATCAAAAGTGACTTTCATCAAAATTATCTTTTAATTTAAGGATAAATCTCACTAAAAATATAAATGACTTTAAGTAGAAGTTGACCACTCAATCAGATTATTAAATTTTATTCAAGAGAGACTCCATCAAAAGCCATCAACTAATAAATGATCAAATTTAAGATAAGCTTTATCTAAATATTTTTAAATGAGTGGTCATATTTAAGATAAACTTTATGAGAACATTTTCAAGAAGTGACTTGCTCGTGATGATTTTGGGTCAAGGCTCCCTTGGAAACGTACAAACCTTTTAAACATATGGCCTACAACGTAAATCTTCTATCTTTAGGCAGAAACAAAGATATAAGCAATGGGCGATATAGCAATGGTAGCGTTTTAAAGCGATAGGAGCTTTGGCTATTCTCCAATTACCCTTGAACCACCCAACGGAGATGAAGGCGAGGCTCGAAATTAACGCTTTAACAAACACTAAACACAATAAAATAATCCAACAAAAACCATCTTCCAAAGTTTCGCATGCGAAACTAGGCATGGAGTCTGTCATCGAACAAACTTCCACTGTTTTGGCTTCCTCCGGTACCGTCGGCTTTTCCTTCGGGCTCATACCGCTCCCACCAATGGGAGAAGGGGCCATAGATCTCGTTGGCCCGTTGCACGTGCATGGGGATTTATACTTCGAGATGAATTCGCCAACGTATGCGGAGGTGTTTCGAAGATTCATAGGAGAAAATTCAATGATTGCACCGCAACAATTTAATTTGCGTCGAACTCTCACTGGGGATCGAAATCTCCGCTATTATCTGCTTCGCACAATCCTGGTAACATTCTGACTCCTATGGATCGACACTTGTAATCCGTGTAAAACTCTTCCATCCGCGTTATTAGGGAGAAGAAACTCTTCTCATGTTAATGGCTATTCCATGCAGCCATATAAGCGGGAGAGTCCAAGAAGAGGAAAGCACCGCGATGTAAAAAGTCGCAAGCCAATGAAGATGAGAGCAGACAAGGTTTCAAGGAAGGAGGAGGAAACGATGATGAAGAAGAAGACAACGTCGCAGATGAAGAAGAAGGTTGCGGAGGAGCCATGCACAGGGTTCATGAGAGTGACGGGCAGTAGCTGGGGCCGTAGACGCCGGTTCTTCCGGAAGTGCTCCACCAACAACGCGGCCGAGCCGCCGTGCAGGGGGTTGCTGGAGACGTTGTGCCGCATGGGCATCAACAATCCGGTATGCGTTCTGAGGAAGAAACTAACTCCAACCGACATCGACGACGATCAAAACCGCCTGCAGGTGTCGAAGAAGGAGTTCGATAAGGCGCTGCGCAAGGTGATGACGAAGGAAGAGGAAGAGCAGGTGAAGGATGGAATGAACGGGCTGAAGGTGACGGTCCTCGACGCACTGGCACGAGAGTACCATATGATCTTCAAACTCGTCTCAAACAAGTACTACCGCTTCATCACAACTGATTACAAAAAATTTGTGAGAAATAATCAGTTGAAGGCCGGCGAGACCCTCGACGTGTGGGCCTGTCGGAGGGGGCAGCAAGGAGGAGGCTGTGGGGAGGTTGAGGGAGGGAGGAGAAAGGAAGGGGAGCTCCTTCTGGCGATGTTACAGTATGAGTCGGTCGAAGAAGAGAAGGTTCCAACGGATGAAGACGAGAAGATAATAGAGGCGGCTTTCGCGCTTACGGAGATGGCATCGTCTGGCCGTTGGTAGTTCTGGTTACGTTTTTATTGTCAAGGCTATGTATTGGTTGTCAATGATGTACGGTTTTTCCATTGGCATTCTCAATGATGTACGGTTTCTCCATTGGCGCCTGCTGTGAATTTTTTATTTTTTTATTTGTTTTTGGTCCATGTCTCTTTAAAAAAATATATTATTCATAAAAAAAAATTAAAGGCTTCGGGCCATGATTTTATCTTACAGAAATGAATTAGGCCAAAAATTTTAAGCCTAATCAAATTTTGGATTAAACTTATCTAAAAATTTATATTTTTATTTGAATTAATATATATATATATATATGATCGGAGAAAATGGAAACAATGATTCAAGCTTGGTATATAAGGTATTTTGGCTGTTTAATTGAACAGGCTTGGCGTATGATTCTGGCAGCTCTTAAATTATTTAAACCTGAAATTTTTTTTTTTTACGATCCCTATATCATGGGATTTAGGATAAATTAGCTTACCCAATTGTTGATTTTCTTTTTTTAATACTTGCTTGATAAAAGTTGTTATACTCTTCTTAATAGACTATCAAGCATTATACAAAAAGTTTTAATATAGTGCACGACATATATATATTAAATAGGAAGTTAGTTTGTATTTATTGTGAGCTTTGATATTTTTAATATAACAATAAACACATTTTGTAAACTAACAAACAAAGGTGTGAATTCATTAAGATATATATAAATATATGGATAAACTATATATGATGGATGCACAGAACATATGCATCTGCTTGGATTGTGTAGTCATGTACTCATATAATTTTTTTTGTGGTCAAATAAAATGATTAATTGGGGGAATGTTCTAGAATAAGAAGGGTACTAGAATTGGAGCACTTGCAAGCCACAACTTGTTCTTTTGCCACTATTTTCATTAAGAAGCATGTTTTATGATCCAACTATTTATGAAGTTATGAATGTTGGATGATCCAACCATCTATGTTATAAACTTTATGGGAATACTTTAAATTCATTTTTTTTCATCAGGTATCTAAGGTTATATCTCGTTATCTCAGCTTCACCAAATGATGGACAATGGGCAGGGGGTTCTTATTAGTAGAATTTGTAATAAGGCGTTGGTAAAACTTTTGAAAAAAAAATTTCTGATCGCTAAAACTTGAGCAAAACGAGAATGGAGTGCTTTCCCGTGCCTTCAAGGGGTCTTCCTACACTTGAGGCTGTTTGGATCAATATTAGGCTTCACATCTTGACCCTGGAGACAATCACTATCCTAATACGCAACCTTCACCATCTGCTCTAGAATGTAGAAGAAAAAATGGTACTGATGCAGCACAATTGACAGAAATGTATAATAAAAAGGAATCCTCACTTTATGTCATTTTGTTTACTTTTAACGGTTGTAATTTAATAATACAGAAATTTGCTTTCAACGGTTGTAATTTAATAAGGCAGAAATTCGCTTCTTTGTTGGGACAACATTTTTCCCCTCTTCCATTTGTAGTTTGAACTTACCATCATTTCTATGTGTACCTTGTGAAGTACAATTTTGATTGTGGTGCTCCTATTTTGTGAATGCTTTGGTGATCTCTTATTTCTTAACCAGTATTCTCTTTATGTATGTTTGTGCTATTGTTTATTTGGACTCTTTAGTACCACTAAAAAAGATAAATAGATTGCTTACAGTTAATGCTGTCAATATTATGATATGCCAGTTGGTCTCTTTGTGAGTAGTGAATACTACTTCACTATGCTGGCACCATTAAGTGGTACAATTTTTTTTTGTTAATTACTAATCAATACTACATGCACACTTTGAGAAAATAGTCTAAGTATCTATTTGTATTTTAATATAGAGTATCCGAATATTATGGAACTTTACACTAGACTGCTTGATAGTTATTTTACGTGCTGCAAAAATTTATGATGCATATATTACAAATTTTTAGCAACCAAGAGACTCTGCTTTCTATATGGATAAAATGCCATGGTAATGAAACATTGGTTTTAGTCATGCATATAATATTATTATTATTATTATTTATTATTCTGAACAAATTTTGAAGCATTTTCTGTCAGTCAATAAGCTACATGATGGATTTTAAGCATCTAACAAGAAGAATATCTTCTGCATTTTTATTTTATTTTATTTTATTTTGTTTTGTTTTTGGAATGGGGCAGCTGCTTGTAGATGTCCCTTGAGTTGATGATCATGCAGATCACAGAAGAGGGCTTATGTTGCTTATTCACTTCAAATTAGACTTGTTTTTGCTGGGGATTCTGTTCTCATGGGAAGCCCCTTGCAAAATACAGTTTCCCTTAAATACCAGTTACTCTTTCCTTTAGAGTTAATGTTTTAACTTTATCTTAGTGATCTTCAACCCATTTTTTTATCATGAGCTTGCCTAGTTATAGATTCTCTGATTCATGTGTAGATGAACAGAAATGAAGAGCATGGTCGAGGGCATGGAATACATGTGTGACAAATGTGATAGAGAAGTAATGTGTAATTTATTAAGATAATGAAAAGAAATGCATCATGGATCAAAATAGATTCCATACATGGGAATGTTTCTAGTGGAAGTAGACAATGCTGAATGAAGTGGGAACTGGTAAAATTATCTGGAGTTGTTTTCAGATGCTTGTATGTTGTGGGGAAATAGTAAGAAAATGGGTTATTATGACCATAATTATTCATAGTTGTTGAAATGGATAAACATAACTGCAAGGACCTAGATTTGTATGAATGCGGAAATAAAGGGGTCCAATTGGACCATAAAAGAACAACTTAGAATTACGTTAGTGAATTTTGTTGGGATGGCGAAGGATACAATCCTTTGCAAAATTCTACTCAATATATTTAGCTTGCTGGGAGCACTGTTTATCCGACTAATTTCTTGTCTCAACATTGACTTTTTTTGTTTATGTAGTCAATGAGCTTGTTGCTGTGCCATGGATTACATCTTCTGCTGTATTTTCTGCCCTGGAATCCTTGACAATCTTTGTGGCAAAATTGCTCCTCTTCCTTCTCTCATTCTTGTCTCTGCTTTTGGTTGACATATTCTGATGTTGATGAGGCTATTGATGTGACTATCATTCTATGATTTGATATATATATATTCTTTACAGATTTTTTGTTAGAAAGAAAAATTAGGACTATATTTCTTGCTCAAGTGTCAAAACGAAATACCATATGATCTTTAATACCTCTATACAGCTTCGGTGCCTTCTCTTTGGAACATTGGTCCTTTATGCATTCATCTTATTGTGGTGATTGGAGTGTTATTCTACTTGATAGAAAATTTGTTATTTCTTTGATTTGCCAATCATACCAACGTAGGCTCTTTTGGCACACCATCACCATCTACAAGAGAAACACTTTTTATCACATGTTTTCCTATAAACTAGCTTGTTGGCTATCGGACAATATATTCTCTTACTCGTCAAAGGACACATTATAATATATGTTCTGTCTTGTCAAACTCTCTAACCATGATACATGGAGTCTAAGAGGGGTGCCACAGTATATATAGATTTGTGCAATGTATTTGCTTCTTTGAAAATTTCCTTGTTTATAGTTGTTGTTATGCTTGCCACTCTGTTGCTATTGCTAGGTCCATGTTCCAATGAAGATTGCTGGAAAGAAGTTACACTATGTGATGGTTTTGTTATCTTTGAAACCATGGCACAACAGAATGGAGAGGAGATGAAAACCTATCTACAATAACTAGAGTTAGGTGGACGGAATGGAAATATCCTTTTGAGGAGTTATATGACAGGAACGTACCATTGGCAACTTGAGGAGCAAAAATAGAGTGACATCAATGACTGCAATGCTGTTTGATTCTAGATTGTTGGGCAAGCAAACAAAATGAAACATAGCAGAAATGGAAACTTTTTGTTGTAAAAACAAGAAAGTCATAGTTAAGATTGAGTATTTGAGGAAGTATGGGTTTATCTTAGTTAAGCATGAGATATGAAGTGATGGAGAACAAATCAAGATGGTATGGATATGTATTATAGAGATTTGATGAGGATTTTTGAGGAGAATGCTCCATTTTGTATCGAAAGTTCTAGAAAGAGGAGGGAAAAATTTCTAGAGTTAAAATGTTTTGAAATTATCAGAGAGGATATGCAAATGCTTGAAGATAGTTGTTTATAGGAATTGTTGGTAAATTACCAAATCAAGGATATTAGGGATATGCAAAGTCAACCTTGATTGGTTGGGGTAAGGCTTAATAGTTGCAGTGGTATTGTTTTCCTCATTGGTTGGGACTCAAGTCTTTTCTTTTCTTTTTTTGTTTTTTTGGAGCATGAAACTGTACCAATCATTATATGCCATATTGGTATGTACAGCTCTATATCAGATGTATCATACCATATAGATACTTAATTGAGGTTTGGTATGGAGGGTGTATTGAGTTTTGGTATGCTGAGCAATCTACTGTATTGAGTATACTGTTACTATATTAATATCGTAGTAGCATAAGGTTTGATATTGAGATTGTGAACCTTGATACCAACTAATCCAAGGTTTACCCTACCTTACCAGTAGGGAATTCATATACTATACACCTCTTATACCAAGTGTATATCATAACAACACTTGATATGGGTTGTATCGGTTGTGCATAAATATAGGTACTAAAACTAGCATATAAAACCTTGATATGACTTATGTATAGTGTATGTGCACACATATACATATGCATATATTTATCATGTCCATTTTTTGTTTATCTATGTATGTATCTATGGGCTTACATGTATGCATGTGTAGCATACATACATATGTGTATGCATGCGTGGTTGCATCGATATGCATGTATGTATGCTTTTTGTGTGTATACATGCATGCATACATATATACATACATACATACATATATATATATATACACACACATGATTGTGTATGTTTGCATGCAGTAACTTTACGAAAAGCTGATGGCAGTTGAGGCAGAAATTTTGAGAGATGCAATCTTTCTCTAGATTCAAACTTCCTATATTGTCAATATTTTATAAATTCCTTGACTGTTTCTCTTCAATTTTTTTTACTCCCTGAGTAACATATAATTTAAGGATTTTAGATGTCTTATAATTATTGTCTTCCTTACAGATAAATAAATAATTGTTTAATCCTTCAGTGTTGATTGCTGGTCATATAGCTGTCGATAGTTTTAGCATCTATTCAATACAAATAGCAATGCAGTGCTAAAATTCCTGTGTCCCCTTCCCTTTCTGCTCATTCACATGCTTTAGCTGTTGTAAGTATATCTCTTCTTTCAGGTATTAGTTTGATGGCCTGATCAAATAACGGTACTCAAGATGCTCAAATTCTTTCTATGTCTGAAAATACGTAATCAACTGCCCTGCAGGTTATGCAGCAGCTTAATTAACAGGGGCAGAGAATTTGCTAAGATACTTACATGCAGTTGTTTCTTGTATGTTTCTTCTCTAATTGTAACATCAACTCAAATCTGTTATAGCTTTATATTGTAAATTGTGCAGTATATTGAGTTCTTTCCTCTTGTAAGCATCTTGGCTTATTTTGATGAGAGTATTTCCATCTTCGGTTTGCATTTCACATTTTTGACACATGAGAATCTGTCAGTGAGCTGTGCAAGTTGACGGTTGGCCAAAGTATTTACTTCTATTAATGTTTTGTTAATAGACAACAAAACTTTCAGAGAAGCTTACTTTGGAAGTTGACAATAATTTGCTTATATAGGATTGCGTTCTTAGCCATTCGCTTGGAAATTTCTTCTATTCTCCAAGTCATCCTTATATCTGTTCTGAATGAGGTTTTGGGGGTTTGACGTTGTTGAGCTTGCTGCGTGTTTTAGGGGATCGTCAAATTCAGATCAATTTGGCTTGGAAAGTTCTTCTAAAATAGCGAAGGATAGATTGCAGAGCACATTCCTTGGTGAGGAATCAAAAACTTTTTCCACGTACCGTGCAATTTCGTAAGTTTCTGAAAACTGCTGGACTTTTCCCTGGACCTGTGGGTTCTGGGGTGTAAACCTAAACCCGACCCAATTGCTATTTAAGTTGTTTCCGGCCATGTAAGCCCTATCCTAACCGGATTTATTTGATGTTCGGAGTGGAATGGAACAGACTCTTTTATTTGGCCGTATAGCTGAAATGAGCACATAATTTTAAAAAGCCATCAACTTCTGGGACAAAATAAGTTAAAACATCAAACCATACACCGTTAAGGAGTTATGACACAATATATGGAAGGCACCAAATGCAACTCATCATCCGTAACAGGCTATGGTTTAGAACTAGCTTCTATATATCAATCACGAACCGCTAACGAACATCGTTCCTTTGAACCAGTGCCTCATTGATATAATCTGGTGTCTCAAGCTCGATGCCACAGGTGATGTTGTACTTACCACAAATATCAATCATATCCTTGCGTCTCCTTCATGCCTCCTATCGTTGATCCAGTCACCGACCTCTTGCCTACAATACCAGAGTTATTTTATTTTAATTATATATTAATTAATTATTTCTTTATTTGATGATTATTTCTATTACTAGACGTCTTGCATGTCTAGTGTGCGGTTGCCACATTTTCGATCCACTCTTAAATCTGAGGCGTGACAGCTTTTTTAATCCACTCTTAAATCTGAGGCCTAACAACTATAATGGTATCAAAGCACAGATTTAGCTTTAGGAATAAACCCTGAATTAATCTTAGATAAGATATTAGGGACTATAGGAGAGTAATAACTCTAAATAAATAGTAAATAATCTATTATAAAATGCATAATAGTTCGATTTAAATAGTAGTTAAGAAATTAAAACATTATTAATATTCTAAATGATAACTAAATAAATATACTTTTATAATCAGCTACGACAAAAGTAGCCAACTCTTTTGCTGACACTTTAGTTGACTCGGATGCCACATACTCTTTCGTGTCTGATAATTTCATTGCCAAGAATGAATCTTTGACATCTTTCTTTCTAGAGCTAGAGTTGAATATTGCTCTTCTTAATGGAGATCTTGCTTAGTGAATATTGAGAATAGAGACTTGGCAGCTAATCTACTTGTCCTTCCATTAAGAGATTTTGATATAATCTTAGGGATGGACTGGTTGACCTCTTTTTTTTGGTAGATTATTTTAGGACGAAGGTAATTTTTAAAATTTCTAATCAGCCTGAACTTAGTTTTGCTGGAAGTCAAAAGGATTTTGCATTAGTGATCAGCTTTGCAGGGTAGAAAATATCTGAGAAAAAGTTGTGAGGGGTTTCTTGCTATGGTCAAGGATCTTTAGCAGGGAGCGATAAAATTGGAAGATATTCCAATAGTTAGGAAATTTTATGAGGAAGTTTTTTTTACATTGTTTGAACTTATACAAGTTAAAATAATCAAGCATTGAGTTGGGTCAAGAACTAGACTTGGTAGAATGATAGAATTTGTTTTGGCCTTTATAATTTTAAAAATTAAATTTAAATATTATGTTGTAGGTGACAGTAGCCTATTTAGTTGCATTTGGTCTGTGGATTTACGACAAGAGGTAAGTAAGCTATTTATAATTAGTAATTTTAGTAAATTCTTAAATCTTGTAATTTTTTAATAAAATATTAATATATGTTTAAATATTGCTTATTATTTGCCATTATTTTGTAAAATAAATTTTGATGCTTTAATATATGCATTTGAATATTTAATGTTATTATTTTTTTTTATTTTAGTTAATTTCTGCATATTTTATTATTTAAAAAATAAAAAATAAAAATATAATAACATAATAATAGTAATAAAAATAATAGTACATATTGATAGTAATAAAAATAATTACAAATTATTAATACAAATGCAAAATAAGTAGGTATATTTTATTTAAACCATCAAATAGTAATAATATTTGGTATTAATATTTTTAACATAACTGATATGATATGAATATGTATTTATGCATGTTAAACTAAAGAATCTCATGAACAACAATTAAATAAGAAATAAGAATAAATTTTGAATGATAAAATATATCACCTGCGGTCTACTATGATATGAGTTGATGACTTGATGATATGATGATGAGTATCGGTCTACATGTACGTGAAGGATACACCTCATTCATAAGATTAAATGTAGTGCTCTGACCTCATTTATAAGGTTAAATAAGGTGCTTTGGCCCTGTCAAGGAATATATATAGTCGTAGTTTGTGATAATGGCATATTTGTAAAAAGATGATATATAAATTCTGACACATGAAAATAAGTAAATCATGGCTATAACGATATGAAAACTTGAATTTCAAAATTTTGAGATATAATATTAATATAAGTTTAATATATTTTAATAATATAAGTAAAATAAGATAACAAGATGACATGCAAATTTTGACATATGAAAATAAGTAAATTATAATATAAAAATTTAAAATTAAAATTTTTGAGACATAATATGAAATATAAGTTCAAAATACTTTAAGAATATAAGTAATACGAGATAACAAGATAGCACATAAATTTTAACACATGAAAGTAAGTAAAACATGATTGTGATGATATGAAAACTTGGAACTGAAATTTTTTAGATATGATATGAAAGATAAGTTCAAAATAATTCAAGAATATAAGAAAAAAAAAAAACTAGATAACATGATGACATACTATTTTTTTGAATTAATAATGATATATTTATATTAGCCTTACTTACTGAATATGAGCTTATAGATTGAAGCTTCTGTGAGTTTAGTTCAGATATCATTAAGTTTTCTACTTTTTTTCAAGCTTGTTTTATTTGAATTATAATAAAATAGTTATTTTATTTTAATTATATATTAGTTAATTATTCTTTGATAATTCCTTTTGAACATCTTGTATGGTTAGCATGCGGCGGATTGCCACTTCTCAGGTCCATCCTAGGATCCTGGGGAGCAACAACCGGATTATTAAATTTTAGTCAGGAGAGACTCCACCGTGGATTTAGACTACCTAAATATTTTATCACTACAGAAACATGCACGTAAGCCATAGCCGATATTGCAACACCTTAACAAAAATCATCCAACAATAAAATAAAGTTTCGTATGAGTTTTGGCTTCCTTCGGAAGCGTCCGATTTTCATACCGTCGGCCTTGGGAGCAGGGACCATAGATTTCAGGTGCGTCATTTGTGAAAATTCAGTGATTGCACCACAACAATTTAATTTGCGTCAAACTCTCACTGGGGATCGAAATCTCCGCTATTATCTGCTTCGCACAATCCTGGTAACATTCTGACTCCTATGGATCGACGCTTGTAATCCGTGTAAAACTCTTCCATCCGCGTTATTAGGGAGAAGAAACTCTTCTCATGTTAATGGCTATCCCATGCAGCTATATAAGCGGGAGAGTCCAAGAAGAGGAAAGCACCGCGATGTAAAAAGTCGCAAGCCAATGAAGATGAGAGCAGACAAGGCTTCAAGGAAGAAGGAAATGATGATGGAGAAGAAGCCAACGTCGCAGATGAAGAAGAAGGTTGCGGAGGAGCCATGCACAGGGTTCATGAAAGTGACGGGCAGTAGCTGGGGCCGTAGACGCCGGTTCTTCCGGAAGTGCTCCACCAACAACGCGGCCGAGCCGCCGTGCAGGGGGTTGCTGGAGACGTTGTGCCGCATGGGCATCAACAATCCGGCATGCGTTCTGAGGAAGAAACTAACTCCAACCGACATCGACGACGACCAAAACCGCCTGCAGGTGTCGAAGATGGAGTTCGATAAGGCGCTGCGCAAGGTGATGACGAAGGAAGAGGAAGAGCAGGTGAAGGATGGAATGAACGGGCTGAAGGTGACGGTCCTCGACGCACTGGCACGAGAGTACCATATGATCTTCAAACTCGTCTCAAACAAGTACTACCGCTTCATCACAGCTGATTACAAAAAATTTGTGAGAAATAATAAGTTGAAGGCCGGCGAGACCCTCGACGTGTGGGCCTGTCGGAGGGGGCAGCAAGGAGGAGGCTGTGGGGAGGTTGAGGGAGAGAGGAGAAAGGAAGGGGAGCTCCTTCTGGCGATGTTACAGTATGAGTCGGTCGAAGAAGAGAAGGTTCCAACGGATGAAGACGAGAAGATAATAGAGGCGGCTTTCGCGCTTACGGAGATGGCATCGTCTGGCCGTTAGTAGTTCTGGTTATGTTTTCATTGTCAAGGCTATGCATTTGTTGTCAATGATGTGCGGTTTTTCCATTGGCACCGGCTGTGAATTTTTTTTTTATTTGTTTTTAGTCCATGTCTTAAAAAAAAAAAAGAAAAAAAAAAAAGAAAAAAAAAAAAGAAAAAAAAAAAAAAGAAAAAAAAAAAAAAGAACATCGTTCATTTCGTTTCATTCTCTCTCTCAATGATCTCAACATATTGGGTATCATTGTAATTACATCATAATCTATTGATCCTAATCTTATCATCGAAAAAACTAGAGGCTTCGCGCCATGGTTTTATCCTATAGGATCGGATTGGTTTAAAAATTTTAAGCCTGATCAAATTTTGGATTGGACCAGATCTAAGAATTTATATTTTTATTTAAATTAAAAATTATATATCAAAGGAAATGGAAGCAATGATTCAAGCTTGGCATACAAGACATTTTGGCTGTTTAATTGAATAGGCTTGGCGTATGATCCTGACAGCTCTTTAATCGTTTATACCTGAAATTTATTTTTACAATCCTTGTGTTATGAGATTTAGGATAAACTACAAATTTTTTTTTACAATCCTTGCGTTGTGAGATTTAGGATAAACTAGCTTACCCAACCGTTGATTTTTTTTTCATACTTGCTTGATAAAAGTTGTTATACTCTTCTCAACAAACTACCAAGTATTATACAAAAGGATTCAAAACAGCGCACGACATATATATATTAAATAGGAAGTTAGTTTGTATTTATTGTGAGCTTTGATATTTTTAATATAACAATAAACATATTTTGTAGACTAACAAACAAAGCTGTGAATTCATTAAGATATATATAAATATATGGATAAACTATATATGATGGATGCACAGAACATATGCATCTGCTTGGATTGTGTAGTCATGTACTCATATAATTTTTTTTGTGGTCAAATAAAATGATTAATTGGGGGAATGTTCTAGAATAAGCAGGGTACTAGAATTGGAGCACTTGCAAGCCATAACTAGTTCTGGTGCCACTATTTTCATTAAGAAGCATGTTTTATGATCCAACTATTTATGAAGTTATGAATGTTGGATGATCCAACCATCTATGTTATAAACTTTATGGGAATACTTTAAATGCATTTTTTTTCATCAGGTATCTAAGGTTATATCTCGTTATCTCAGCTTCACCAAATGATGGACAATGGGCAGGGGGTTCTTATTAGTGGAATTTGTAATAAGGCGTTGGTGAAACTTTTGAAAAAAAAATTTCTGGTCGCTAAAACTTGAGCAAAACGAGAATGGAGTGCTTTCCCGTGCCTTCAAGGGGTCTTCCTACACTTGAGGCTGTTGGATCAATATTAGGCTTCACATCTTGAACATGGAGACAATCACTATCCTAATACGCAACCTTCACCATCTGCTCTAGAATGTAGAAGAAAAAATGGTTCTGATGCAGCACAATTGGCAGAAATGTATGATAAAAAGGAATCCTCACTTTATGTCATTTTGTTTACTTTTAACGGTTGTAATTTAATAATACAGAAATTTGCTTTCAACGGTTGTAATTTAATAAGGCAGAAATTCGCTTCTTTGTTGGGACAACATTTTTCCCCTCTTCCATTTGTAGTTTGAACTTATCATCATTTCTATGTGTACCTTGTGAAGTATAATTTTGATTGTGGTGCTCCTATTTTGTGAATGCTTTGGTGATCTCTTATTTCTTAACCAGTATTCTTTTTATGTATGTTTGTGCTATTGTTTATTTGGACTCTTTAGTACCACTAAAAAAGATAAATAGATTGCTTACGGTTAATGCTGTCAATATTATGATATGCCAGTTGGTCTCTTTGTGAGTAGTGAATACTGCTTCACTATGCTGGCACCATTAAGTGGTACAATTTTTTTTTGTTAATTACTAATCAATACTACATGCACACTTTGAGAAAATAGTCTAAGTATCTATTTGTATTTTAATATAGAGTATCCGAATATTATGGAACTTTACACTAGACTGCTTGATAGTTATTTTACGTGCTGTAAAAATTTATGATGCATATATTACAAATTTTTAGCAACCAAGAGACTCTGCTTTCTATATGGATAAAATGCCATGGTAATGAAACATTGGTTTTAGTCATGCATATATTATTATTATTTATTATTCTGAACAAATTTTGAAGCATTTTCTGTCAGTCAATAAGCTACATGATGGATTTTAAGCATCTAACAAGAAGAATATCTTCTGCATTTTTATTTTATTTTATTTTATTTTGTTTTGTTTTTGGAATGGGGCAGCTGCTTGTAGATGTCCCTTGAGTTGATGATCATGCAGATCACAGAAGAGGGCTTATGTTGCTTATTCACTTCAAATTAGACTTGTTTTTGCTGGGGATTCTGTTCTCATGGGAAGCCCCTTGCAAAATACAGTTTCCCTTAAATACCAGTTACTCTTTCCTTTAGAGTTAATGTTTTAACTTTATCTTAGTGATCTTCAACCCATTTTTTTATCATTAGCTTGCCTAGTTATAGATACTCTGATTCATGTGTAGATGAACAGAAATGAAGAGCATGGTCGAGGGCATGGAATACATGTGTGACAAATGTGATAGAGAAGTAATGTGTAATTTATTAAGATAATGAAACGAAATGCATCATGGATCAAAATAGATTCCATACATGGGAATGTTTCTAGTGGAAGTAGACAATGCTGAATGAAGTGGGAACTGGTAAAATTATCTGGAGTTGTTTTCAGATGCTTGTATGTTGTGGGGAAATAGTAAGAAAATGGGTTATTATGACCATAATTATTCATAGTTGTTGAATTGGATAAACATAACTGCAAGGACCTAGATTTGTATGAATGCGGAAATAAAGGGGTCCAATTGGACCATAAAAGAACAACTTAGAATTACGTTAGTGAATTTTGTTGGGATGGCGAAGGATACAATCCTTTGCAAAATTCTACTCAATATATTTAGCTTGCTGGGAGCACTGTTTATCTGACTAATTTCTTGTCTCAACATTGACTTTTTTTGTATATGTAGTCAATGAGCTTGTTGCTGTGCCATGGATTACATCTTCTGCTGTATTTTCTGCCCTGGAATCCTTGACAATCTTTGTGGCAAAATTGCTCCTCTTCCTTCTCTCATTCTTGTCTCTGCTTTTGGTTGACATATTCTGATGTTGATGAGGCTATTGATGTGACTATCATTCTATGATTTGATATATATATATTCTTTACAGACTTTTTGTTAGAAAGAAAAATTAGGACTATATTTCTTGCTCAAGTGTCAAAACGAAATACCATATGATCTTTAATACCTCTATACAGCTTCGGTGCCTTCTCTTTGGAACATTGGTCCTTTATGCATTCATCTTATTGTGGTGATTGGAGTGTTATTCTACTTGATAGAAAATTTGTTATTTCTTTGATTTGCCAATCATACCAACGTAGGCTCTTTTGGCACACCATCACCATCTACAAGAGAAACACTTTTTATCACATGTTTTCCTATAAACTAGCTTGTTGGCTATCGGACAATATATTCTCTTACTCGTCAAAGGACACATTATAATATATGTTCTCTCTTGTCAAACTCTCTAACCATGATACATGGAGTCTAAGAGGGGTGCCACAGTATATATAGATTTGTGCAATGTATTTGCTTCTTTGAAAATTTCCTTGTTTATAGTTGTTGTTATGCTTGCCACTCTGTTGCTATTGCTAGGTCCATGTTCCAATGAAGATTGCTGGAAAGAAGTTACACTATGTGATGGTTTTGTTATCTTTGAAACCATGGCACAACAGAATGGAGAGGAGATGAAAACCTATCTACAATAACTAGAGTTAGGTGGACGGAATGGAAATATCCTTTTGAGGAGTTATATGACAGGAACGTACCATTGGCAACTTGAGGAGCAAAAATAGAGTGACATCAATGACTGCAATGCTGTTTGATTCTAGATTGTTGGGCAAGCAAACAAAATGAAACATAGCAGAAATGGAAACTTTTTGTTGTAAAAACAAGAAAGTCATAGTTAAGATTGAGTATTTGAGGAAGTATGGGTTTATCTTAGTTAAGCATGAGATATGAAGTGATGGAGAACAAATCAAGATGGTATGGATATGTATTATAGAGATTTGATGAGGATTTTTGAGGAGAGTGCTCCATTTTGTATCGAAAGTTCTAGAAAGAGGAGGGAAAAATTTCTAGAGTTAAAATGTTTTGAAATTATGAGAGAGGATATGCAAATGCTTGAAGATAGTTGTTTATAGGAATTGTTGGTAAATTACCAAATCAAGGATATTAGGGATATGCAAAGTCAACCTTGATTGGTTGGGGTAAGGCTTAATAGTTGCAGTGGTATTGTTTTCCTCATTGGTTGGGACTCAAGTCTTTTCTTTTCTTTTTTTTTTTTTTTGGAGCATGAAACTATACCAATCATTATATGCCATATTGGTATGTACAGCTCTATATCAGATGTATCATACCATATAGATACTTAATTGAGGTTTGGTATGGAGGGTGTATTGAGTTTTGGTATGCTGAGCAATCTACTGTATTGAGTATACTGTTACTATATTAATATCGTAGTAGTATAAGGTTTGATATTGAGATTGTGAACCTTGATACCAACTAATCCAAGGTTTACCCTACCTTATCAGTAGGGAATTCATATACTATACACCTCTTATACCAAGTGTATATCATAACAACACTTGATATGGGTTGTATCGGTTGTGCATAAATATAGGTACTAAAACTAGCATATAAAACCTTGATATGACTTATGTATAGTGTATGTGCACACATATACATATGCATATATTTATCATGTCCATTTTTTGTTTATCTATGTATGTATCTATGGGCTTACATGTATGCATGTGTAGCATACATACATATGTGTATGCATGCATGGTTGCATCGATATGCATGTATGTATGCTTTTTGTGTGTATACATGCATGCATACATATATACATACATACATACATATATATATATATATATATATATCTATATACACACACATGATTGTGTATGTTTGCATGCAGTAACTTTACGAAAAGCTGATGGCAGTTGAGGCAGAAATTTTGAGAGATGCAATCTTTCTCTAGATTCAAACTTCCTATATTGTCAATATTTTATAAATTCCTTGACTGTTTCTCTTCAATTTTTTTTACTCCCTGAGTAACATATAATTTAAGGATTTTAGATGTCTTATAATTATTGTCTTCCTTACAGATAAATAATTGTTTAATCCTTCAGTGTTGATTGCTGGTCATATAGCTGTCGATAGTTTTAGCATCTATTCAATACAAATAGCAATGCAGTGCTAAAATTCCTGTGTCCCCTTCCCTTTCTGCTCATTCACATGGTTTAGCTGTTGTAAGTATATCTCTTCTTTCAGGTATTAGTTTGATGGCCTGATCAAATAACGGTACTCAAGATGCTCAAATTCTTTCTATGTCTGAAAATACGTAATCAACTGCCCTGCAGGTTATGCAGCAGCTTAATTAACAGGGGCAGAGAATTTGCTAAGATACTTACATGCAGTTGTTTCTTGTATGTTTCTTCTCTAATTGTAACATCAACTCAAATCTGTTATAGCTTTATATTGTAAATTGTGCAGTATATTGAGTTCTTTCCTCTTGTAAGCATCTTGGCTTATTTTGATGAGAGTATTTCCATCTTCGGTTTGCATTTCACATTTTTGACACATGAGAATCTGTCAGTGAGCTGTGCAAGTTGACGGTTGGCCAAAGTATTTACTTCTATTAATGTTTTGTTAATAGACAACAAAACTTTCAGAGAAGCTTACTTTGGAAGTTGACAATAATTTGCTTATATAGGATTGCGTTCTTAGCCATTCGCTTGGAAATTTCTTCTATTCTCCAAGTCATCCTTATATCTGTTCTGAATGAGGTTTTGGGGGTTTGACGTTGTTGAGCTTGCTGCGTGTTTTAGGGGATCGTCAAATTCAGATCAATTTGGCTTGGAAAGTTCTTCTAAAATAGCGAAGGATAGATTGCAGAGCACATTCCTTGGTGAGGAATCAAAAACTTTTTCCACGTACCGTGCAATTTCGTAAGTTTCTGAAAACTGCTGGACTTTTCCCTGGACCTGTGGGTTCTGGGGTGTAAACCTAAACCCGACCCAATTGCTATTTAAGTTGTTTCCGGCCATGTAAGCCCTATCCTAACCGGATTTATTTGATGTTCGGAGTGGAATGGAACAGACTCTTTTATTTGGCCGTATAGCTGAAATGAGCACATAATTTTAAAAAGCCATCAACTTCTGGGACAAAATAAGTTAAAACATCAAACCATACACCGTTAAGGAGTTATGACACAATATATGGAAGGCACCAAATGCAACTCATCATCCGTAACAGGCTATGGCTTAGAACTAGCTTCTATATATCAATCACGAACCGCTAACGAACATCGTTCCTTTGAACCAGTGCCTCATTGATATAATCTGGTGTCTCAAGCTCGATGCCACAGGTGATGTTGTACTTACCACAAATATCAATCATATCCTTGCGTCTCCTTCATGCCTCCTATCGTTGATCCAGTCACCGACCTCTTGCCTACAATACCAGAGTTATTTTATTTTAATTATATATTAATTAATTATTTCTTTATTTGATGATTATTTCTATTACTAGACGTCTTGCATGTCTAGTGTGCGGTTGCCACATTTTCGATCCACTCTTAAATCTGAGGCGTGACAGCTTTTTTAATCCACTCTTAAATCTGAGGCCTAACAACTATAATGGTATCAAAGCACAGATTTAGCTTTAGGAATAAACCCTGAATTAATCTTAGATAAGATATTAGGGACTATAGGAGAGTAATAACTCTAAATAAATAGTAAATAATCTATTATAAAATGCATAATAGTTCGATTTAAATAGTAGTTAAGAAATTAAAACATTATTAATATTCTAAATGATAACTAAATAAATATACTTTTATAATCAGCTACGACAAAAGTAGCCAACTCTTTTGCTGACACTTTAGTTGACTCGGATGCCACATACTCTTTCGTGTCTGATAATTTCATTGCCAAGAATGAATCTTTGACATCTTTCTTTCTAGAGCTAGAGTTGAATATTGCTCTTCTTAATGGAGATCTTGCTTAGTGAATATTGAGAATAGAGACTTGGTAGCTGATCTACTTGTCCTTCCATTAAGAGATTTTGATATAATCTTAGGGATGGACTGGTTGACCTCTTTTTTTTGGTAGATTATTTTAGGACAAAGGTAATTTTTAAAATTTCTAATCAGCCTGAACTTAGTTTTGCTGGAAGTCAAAAGGATTTTGCATTGGTGATCAGCTTCGCAGGGTAGAAAATATCTGAGAAAAAGTTGTGAGGGGTTTCTTGCTATGGTCAAGGATCTTTAGCAGGGAGCGATAAAATTGGAAGATATTCCAATAGTTAGGAAATTTTATGAGGAAGTTTTTTTTACATTGTTTGAACTTATACAAGTTAAAATAATCAAGCATTGAGTTGGGTCAAGAACTAGACTTGGTAGAATGATAGAATTTGTTTTGGCCTTCATAATTTTAAAAATTAAATTTAAATATTATGTTGTAGGTGACATTAGCCTATTTAGTTGCATTTGGTCTGTAGATTTACGACAAGAGGTAAGTAAGCTATTTATAATTAGTAATTTTAGTAAATTCTTAAATTATGCAATTTTTTAATAAAATATTAATATCTGTTTAAATATTGCTTATTATTTGCCATTATTTTGTAAAATAAATTTTGATGCTTTAATATATGCATTTGAATATTTAATGTCATTATTTTTTTTTATTTTAGTTAATTTCTGCATATTTTATTATTTAAAAAATAAAAAATAAAAATATAATAACATAATAATAGTAATAAAAATAATAGTACATATTGATAGTAATAAAAATAATTATAAATTATTAATACAAATGCAAAATAAGTAGGTATATTTTATTTAAAACATCAAATAGTAATAATATTTGGTATTAATATTTTTAACATAACTGATATGATATGAATATGTATTTATGCATGTTAAACTAAAGAATCTCATGAACAACAATTAAATAAGAAATAAGAATAAATTTTGAATGATAAAATATATCACCTGCGGTCTACTATGATATGAGTTGATGACTTGATGATATGATGATGATTATCGGTCTACATGTACGTGAAGGATACACCTCATTCATAAGATTAAATGTAGTGCTCTGACCTCATTTATAAGGTTAAATAAGGTGCTTTGGCCCTGTCAAGGAATATATATAGTCGTAGTTTGTGATAATGGCATATTTGTAAAAAGATGATATATAAATTCTGACACATGAAAATAAGTAAATCATGGCTATAACGATATGAAAACTTGAATTTCAAAATTTTGAGATATAATATGTAATATAAGTTTAAAATATTTTAATAATATAAGTAAAATAAGATAACAAGATGACATGCAAATTTTGACATATGAAAATAAGTAAATTATAATATAAAAATTTGAAATTAAAATTTTTGAGACATAATATGAAATATAAGTTCAAAATACTTTAAGAATATAAGTAACACCAGATAACAAGATAGCACATAAATTTTAACACATGAAAGTAAGTAAAACATGATTGTGATGATATGAAAACTTGGAACTGAAATTTTTTAGATATGATATGAAAGATAAGTTCAAAATAATTCAAGAATATAAGAAAAAAAAAACTAGATAACATGATGACATACTATTTTTTTGAATTTATAATGATATATTTATATTAGCCTTACTTACTGAATATGAGCTTATAGATTGAAGCTTCTATGAGTTTAGTTCAGATATCATTAAGTTTTCTACTTTTTTTCAAGCAGTCTGAACATTTGTTTTATTTGAATTATAATAAAATAGTTATTTTATTTTAATTATATATTAGTTAATTATTCTTTGATAATTCCTTTTGAACATCTTGTATGGTTAGCATGCGACGGTTTGCCACTTCTCAGGTCCATCCTAGGATCCTGGGGAGCAACAACCGGATTATTAAATTTTAGTCAGGAGAGACTCCACCGTGGATTTAGACTACCTAAATATTTTATCACTACAGAAACATGCACGTAAGCCATAGCCGATATTGCAACACCTTAACAAAAATCATCCAACAATAAAATAAAGTTTCGTATGAGTTTTGGCTTCCTTCGGAACCGTCCGATTTTCATACCGTCGGCCTTGGGAGCAGGGACCATAGATTTCAGGTGCGTCATTTGTGAAAATTCAGTGATTGCACCACAACAATTTAATTTGCGTCAAACTCTCACTGGGGATCGAAATCTCCGCTATTATCTGCTTCGCACAATCCTGGTAACATTCTGACTCCTATGGATCGACGCTTGTAATCCGTGTAAAACTCTTCCATCCGCGTTATTAGGGAGAAGAAACTCTTCTCATGTTAATGGCTATCCCATGCAGCTATATAAGCGGGAGAGTCCAAGAAGAGGAAAGCACCGCGATGTAAAAAGTCGCAAGCCAATGAAGATGAGAGCAGACAAGGCTTCAAGGAAGAAGGAAATGATGATGGAGAAGAAGCCAACGTCGCAGATGAAGAAGAAGGTTGCGGAGGAGCCATGCACAGGGTTCATGAAAGTGACGGGCAGTAGCTGGGGCCGTAGACGCCGGTTCTTCCGGAAGTGCTCCACCAACAACGCGGCCGAGCCGCCGTGCAGGGGTTGCTGGAGACGTTGTGCCGCATGGGCATCAACAATCCGGCATGCGTTCTGAGGAAGAAACTAACTCCAACCGACATCGACGACGACCAAAACCGCCTGCAGGTGTCGAAGATGGAGTTCGATAAGGCGCTGCGCAAGGTGATGACGAAGGAAGAGGAAGAGCAGGTGAAGGATGGAATGAACGGGCTGAAGGTGACGGTCCTCGACGCACTGGCACGAGAGTACCATATGATCTTCAAACTCGTCTCAAACAAGTACTACCGCTTCATCACAGCTGATTACAAAAAATTTGTGAGAAATAATAAGTTGAAGGCCGGCGAGACCCTCGACGTGTGGGCCTGTCGGAGGGGGCAGCAAGGAGGAGGCTGTGGGGAGGTTGAGGGAGAGAGGAGAAAGGAAGGGGAGCTCCTTCTGGCGATGTTACAGTATGAGTCGGTCGAAGAAGAGAAGGTTCCAACGGATGAAGACGAGAAGATAATAGAGGCGGCTTTCGCGCTTACGGAGATGGCATCGTCTGGCCGTTGGTAGTTCTGGTTATATTTTTATTGTCAAGGCTATGCATTTGTTGTCAATGATGTGCGGTTTTTCCATTGGCACCGGCTGTGAATTTTTTTTTTATTTGTTTTTAGTCCATGTCTTAAAAAAAAAAAAAAAAAAAAAAGAACATCGTTCGTTTCGTTTCATTCTCTCTCTCAATGATCTCAACATATTGGGTATCATTGTAATTACATCATAATCTATTGATCCTAATCTTATCATCGAAAAAACTAGAGGCTTCGCGCCATGGTTTTATCCTATAGGATCGGATTGGTTTAAAAATTTTAAGCCTGATCAAATTTTGGATTGGACCAGATCTAAGAATTTATATTTTTATTTAAATTAAAAATTATATATCAAAGGGAATGGAAGCAATGATTCAAGCTTGGCATACAAGACATTTTGGCTGTTTAATTGAATAGGCTTGGCGTATGATCCTGACAGCTCTTTAATCGTTTATACCTGAAATTTATTTTTACAATCCTTGTGTTATGAGATTTAGGATAAACTAGAAATTTTTTTTTACAATCCTTGTGTTGTGAGATTTAGGATAAACTAGCTTACCCAACCGTTGATTTTTTTTTTTATACTTGCTTGATAAAAGTTGTTATACTCTTCTCAACAAACTACCAAGTATTATACAAAAGGATTCAAAACAGCGCACGACATATATATATTAAATAGGAAGTTAGTTTGTATTTATTGTGAGCTTTGATATTTTTAATATAACAATAAACACATTTTGTAGACTAACAAACAAAGCTGTGAATTCATTAAGATATATATAAATATATGGATAAACTATATATGATGGATGCACAGAACATATGCATCTGCTTGGATTGTGTAGTGATGTACTCATATAATTTTTTTTGTGGTCAAATAAAATGATTAATTGGGGGAATGTTCTAGAATAAGAAGGGTACTAGAATTGGAGCACTTGCAAGCCACAACTTGTTCTTGTGCCACTATTTTCATTAGGAAGCATGTTTTATGATCCAACTATTTATGAAGTTATGAATGTTGGATGATCCAACCATCTATGTTATAAACTTTATGGGAATACTTTAAATGCATTTTTTTTCATCAGGTATCTAAGGTTATATCTCGTTATCTCAGCTTCACCAAATGATGGACAATGGGCAGAGGGTTCTTATTAGTGGAATTTGTAATAAGGCGTTGGTGAAACTTTTGAAAAAAAAATTTTTGGTCGCTAAAACTTGAGCAAAACGAGAATGGAGTGCTTTCCCCTGCCTTCAAGGGGTCTTCCTACACTTGAGGTTGTTGGATCAATATTAGGCTTCACATCTTGAACCTGGAGACAATCACTATCCTAATACGCAACCTTCACCATCTGCTCTAGAATGTAGAAGAAAAAATGGTACTGATGCAGCACAATTGATAGAAATGTATGATAAAAAGGAATCCTCACTTTATGTCATTTTGTTTACTTTTAATGGTTGTAATTTAATAATACAGAAATTTGCTTTCAATGGTTGTAATTTAATAATGTAGAAATTCGCTTCTTTGTTAGGAAAACATTTTTCCCCTCTTCCATTTGTAGTTTGAACTTACCATCATTTCTATGTGTACCATGTGAAGTACAATTTTGATTGTGGTGCTCCTATTTTGTGAATGCTATGGTGATCTCTTATTTCTTAACCAGTATTCTCTTTATGTATGTTCGTGCTATTGTTTATTTGGACTCTTTAGTACCACTAAAAAAGGTAAATAGATTGCTTACGGTTAATGCTGTCAATATTATGATATGCCAGTTGGTTTCTTTGTGAGTAGTGAATACTGCTTCACTATGCTGGCACCATTAAATGGTACAATATTTTTTTGTTAATTACTAATCAATACTACATGCACACTTTGAGAAAATAGTCTAAGTATCTATTTGTATTTTAATATAGAGTATCCGATTATTATAGAACTTTACACTAGACTGCTTGATAGTTATTTTACGTGCTGTAAAAATTTATGATGCATATATTACAAATTTTTAGCAACCAAGAGACTGTGCTTTCTATATGGATAAAATGCCATGGTAATGAAACATTGGTTTTAGTCATGCATATATTATTATTATTATTATTTATTATTCCGAACAAATTTTGAAGCATTTTCTGTCAGTCAATAAGCTACATGATGGATTTTAAGCATCTAACAAGAAGAATATCTTCTGCATTTTTATTTTATTTTATTTTGTTTTGTTTTGTTTTTGGAATGGGGCAGCTGCTTGTAGATGTCCCTTGAGTTGATGATCATGCAGATCACAGAAGAGGGCTTATGTTGCTTATTCACTTCAAATTAGACTTATTTTTGCTGGGGATTCTGTTCTCATGGGAAGCCTCTTGCAAAATACAGTTTCCGTTAAATACCAGTTACTCTTTCCTTTAGAGTTAATGTTTTAACTTTATCTTAGTGATCTTCAATCCATTTTTTTATCATTAGCTTGCCTAGTTATAGATACTCTGATTCATGTGTAGATACTGCTTGCTATATCTGGCTCTACCATTCCGCGGACTCAGTCTGCCCCTCCTACTCCTCAGACCTAGCCGGCCCAACCCGAACAGTCTGCTCAGCCCACTCCATCTCAGCCCTGGCAGGAAGGGGTTCGTAACTTCCCAGAGTTTAAGAGCTTGGCACCTCCTCCCTTCACTGGATCCACCAACCAACCAACTTGATGCGGAGAGGTGGATAAGAGAGATAGAAAAGGCCTTTACGGCCCTTGGCAGCCAAGAGGAGGAGCGGATTAGATTTGCCGCCTACCTTCTTCAGGAGGAAGCTTATGATTGGTGGCTAATGTTGGAGTAGCAATATGGAGGTCGGGCCATCTCTTGAGAATAATTTAAGGAGGCTTTTTATCGCCAGTACTTTCCCAGGAGTGTGCAGAGACAGATGGAGTCTAAGTTAATAAGATTGGAGCAGAAGAACCTCTCTGTGGCTTAGTATGAAGCTGAGTTTAGACGATTGGCCCGATTTGCTCCAGATTTTGTTATGACCGAGAGAGCCACGATCACCAAATTCACCAAGGGACTGCACCCCAGGCTGAGGCAGACAGTCAATGCATTTGAGCTCCCCACTTATAGTGAAGTGGTGAGCAAGGCTCTGGTCATTAAGAGGGACATGATTGCCATTCAGCAGGTGAGGGAGCAGCAGATGAAAAAGAGAGGACCTCCTTTTGGCCAGTCTTCAGGGCAGGCTAAGAAGAAGAAGGGTTTCTTTCAGGCTCCCTTAAGGCAAAAAGCTAAGGAGACCCGCTGTTCTCATTGCGGGAAGGCCCATCAGGGCAAATAGTGCTGCAGGCTGACTGGTGCCTGCTATATTTGTGGGAAGATGGACCACAAGATGGCTACCTGTCTCCTCCGGAAGGACCAGCAACTCCCTCCAGATCAGGGAAAGAGCCAGCAGCAACCTAGGACCCAAGGGAGGGTCTTTACCCTCACTCAGCAGGACGCTGCTGCCTCTAACACTGTGGTGACATGTATGTTTGTTAAATTAATTTATTTTTTTAAAATTATTGCATTCATACCTAGTATAATGCAGGGATTATGATAGTAGATAGAGAAAAAACATATGATACTGCATGACATCTAAGTTAAGTTAATCTTTATAACATGTATGTTTAAAGTAGGCAACACTTATGCTCAAACTTTAATTGATCCGGGTGCCACACATTCATTTGTATCTGATAGTTATCTTGCCAAGAATGCATCATTAACACCCGTTCCTCTAGAGCAAGAGTTGCATATTGCATTTCCAAATGGAGATGTCATGATGGTAGACTTAGTATGTAAATCCTGCCTGATTGATATGGAAGATAGGAGCTTGAATGCTGATTTGATAGTCCTCCCACTAAAATTCTTTGATGTAATCCTGGGGATAGATTGGTTGGCCTCCTATCATGCTTCTATAGACTGTTTCAGGAAAAGGATGATCTTTAAAATTCCTAATCTTCCTAAATTCAATTTTAGTAGGAGTCAGGAACATCTCGCTTCGGTATTAGTGTCAGCTCTGCAAGCTGAAAAATACTTAAGAAAAGGTGGTCAGGGGTTTCTTGCTATGGTTAGAGACCTTCAGTAGGAAGAACACCAGTTGGAAGATATTCCAGTGGCTCGAGAGTTTCCTGATGTCTTTCCAGAGGAATTGACTGAATTACCCTCAGATCGAGAAGTCGAGTTCACTGTTGATTTAGCCCCTAGCACTGGGCCTATATCCAAGACTCCTTACCGCATGGCCCCAACTGAGCTAAAGGAGTTAAAATGTCAGTTACAGGAGCTTTTGGATTGGAGATTTATCAGACCTAGTGTCTCTCCTTGGGGTGTTCCAGTATTATTTATCAAAAAGAAGGATGGTAGTCTTCGGCTCTGCATTGATTACCGAGAAATTAATAAGGTAACAGTGCGGAATAAGTACCCTTTGCCGAGGATTGATGATCTATTTGATCAACTCCAAGGAGCTCAGGTATTCTCAAAGATTGATCTTCGATCAGGGTACCATCAGCTGAAGATAAGGGCTGAGGATGTGTCTAAGATTGCATTCAGAACCAGGTACGGCCATTATGAGTTCTTGGTGATGCCGTTTGGGTTGACTAATGCTTTGGCAGCATTCATGGACTTGATGCACAGGATCTTTAAACCATATCTAGATCAGTTTATAGTGGTCTTTATTGATGATATCTTGATATATTCTAAAAGTCATTTGGAGCATGAAGACCACTTAAGGATTATTCTGCAGACTCTTCGGGAGAAGAAACTTTATGCCAAGCTGCAGAAATGTGACTTCTGGATGAGCCAAATATCCTTTTTGGGTCATATCGTATCCAAAGACGATATATCAGTAGACCCTAAGAAGATTGAGGCTATCGTGAACTGGTGTCAGCCTTCCAATGTATCAGAAGTCAGAAGCTTTTTGGGGCTGGCTGGTTATTATCGCAGATTTGTGGAAGGCTTCTCTTGCATTTCTTTGCCTCTGACTCGCTTAACTTAAAAGCGAGCAAAGTTTGTTTGGTCAGAGAAATGTGAGGGAAGCTTCCAGGAGCTCAAGCAGCGCTTGGTGTCAGCCCCTATCCTTACCCTTCCATCTACATCTGGAGGATATACTATACTTTATTCACTGACGCCTTTCGAAAGGGATTGGGAGGTGTTCTGATGCAGGAAGGGAAGGTGATAGCCTATGCCTCCAGGCAGCTGAAGCCTTATGAGCAGAACTATCCTACTCATGACCTGGAGTTGGCCGTCGTAATCTTTGCACTAAAAATTTGGTGGCATTATCTATATGGGGAGACTTGTGATGTGTATACAGACCATCAAAGTCTGAAATACATTTTCACCTAGAAGGAGCTAAACTTAAGATAGATGAGGTGGCTGGAGCTACTAAAGGATTATGACCTGAACCTGCATTATCACCTAGGGAAGGCCAATGTGGCAGCTGATGACTTAAGCAGAAAGTCCTCCTCAGAGCTAGCTTCCATAATTACTTCTCAGCCTCACATTTAGAGAGACCTTGAAAAGTTGGAGGTTGGTTTTGTGAGTACAACGGTTTGATGGGCTTCTTGCAACACTTGTACTGCAGCCAACTCTGATTGACAGGATTAAGTCTTCCCAGAAAGAAGACTTGGAACTGCAAAAGATAAAAGAAGCTGTGCAGTCAGGGGTTCAGAATGAATTCTAAATAAATGAAGATGAATCCCTGAGATTTAATTTTAGGCTTTGTGTGCCAAATATAGAGGATCTAAGGGCCGAAATTTTGAGGGAGGCTCACTACTCTCCCTATACTGTACACTCAGGAGGCACCAAAATGTACAGAGACCTATGAAAAAATTTTTGATGGAAAGAGATGAAAAGAGAGATTGCTCAATATGTGGCCAAGTGCTTAGTGTGCCAATAAGTGAAGGCCGAACATCAAAGGCCTGCGGGACCTCTTCAGTCTTTAATGATTCCCCAGTGGAAATGGGAAAAGATCACTATGGATTTTGTGACAGGTTTGCCAAAAACTCCCAGAAGCAATGATGCGGTCTGGGTTATTATTGATAGATTGACCAAGTCAGCCCATTTTCTATAGTTCAGAGTTGGGGTCTCTAGCGAGAGATTGGCCACCATGTACATTGAGCAGATAGTGAGGCTTCATGGTGTCCCCGAGTCGATTGTATCAGATCGGGATACCAGGTTTGTGTCCCATTTTGGAAGAGTCTTCATAGGGCTCTGGGGACCAAACTGAATTTCAGCACAGCTTTCCACCCCCAGATAGATGGACAGTCTGAGAGGACCATACAAATCTTAGAGGATATGTTACGAGCCTGTGTGATGGACTTGGGTGGTGCTTGGGACAACCATCTACCTTTGGTGGAGTTTGCTTACAATAACAATTACCAAGCCAGCATCAAAATGGCTCCATTTGAAGCTCTGTATGGTAGAAAATGCAGATCTCCCTTGTGTTGGAATGATGTGGGGGAAAGAAAATTGTTGGGCCCTGAACTAAATCAACAGACAGTAGAAAAAGTGTAGCTGATTAAGGAAAGACTCCGAGTAGCTCAGAGCCGACAAAAAAGTTATGCTGATGTTAGAAGAAGGGAGCTAGAATTTTAGGTTGGGGACTATGTCTTCTTAAGGGTTTCACCAACCAAAGATGTGATGAGGTTTGGGCTTAAAGGAAAATTGAGTCCATGATACGTTGGGCCATTTGAGATCTTGAGCAGAGTGGGGGAAGTGGCTTATAGCCTGGCATTACCTCTTACACTCTCTGGGGTGCATAATGTATTCCATGTCTCTATGTTGAGGAAGTACATTTCTGACCCCAGCCATGTGATAGAAGCGGAGCCCATTTTGCTAAAAAAGAATTTGACATATGAAGAGCATCCTATACGTATTGTAAACCATAAAGATCAAGTTCTGAGACGGTGTAGCATTCCCTATGTTAAGGTTCAGTGGAGCAATCATTCTGAACGGGAGGCTACGTGGGAACTTGAAGAGGAAATAAAGAAGAAATATCCTCATCTATTTGTATTTGAATAGATATTTGTATATATGCACAAAAGTGTATTTACGTTGTATTTTAACCAGAAAGATAGATAAATACAGCTAGTAATTTCCATTTTGAGCCTCAAAAATGTTATTCGTGTTGCGCATTAATTTTGAGACCGAAATTTTTTTATAAGGAGTGGAGGATGTAAACCCCCCACATGATTTATTTTTTTTATAATATTTATGCAGCGTGGGTGCACGACACGCGGCGCGCTGCATACGCGCCAGCGCACACGCCCACGCGCGTGCACATGGGCGCAGGGGAGGGCTCAGCCCCCCCTCGCTGAAGAAAAGATAGAGAGGAGGGGACTTCCCCTCCATCTCCTTCACCCTCTCCTTTGCCCACACTGTCGTCGCCGCTGTCGCCCTCCGCTCGTCCCCGACGCCTCACCGCCGACAGGTAACCCCCTCACCGGTGAGGAGAGTGGAGAGAGAGAGTGAGAGTGGTAGAGAAAGAGGGACAGGGCCGCAGGAGGGCCCTCCCCTGACATGGGAGCTAAACCGGCTCCCGCGCTTGGTTCGGGTTCGGCGGCGTGCCCTCCAGCTTGTCGGGCCCGATCTCCAGGCGGCAGCCCCCATCGGTGCCGGGGCGGCGTCCGGTGGAGTCCGGCCGGTCGAAGGAGGCCAGCCATGCCGCTGGCAAGGGAAGAGGGGGGAGGGCCGCAGGATGGCCCTCTCCTTACTGTGGGTTCAGGCCCGGCGGTGTGCCCGTCGGCTCGCTGGGCCTGAGCTCCGGCCGGCGACCCCCGTCGGCGTTGGGGTAGCGTCCGGCGGGGTTCAGCCGACCATATCACCGGCAGGGGAGAGAAGCGAGGGAGAGGGCCGAACGGCCCTCCCCTGTCGCGGGAGCCAAACCGGCTCCTGTGTTGGTCCGGGCCCGGCGACGTGGGGAGGTTGAGGGAGAGAGGAGAAAGGAAGGGGAGCTCCTTCTGGCGATGTTACAGTATGAGTCGGTCGAAGAAGAGAAGGTTCCAACGGATGAAGATGAGAAGCTAATAGAGGCGGCTTTCGTGCTTACGGAGATGGCATCGTCTGGCCGTTGATAGTTCTGGTTATGTTTTTATTGTTAAGGCTATGCATTTGTTGCCAATGATGTGCGGTTTTTCCATTGGCACCGGCTGTGAATTTTTTTTTTTATTTGTTTTTAGTCCATGTCTTAAAAAAAAAAAAAAAAAAAATGGAACATCGTTCATTTCGTTTCATTTTCTCTCTCAATGATCTCAACATATTGGGTATCATTGTAATTACATCATAATCTATTGATCCTAATCTTATCATCGAAAAAACTAGAGGCTTCGAGCCATGGTTTTATATCGGATTGGTTTAAAAATTTTAAGCCTAATCAAATTTTGGATTAGACTAGATCTAAGAATTTATATTTTTATTTAAATTAAAAAATATATATCGAAGGGAATGGAAGCAATGATTCAAGCTTGGCATATAAGACATTTTGGCTGTTTAATTGAATAGGCTTGGCGTATGATCCTGACAGCTCTTTAATCGTTTATACTTGAAATTTTTTTTTACAATCCTTGTGTTATGAGATTTAGGATAAACTAGAATTTTTTTTTACAATCCTTGTGTTGTGAGATTTAGGATAAACTAGCTTACCCAACTGTTGATTTTTTTTTTTATACTTGCTTGATAAAAGTTGTTATACTCTTCTCAACAAACTACTAAGTATTATACAAAAGGATTCAAAACAGCGCACGACATATATATATTAAATAGGAAGTTAGTTTGTATTTGTTGTGAGCTTTGATATTTTTAATATAACAATAAACACATTTTGTAGACTAACAAACAAAGCTGTGAATTCACTAAGATATATATATATATATATATATGATGGATGCACAGAACATATGCATCTAACTGGATTGTGTAGTCATGTACTCATATAAATTTTTTTGTGGTCAAATAAAATGATTAATTGGGGGAATGTTCTAGAATAAGAAGGGTACTAGATTAGAGCACTTGCAAGCCACAACTTGTTCTTGTGCCACTATTTTCATTAGGAAGCATGTTTTCTGATCCAACTATTTATGAAGTTATGAATGTTGGATGATCCAACCATCTATGATGTTATAAACTTTATGGGAATACTTTAAATTCATTTTTTTTCATCAGGTATCTAAGGTTATATCTCGTTATCTCAGCTTCACCAAATGATGGACAATGAGCAGGGGGTTCTTATTAGTGGAATTAGTAATAAGGCGTTGGTGAAACTTTTGAAAAAAAAATTTCTGGTCGCTAAAGCTTGAGCAAAATGAGAATGGAGTGCTTTCCCCTGCCTTCAAGGGGTCTTCCTACACTTGAGGTTGTTGGATCAATATTAGGCTTCACATCTTGAACCTAGAGACAATCACTATCCTAATACTGGATCACCAGATGGATGGAAACCTTCACCATCTGCTCTAGAATGTAGAAGAAAAAATGGTACTGATGCAGCAAAATTGGCAGAAATGTATGATAAAAGGAATCCTCACTTGATGTCATTTTTTTTCCTTTCAACGGTTGTAATTTAATAATACAGAAATTTGCTTTCAACGGTTGTAATTTAACAATGTAGAAATTTGCTTCTTTATTGGGATAACATTTTTTTTCCTCTTCCATTTGTAGTTTGAACTTACCATCATTTCTATGTGTACCTTGTGAAGTACAATTTTGATTGTGGTGCTCCTATTTTGTGAATGCTATGGTGATCTCTTATTTCTTAACCAGTATTCTCTTTATGTATGTTTGTGCTATTGTTTATTTGGACTCTATAGTACCACTAAAAAAGGTAAATAGATTGCTTACAGTTAATGCTGCCAATATTATGATATGCCAGTTGGTCTCTTTGTGAGTAGTGAATACTGCTTCACTATGCTGGCACCATTAAGTGGTACAATTTTTTTTTGTTAATTACTAATCAATACTACATGCACACTTTGAGAAAATAGTCTAAGTATCTATTTGTATTTTAATATAGAGTATCCGAATATTATATAACTTTACACTAGATTGCTTGATAGTTATTTTACGTGCTGTAAAAATTTATGATGCATATATTACAAATTTTTAGCAACCAAGATACTGTGCTTTCTATATGGAAAAAATGCCATGGTAATGAAATATTGGTTTTAGCTATGCATATATTATTATTACTTTTACTATTCTGAACAAATTTTGAAGCATTTTTTGTTAGTCAATAAGCTACATGATGGATTTTAAGCATCTAACACGAAGAATATTTTCTGCATTTTTATTTTATTTTATTTTATTTTGTTTTGTTTTTGGAATGGGGCAGCTGCTTGTAGATGTCCCTTAGAGTTGATGGTCATGCGGATCACAGAAGAGGGCTTATGTTGCTTATTCACTTCAAATTAGACTTGTTTTTGCTGGGGATTTTGTTCTCATGGGAAGCCCCTTGCAAAATACAGTTTCCCTTTAATACTAGTTACTCTTTCCTTTAGAGTTAATGTTTTAACTTTATCTTAGTGATCTTCAACCCATTTTTTTATCATTGGCTTGCCTAGTTATAGATACTCTGATTAATGTGTAGATGAACAGAAATGAAGAGCATGGTCAAGGGCATGGAAAACATGTGTGACAAATGTGATTGAGAAGTAATATGTAATTTATTAAGATAATGAAAAGAAATGCATCATGGATCAAAATAGATTCCATACATGGGTATGTTTCTAGTGGAAGTAGACAATGCTGAATGAAGTGGGAACTGGGAAAATTATCTGGAGTTGTTTTCATATGCTTGTATGTTGTGGGGAAATAGTAGGAAAATGGGTTATTATGACCATAATTATTCATAGTTGTTGAATTGGATAAACATAACTGCGAGGACCTAGATTTGTATGAATGCGGAAATAAAGGGGTCCAATTGGACCATAAAAGAACAACTTAGAATTATGTTAGTGAATTTTGTTGGGATGGCGAAGGATACAATCCTTTGCAAAATTCTACTATCCTTTGCAAAATTCTACTCAATATATTTAGCTTGCTGGGAGCACTGTTTATCTGACTATTTTCTTGTCTCAACATTGACTCTTTTGTAAATGTAGTCAATGAGCTTGTTGCTGTGCCATGGATTACATGTTCTGCTGTATTTTCTGCCCTGGAATCCTTGACAATCTGTGGCAAAATTGCTCCTCTTCCTTCCCTCATTCTTGTCTCTGCTTTTGGTTGACATATTCTGATGTTGATTAGGCTATTGATGTGACTATCATTCTATGATTTGATATATAATATATATATTCTTTACAGACTTTTTGTTAGAAAGAAAAATTAGGACTATATTTCTTGCTCAAGTGTCAAAACAAAATGCCACATGATCTTTAATACCTCTATACAGCTTGGGTGCCTTCTCTTTGGAACATTGGTCCTTTATGCATTCATCTTATTGTGGTAATTGGAGTGTTATTCTACTTGATAGAAAATTTGTTATTTGTTTGATTTGCCAATCATACCAACATAGGCTCTTTTGGCACACTGTCACCATCTACAAGAGATATACTTTTTATCACATGTTTTCCTGTAAACTAGCTTGTTGGCTATTGGACAATATATGCTCTTCCTCGTCAAACTCTCTAACTATGTTACATGGTTCCAAGTGATACAGAGTTCGGAACAGAGGTTGAACCGTTCGGTATTACTTCGAATCATACTGTAAGCTAGCTTTTAGCCATTCACTTGGAGACTTCATTTACTCTCCAAGTCATCCTGGTATCTATTCTGAATGAGGTTTCGGGGGTTTGACGTTGTTGAGCTTGCTGCGTGTTTTAGGGGATCGTCGAATTCAGATCATTTTATCTAGGAAAGTTCAGTTAAAATAGCAAAGGATATAAAGCTTCCATCATGTATGCATGAGACCATTATTTGGCAGACATAGTATTTCAAAGTCCCATTATTTGGCAGACAATCCTTGATGAGGGATCGAATTGATAGCGTTTCAAAGACATTTCCTTTCGTTATTCAGATTGCAGAGCAAATTCCTTGGTGAGGAATCAAATTCTTTTTCCATGTACTCTGCAATCTCGTAAGTTTCCATAAACTGCTGGACTTTCCCCTGGACCTGTGGGGTCTCGGGTGTAAACCTAAACCCGACCCAATTGCTGTTTAAGTTGTTTCCGACCATGTAAGCCCTATCCTAACAGCATATATTTGATGTTCAGAGTGGAATGGAACAGAGTGTTTTATTTGGCCAGCATTTAAACCATACACCCTCAAGGAGTCATGACACAATATATGGAAGGCAATACAAACAGGCTATGGTCATGACACAATATATGGAAGGCAATACAAACAGGCTATGGCTTAGAATTAGCTTCTATATCAATCACGAACCGGTAACGAACATCGTTCCTTGCAAGCCGATCCAGTGCCTCATTGATGTAATCTGGTGTCACAAGCTCGATGTCACAGGCGATGTTGTACTTGCCACAAAGATCCATCATCTCCTGCGTCTCTTTCATGCCTCCTATTACGGATCCAGTCACCGACCTCTTGCCTGCAAAGATACGTGGTGGTCGCTTAGGAGATAATTAGGAAACATAAACCATGGACTCTGAGGTTTGTTTAAGTCCAGTTCCTCACCAAAAATCAATGGGAAGGAAGGAAGATCCACCGGTTTATCAGGAGCTCCGATAAGGACCAAGGAACCCCGCACCTTGAGCAGCTCCAGGATTGGCCCCAGGGAGTGCTGCGCCGCCACTGTGTCGATGATGTAATCCAGGCTCTTCTTCCCACTCTGATGCCACACCAGTTAAGGACTTGGTTTAATCTTATAATTTGCTTCAAGATCCAGGAAAAGCAGGAACAAAGTTCTTCATGTTACCTTCATCCGTTCTGGGTCGGTGCTAACAATGAAGTCATCGGCACCAAGTCTCTCTTTGGCTTCCTTCTCCTTGGAGGGTGACGTGCTGATCACCGTAACATGAAGGCCAAAGGCCTTCCCAAACTTGATGGCCACATGGCCGAGGCCTCCCAGGCCGACCACCCCGAGCTTTGTCCCGGGCTGCAGCATGTTGTGCTGCTTCATCGGGCTGAACACTGTGATCCCCGCGCACAACAAGGGAGCTGCCGCGTCCAGCGGAAGGCCATCAGGTATGCGGACGACATATCTAGAATTGCGTCATCAAGGAGTTTTTTTTGTCAGTACCAAGATAACAACGATGCTAGCACTGGAGAACTGAATCCCTTTACCTCTTGTGGGCCACCAGCATCTTGGAATAGCCACCATAGGTGATGCTGCCGTCCCAGAAGATACCGTTGTAGGTGAATTGGACCTGGTCGCAGTAGTTCTCCTCGAAGGCATCGCAGAACTCACACTTGAGGCAGGTTGCAGCCAGGCAACCCACTCCGACCCGGTCGCCCACCTTAAAGTCGGTCACATTGCTCCCCACCTTGGTGATCACTCCGGTGATCTCATGCCTGATATAATTAAATAGTCAGTCTGAATCGCTGGTTAATTCGCCGGAGTTAACTAGTACGGTATCATGTTACAAGGATTCAGATAAAACGTACATAAGATGGACTAAGGTTAAAAGCTGTGGCCTGTACGTTTACTGAGCGTTGGCTAAAGTTATTGATCGCTTACGCTTTAAGAACTTGTAGAACTTTATAAGCAGTGCATCTTTGTTCAATAGAGGCTGGGAGGCATCCACGATGCGGTGGCAGCGGTGATGATGGCAACAGCGGCATAACAACAACAATTATAGCTGCAAAGCTGGCAGTGATGCCGCAGCGGCAGCGGTGATGATGGCAACAGCGGCATAACAACAACAATTATAGCGGCAAAGCTGACAACAGGGCATAACAACAACAATTATAGCGGCAAGCCGCAGCGGCAGCGGTGATGATGGCAACAGCGGCATAACAACAACAATTATACCGGCAAAGCTGGCAGTGATGCCGCAGCGGCTAACAAGTTGTAGCGGCAAAGATTATAATGAGGGCGGCAGCAGCAGCAGCGCTGGCGGAGAAAGCGATGTTGATGGCGGAGGCAGCAGGAGTTGGTGTTGATAATAATGATAAAAAAAAATGAAATTTTTATTTTAAAATATTGAAAAGTAGGATTTCTTAATTTATTTTTTAAAAAAATAATAATAGAAATGCCTTTAAAAATTAGAAAATAAAACAAAAGCCTTCAAACATGTTTTTCCTTAATTTCTATAATTTTATTTAAAAAAAAAAAACAAAAGTGATACCAGAGGTTTATCATGATGATAAATTTTTTGCTGGCACATGCATCAATCCACTTCCCTAATGTTGACCAGCTTCATATGAAAGTGAAACTTTTTCATGGACTCCCATCCAATATTTTGGTATTGCTTTCATTTTTTAATAAAATATATTTGTCATAAAAAGAACGACTAGAGATTTCTTATTTCTATTTTTTTTTGTAAAACTATCAGAAAAAAAAAAAAAAAAATCCCAAGAACCAGAGAGAGGGAGGGAGAAGGGAATACCCGGGCACAAGGGGGAACATAGAGATGCCCCAGTCGTTATTGATGTAGTGAAGATCGGTGTGGCACACGCCGCAGTAGAGCACCCTTATGGTCACGTCGTCCACCCCGTTCTCCCTAAAATTATTACACGAATCATCAGCCATCGTTCGATAACCAAGCAACGAAATCAACAGAACATAAATAACACCGCACCTTCGCTTAAAGACAAAGGGCGTTATCCTTCCGCGCTCTTCCAGCGCCGCCCATCCTTCCACCGTCTGCGTGTGGTTCGGCGTCGTCTGTGCCATCTCTCTCTCTCTCTCTCTCGCTACGCCTAGTTTGGCGATGAGAACAGAAAAACACCCTCTCTCTCTCTCTCTGTGTGTGTCAGAGTGGATGCGCATCAGAGTGGCATCCCTCTTCTATTTGTACTAGAAAGCATACCAGCAACTAGAATGGTCAGAGCTCCCTCCGGGCAAAGACCGACGGGTGGGGCGAAATTGCCGTGGCCCTGCCGGCACTTAATTTTCCAGTCAATGGGCATCCGTTCCCAACTGGGACGTGGGACACACCGGACACGTGTTCTGTGGGGATGAGAGTGATGAAAATATGAAGCAAAGCCAGCAGTAACGGACTTGTCTGTTTCTGAGTTTTTTTTATATTTTATTTTTTTTAATTTTTTAATTTTTCTAGTTGGTTGAGATCGTGACCATACTCTGTTATCATGGAACCAAGTTAGTTTTTTCCTTTGTAAGCATATATAAGGTAATCCAATTATATTTCAGTTCCGTATGTGTGTGTGAAGAAATAATATTTTATTTTTCATCTATTCTCTGCTCTCGATTGTTAAGTTTCTACTGCAGCTGAAATACAGAGAAACCGTGAGAGTGTTTCCACTCCAATATTTTAGTATCAGAGCCAGGTTGGATCAACTTTAGGTGACCATCTGGCACTAGAGGTGTTGCTGTAGCAAAGCATCTCTGGAAAACTGAAGCCTGTAAGTGTGAAGCTTCAAAGAGTGGCACAATTCTTCTGCACATAAGGTGTTTGATAGAAGTTCATTAGAGGGTTTTCATCATAGCAAATGGTATGTCTACTCTCAACCTCACTCAGTCATTGATACCCATCTTTAATGGAGATAATTATGAGTTTTGGAGTATAAAAATGAAAACTTTCTTGGCTCAAGATCTTTGGGATCTAGTTGAGAATGGTTATGTAGATACTGGGAGTTCTAAGGAGGAACTTTGAAAGAATGATTCAAAGGCTCTACTTGTCATTCAACAAGCTGTGACAGACATTATCTTCCCTCGGATTGCAAATGCCACCAAATCAAGTGAAGGTTGGACTATTTTAAAGCAAGAGTTCCATGGGGATGAGAAGGTAAAAATTGTGAAACTTCAGACTCTTCGTAGAGATTTTGAGACCTTGTTTATGAAAGGAGGTGAGTCTATTCAAGAAATTTTTTCATGAATTTCAGTCACTATAAATAATATGAAAATATTTGGAGAAGTTATTTCTGATCAAAAGATTGTAGGAAAAGTTCTGAGAAGTTTGCCACAAAAATTTGATCATGTTGTGACTGCGATTGAGGAGTCAAAAGATTTAACCATTTATTCTCTTAATGAATTAATGAGATCTCTTTTAGCTCATGAAGAAAGGATGAACAGATATGCTGAAAAGAACATTGAGCAAGCTTTTCAAGTCAAGTTCAGATCATTACTTGGTATGTCAAACTTTGCATAAGGGGGTGTGATGAAAATATGATGCAAAGCTGGCCGTAAGGGACTCGATCTGTTCAGTTTCCGAGTTTTTTTTGTGTTTTATTTCCTTTCAGTTTTTTAGTTTCTTTAGTTGGTTGAGATCGTGATCATACTCTGTTATCATGGAACCAAGTTAGTTTTCTCTTTTGTAAGCCTGTATAAGATAATCCAATTGCATTTCAGTTCCGTATGTGTGTGTGAAGAAATAATATTTTATTTTTTATCTATTCTCTGATTGTTAAGTTTCTACTGTAGCTGAAACAGAGAGAAGCCGTGAGGGTGTTTCCACTCCAATAGAGAGAACAGAGGCGGAAAGATATCAAAAGACGAACCATGGCCATAACCATTTTAACTTGATAAATATATATATAAAATATCAATATTAACCAGACATAAAGGAAAATAAACACAGATTAAATTAAATAAGGAAAGAAATAAAAGTTAAATTAACCATGATGTTAATATGATAACTTATTTTCTTTAATGTTATAAGTATGATATGGGTTGTATAATTATTCATTTATATTTACATTTATTTATTTTCAATTATCTTGAATATAGATATAAATATTAATTAAATTTTTAAATTTTAAATAAGATTTGAGATATGAAAATAGATTCAAAAATGCTTAGTATTTTTGCCAATATAAATAAATAACTTCTCGAACATTTAATGATTCAATACTTTATTTATAAAACTATTTCATCGAGGGGACTCATTAAGAGGGCATTTAACACCTTATTCACAAAATAAGAATGAGGACTAACTTTTCAAAGATATTTAATAGAATATTTAATACCTCATGCATAAATATATATATATATATATCCAACCCTAAATCTTTATGTGCGTGTCATCAAGGTCATTATGGTATTGGAAGGGATTTTCTATAATATAAGCTTTGTATCTATAATGCAAGCTTTGTACCATATAATATCATGCATATATGTATCTGAATTGGCTAACATATGTATGGACGACTATGATTATATTTAAGAAATAGCAAAAAAATTATTAATATTTATACAAGTATAGATTATAAATGAATGATAGATATCTATGTTTAAAATGGGATATATAGCAACCATCTAAATTTATACAATACTTTATACTACAAAGTTGTGTTACAGAGAATTTGTTGCAATATCATAATTATCTCAATGACACTTGTGTAAACGTATTAGGGTTGCAATTTTTGTTTTTGTTTATTATAAAAAGTTAATGAAAACTTTTAAAGAATATTTAAAGAAACGTTTAATGTCTCGACCTTTTACATCAATAAGACCTTTAAAGATGCTAAATAAAAAATTATAACTCTAACACCTACAGATATCATTAAGATGATCACAATATCGAAACAAGGTTTTATGGAGTATAAGCTTTATATCTGGATGGCCGCTATTTGTTTCATTTCGAACATGAATATCTATCATTTATCCGCAATCTAAGGTTATATCGGTACTAATAACTTCTTTGCTACTTTTTAAATATAATCATAATTATTCATGCATATAGGATGAATCATTTTGACATATATAATATTTTATGTTACAAAGCTTATATCATAAATGTTTTGGTACGATGCTATGATGGTTTTAATGACATGTGATATGATATGTTGGGTTTTTTTTTTTTTTTTAATTTTTAAAGACATTATTGCTGCACCCAGCATTAAAAATGCTCTTATATATATATATATATATATTTACATGAAAGGTTGAATAAATGGGGTATTAAATGCCTCTTAAAGCTCAATTCGGACAGTGCATGTGGATATTAATGGTAGCCTCTGCCTGCCGACCAAATTAAGCGATGATGAAAGCAAGAAATAAATAGCATTCCTTACAGCCTTCACGCGACCTGCAGTCATTGTGACCCATCCTTCATCAAACCACATTTGGAGGTTGGTGTCCAGAGGACCAAACTCCTTCCTCGAGTCAACTAAAAACAGTGGAGGATTACACTAAATCACCAAGGTATGGAGACTGGGCTAGGCCATGATCACATGTCTTGCATATAATATGGCCAACGAATGGTAGAAGATGCATGTTGAATTCATCATTTGTCCAAGAGAAGTAAGAATATCACTCATTGTTTATCCCCAGTTAATTCGAATGACTCTATCGTAGCATTTTCTGATCGAAAAAGAGAGTCAATGAAGGCATCATATGAAAATTTCATACAATGATATGATGTATAAATTTATTTTAAGAATTTTAGAATACAGTATTTTATTTTTGATTTTGCACATTGGAGCTATTCTTCTTTTTATGATAGGAGTGATCCAATTATGAAATTTTTTGATGCATTTTCCCTTGGTACATCCAATTCTTCAACGAAGGTATACATTTGGTATTATAAATATTTGCACTGTATTTGTTGGTTATTTTTGCCAACATTTTTTTTTTTGAGATTATTTTCTTGCTCAGATATAGCTAACACCTCATGGTCACGTATTTCTCTCTCTCTCTCAAAGAAAAAAGAATCTACACTTCTTAAGATTAGCTAGGGTCTGAGAGCCCTCTAGAAATTATCAATTGGCTAGATTAACCTAAACATACCTTGTATGGTACGAAATAAAGCTGAACCTAAAATAGGACATCTATGAGTTCATATAAATCTAGTGGTTTACAATATTCTTTAAGCTATTGAAAAAATCTCCAAATATTCTCTTTTTTTCCTCAGTCAAATGATTCTTGGAATAATTCTTTATACATAAATCATCCAAAATATTTGATTATGATAGAATTATTCATGATTATTATGTTTTATTAATGAATTCTTTATGGCTAATCCAAGAAATCTTTACATGTTGCAAACTAACAAAACCAAAAGTTATTATTGGTGTGGTCTTTTTTTTTCTTTTTTTTTGCTTGGCTTCCATCTATCATTCATGCCTCTCTTATGGTACAAAAGAATATAAATACTTTATAAAATTAAGATTTTCTTAATCTTATAATATTATTTTTAGAGAAAATTCTATAATGCTTTTGCTCTTTCTACGGCGGTGCCAATCCTGAATGGTTGGTGCCATAAATGAAAAGATAAAAATATTTAATTAAATGATTATGATTTAAGCATTATTTCTCAAAAATATTTTAAATAAGCAGTGTAGCGAAGCCTTATTTCTACTTTTCGTAATCTCAACTTGATAGATTTTTTCATGAATTTGCTGGATTTTTTTTAAAATTTTACCTTTACCTAAGTTGTTCCTGTCGATCACACTTGATTCCATGGTGACAACCTAATAAAAAATAGACCTACACAGTCCGAAGTTTTCATAAAGTTTATATATATATATATATATATATATATATATATATATATATATATATATATATATGTGTGTGTTAGACTTGGCTTCATTCAAATATAACTAAATTCAGAATCGGTCACCTTCCTCATCCTTGGATCTACATGGATTCGAAGCCACTCAATCTTTTTCATTGTTTTATCTTTAGGATCCGTGACCTATATGGATCCAAGGATAGGAGAAGTGATCGGATTTAGACTTTACTGCATTCAAATGTAGCCATGTCTATCCTCTTTCTCTTTATATATATAGGCAGACTTGGCTACATTCAAATGTAGTCAAGTGTAGATCCGGTTACTTTTTCTATCCTTATATTTATATAGTTTACGGATCCCAAAAATGAAAAAAATGAAAAAAATAAGGGTAACTTTGAAATTCATATAAATTTAAGGGTAAAGAAGATGATCTGATCCTTGAATGTAGCTAAATCTAACTCATATATATATATATATATATATATTAAGGTATAGGTCAAACGTGTTTTCATTAGACCCAATAGCAGTGGTAGACTGGTCTAAGATGAAGCTTCGAGGAGGAATGCCATCAAAATTGCTACAGTCCTTAGAAAATTATTGACCTTGACCTGGAGTCCAGCATGAGCCACAACTTCCCCCAAACTCGCTCGCAAGAGATAAGGGCATAGGAACGGGTCCCAGGAGTTGTTGTAACTACCACATATTCTCCAAAGACTTCTGAGGTCTATGAAGCCGTTTCAAGTCTATTCGGAGGTAGGAACAAGGAATCTGAGGTCTATGGAGTGCTGGTAGACGAAAACTCGTCAGAATGTTTCATGGAGGGCTGACCACGAATGAACTTTAAAAACCGCCGTTAGGTGTGTGTATGCTTCGTGCCACGAGTAGACCTTGATTCAACGTCAATGTAACCATGTATGAAATCGGTGGTATAAATTAGTTTCTCAATTAAAACTAAAATGTTAGTTAACAAAGATAATTAAAATAATATATTTAAATAAGGCGAAAGAGATAGTGTGATGGGTCAAGGCACGCCATGGTTGTGCTCTCCTAAGAGTAGATTCGTCCCATTCCGCATTGAGTTTTCTGGCGTCTTTCTCCAAAGAGAATGATTTCTTCACGAATTCTTGTGCAGCAGAATCACTCTTCCAAACTCTTAATCACGCAAGCACTCGAAAAATATTTAAACAAAAAAAAAATGAAGAGTAGATCAAATATTTCTTCGTCATCAGACCTTCGGAACTTCATAATTAACCAACCCTGTAATCTATGTTTGGTAGATGGTTAAAATTTGAGGGCATGCTACCCTACACAACTATAAATAAGAACTAAAAGAGTTATTTCTGGATAGAGTTGATTAAATATCAAGACAGATCGAGCTCAATTCTTAGGCCTAAACCTAAGCTTGGCTTGACCTAACCATTTGGCCTATTTTTTTTTTATTTATTTTTTATTTAAGCTTGGTTTAATCTAAATGGGCCAATCACAAACCTTTCATCAAGTCTGTATTTTTCTTTCTTTCTTTTTTGTTAATCTGAATGAGCTTGGCTACATTTTTACTTTTACTAACACACCAATTCTTGGTTTGCCATCAAGCCACTCTTGTAGCCAATCATTTCTAAATAAATATGCATATACTCCCCATCAAATACTTTTATCTTTCGCATACACCTACACATGAGTGAACAATGTGATTGAGATTTGATCTTTATTGCATAATAATTAATTATGAGAACGATGTGATTTTTATGCTTTTTATATAATCAAATTATAATTTTGATAAAAAAAGAGTCATAGTAAATTTTATAAAAATATTTTTTTTAAAAAAATCATGGTAGGGAAATGCAATAGGATTGGGGTTCCCTGTTTTCTGCAAGATTGGAGATAGAGACTAAAGTTATTATGCGATCAAGCATGGAATGAGAATAGAGTAAGATATAAGAGCATAAGAATGGAGATAGGGTGATTAAAAACCGATCCAAACCCGTCTCATTATTATTCCTTCGAATTGATGAGCTTTTGCATAGATTAATTATGCATATTAGATCCACTTTGATATAATCAATCACTGCTTGTTCTTATTCAACTACATGCTTCTCCTTTTATCGCTGGGAAGAATATAACAAACTAAAACAAGAGATGTGGGGCGAGGGGTATGGGGGAAGAAAATTATGTGCTTATGTTTTAAATTAATATGAGGGCTTGGAGAGCCCATGATTTGCCAAGACCTGACCCTGGATTATATTTAAATTAGGCGTAACAACACATGAGTTGAACCTTAACACAAAAGCCAAGAACCAAAACACGTGAAACTGGCCTGGTCCATGCCAGGCCAGAGACTTCGCAGCCCTATTTGCTGGATCCAAACCGACCAACCAAGCTGGGATATCGGACTTTTGTCTGCAGACAAATCCAGTCTTGTCAGCCCACTTGAAGCCCAGCCAGACAGCAAGTACTTGGAGATCACAATGCCAATATTTATATCAGCCAGAGAAAAGTTGCCAGGAGTTCTATGCACATGATCAATCTAGGGATGAAGAAACTGGATAGAATACTACCCCCACTTCAAGATCACCTGAAAATTATTCAAATTGCCAGCTACCGATAATGTGAGAGCGATTGAATTGCATTCTTTTGACAAAGAGAGATCCCACCATATCTTCTGCAGGTGAGACTGAATAGCACGGTAACATGTGGGTGAGCAGTTGAAACCCACTTGTGTAATATCAAAGGGTAAGAGGTTGCTTAACTTCTGCCATGCATTTTTTTCTCCGTGCCCGTGTCGCGTTGAAAAGCGAAAAAAGGAGTGGTCTTGAACAGGTAAAAGAGGGGTGTAATCGAGAACAAATAGTTGGATTTCAAGGCATCGCTCCTGAGCAAATAAACCATTCGAGTCAACCAAGTACAAGCATTGGAGATAAAATCCATTCCCTGGTATTTCAATTTGATAGCTAAATGAGACCGCCCTTTTAGACTGATGAAATGGAAGGGCTTGCTATCTCTGTTTTCCGTGTACTGGTTGGTGTTCGGTCTGCACTGTAAGGTGACAAAGACGAATGATTACACTGATTCCGGATGCTGACAGAAGCCTGGTGGTGGATTATTTTTCCTGTTGGTCTGTGAACGTATCTCGGTTTAGGAGTCGAAGGTAGCTAGAAGAGCAAGCATTTTCTGTTTGGCTTTTAGGAGTCGAAGGTAGCTAGAAGAGCATCCACCCCCTGATATGGCGTTTGTGGAACTAGTGGGGCATACATTCAACTGAACAACCGGTATACATTTACCCTCCTCTCCACAAATCAATCATAAACCATGAAATGGAAGAGAGATTATTAAAGTAGCACCATCAAACAAAATCAATATAGCGGTAGAATTATTTCAGGCAGCTACCAGCATATGACCAGGCCCTTTTCCTGTCTAACAATCAAAAAGCAAACTTTCCCTGCCAAATTGGATCAGCTGAGGAAAACAGTTCCAACCCAAGCATCCAATCTATGTGCCCTCTCATTTTACCAAAAGTAGATCCAAAATTAATTTAAATTAAGAAATCTAAATTATATGCTCCTAAACACGTATCAATGCATCCTGAATACTGGAAATTAGAAGCAGTGAAGAAAGAGAGTGGCGACGAGGAAAATAAAAAAATAAAAAAAGCAGTTCCAACTTGCAATTTCCTCATCAATCAAAGGAGATTGAGAAACATCTTCCCTCAAAAAATGTAGCATCTGACAAAGTCATAATCAGAAATCATCATCATCTTCCTCAGCAATATGCTTCGCGAGCTCCTGCTCCTGCTGTTGCCTCTCCCGCCTCTTCTCTGCGCTTTCTTTCTCCTTGTTGGAGTTGGGTGGGAACCTCAGCGCCCTCACAGCTTCATTGTGCATGTTCAGGCAGAAGACAATCCTGGAATTGAAAGCAATCTGAGGTTCATTTGTCGAGTAGACATCACCAGTTTCTTTAGAAACCATCCACCCATTTGCATGATCTATTGTTGCATCAATTGCCCCATCACGGATGGCCTTGGCTACAATGCTCTCAGCATCGGCCACAGGATTCTGAGAGTCCAATCTCAACTTCCTGGCCACATCAGCCAGAGATATGCGAGAGTAAGAGATGCTGATATTGCGGAGCCCAGTTCTTATCACATTGTGCCGCAGTCTCACAATCAGATTATATGTCCTGTCTGAATTGAAAGTCCTAGAAAATTTCTCTGCAACAGTCCTGAACAACTCCAAGTCCCCAATTCGCACAGCCTAAAATCAAAAAAATAAAAATAAAAACTTTAAAAACCAAAAGCATCTTCAAGCATTAGTGTGATGATAAGAGGGCGAGCCGCTGCACCATTGTGACTGGAGTGTCGTTCGAAATACAGAACAGCCTCTCCTCATGAGGATTAAGGCTGCATACTTTTAAGCCTCCTCAGACTCCACAGTGGCAAGAGACTTGCACACTGAGTTGCCCGTTTTTAAAACCAGAAGAAAAAGAACGTTGAAACCAAAAGCACGATAAACAAGCATTGTTTTTTAACTAACAGAAAATACTCACATTTGTAAGCTCAAAGTATGGTGTCAAAGCCTTCTTCATGCCCTTCTGCATGAAAACAGTCCTCTCAGGGATCTCCCCAAGGAGTAAGCGAACAATGACAGCCCACTTGTTGCATTGGATTTGGAAGCCTCGAGCTGCAACTGGTGCCTTTCGAGCAGCTTGCAGAAGGCTCTCTTTGGCATCTGTATACTCCAACTGAATGGTTCTGATCCTTCCTAAATAGAACAAATACCGGCAAAACTGAAAGAAAATTCTTAGTGTTAGAATCTTATTGGAAAATCAAATCATTACTGCTTTGTGTGCTAATGACATGGCCTAAATAATAATGCTTAGCTAACATTTTCCCATAACTACCCGACTTAGCAGAAAAAATTACCAAACAACCAATAATGGCAATGATTTTTTTTTTTTCCCAAACAACCATGAAGTTATCCAACCAAATTTGGAAAATAAAAATCCTAGGAAGGACATTGCCTGTTGATTTGAATGTGCCTCGAAACACGGTGCCTTTGACCTTAACTTTTCTGCCTGGTCATATAAGTTGTAATGGAGGTAATTGCGAAGCAAAAGGTTTAGAAGAGTTTCCTGCATGCCAACATAAAAAAGGGTTATCACCTTATGTATATCTAAAATCTGAATATACAAGACAATCGCTTGATAAGAAACAAACCTGACCCAACTCATCATGCCGTAAGGTTGCCATTCTATGCAAGGAAAGCAGGGTTCTGACAAGGATGGAAAAAGAAAATAAAATTTTAATCTAAAACCATCTTTATAAGGCATTTCAACAAAAAGAAATTTGCCATTTGATATAAAGCTCACCCGCGAATTTCAGCAAGGCTATTCGTAAGTTCATAACTATAAGAATAATAGAAGTATAGCCGAGATGCTAGAACATCAACTGTTCTTCTATTCATATTCTTCAGGCGAGCAATGCCAGCAGAAGAACAAGCTTTAGCCTGCAAGAGAAACGGTATTGGGAAAGTGAAATAGCAGATAAATTTCAGTTTCAGTAAGGAAATTAAAGCAACCATAAAATAAGGAAATTACCTCATTGTACCTCTTTTGATCAATCAGAAATATCAGAACAAGCAAGTAACAGTAGATTTCAAGCTCTGGCAGAGAATACTTAGCAGGACCATGTGCTGCTGAAGTTGCCGTATCCACATCCATATCATGCTCCTCATCCTAAAAACAAGCTGATATAAATTTACGAAAGTGTTCTAAAAATATGGATATGCACAAAACAAGAGTGTAAACAGCATCAAATGCAGCTGAGAGGAACAGTTTATAAACAGATTTATGAGTATAATTGTAAAATAAGGCTGACAGGAGGTAGTGGCTTTGATTTTGAAATCAGGACCTGCACTATGTTAGGAAGCCTTAAAAGAAATCTGGGGGAAAAGGTTGAAATATTTGATATCAAGTGATGCATGAAGAGATATTGGGGAATGATCCAATAAGGGACGCTGAGAATAAATAAAATACAATAATGAAATGAATTTTTTCAACTTTAGGAATTTGATGCCCATACTCATGGTAGTCATGGGTTTCGTGGGATCCATAGAGTAGGCAATGAAATGGTGCTTCACAAGTAAGGGTTACACAAATAACTATGTGTACCACAATAATTTTCTGCATATCTCATGCAAAGAAGACATGGGACAATATAAAATATCATAACAAAAATGCATTGAGAGAAAGCAATTTGGCCAAGCCATAAACACAAGGCTATGAAATAGGAATGGTAAGATGGAAATATATAGCATTTTGGATCCAGAAACCTGCAGGCCCTCCAGATCCCTCCAGATCATAGTTGTAGGTTCTGCATTCAAAAATAAGTTGGCTAGAGGCAGAGATCCAGAACACAGACAAAGTGCAACGAACTTGGTCATAGATTTGGAAAGGATTTGGATGGCAAACATAGAAAAAAGTTCTAACAAAAGAGTAAACTGCTTATGTAAAAACAAACATGGAAGAGACAGAACTGTGAACCATAAGAAAAAGACCACCATTACCAGCAACTTATACCATCATAAATTTGGAATTTGAATGTATTTCTTAAATTAATTGTGAATAGTTAAAAAATAAATTGTAAAATTGATGAATAGCCAAATAATTCTCAATTAATTGGATTATCTAAGAACAATTAGAATCTGTGCAAGTAATTTGCCAAAAGAAAAAAATCAATGATATTTTGAGTGTTTACAATAATATCATCCCTGCAACCTGGAGCTGCCTATGCTCTTGGAAGGCACGTTTTCTTATTTTAGTAAAGTCATTTATTATTCAGCTGGGGAATATAAAGTGCTCACGAGAAAAAAAAATATATAGAAGTGGACCTAAATAAAATCATAGTTTTCCTGCTTATGTACAGAGACAAAAAAGGGGGACCACTATGCATTACAAGCCACAAAGATTAGAACCTGGTTTATATATTAGATGGAAATATAATCTCCGCTTTATCCTCCAATGCTATAGTACTTGAATGCAAGATAAACCAAAATAAAAGACGGATAACAGCTTATCCTGCCAAATGCCTTAGCCTTTTGTGAAACAGATTTATTCTATTCAATGCAGGCACACCCACCTTTCACGGAATAGGTCAAACCAATCTAGCATTTTGTCCCATGGTTTATTCCTCTCTTTCCCACCTTTTACACTTTTGTTACCTTTTTCATCCCTCCCATTCCATTATCTTGTGGCAACTAAACAAGGTTATCCCCTGACCAAGGGAACTGCACGAGAGATGGATTTGAAGGCACTACTGAGGTATTATTGCAAGGGTGAGATCATGAGAATATAACTAAAAGTTTATTATCTTGTTGTTTAGTTCACCACTTTTTATGTATGCCATCTAGAACCCAAGTTGTACAACCTCCAGTATGACTTCAGCCCATGTAGTTTATGCATCCAAAACAGCAGAGATCTGGGAACTAAAAAACTTCAGAGTTCATAATTTTTGCCTCCTCTAATATGTGACATCCTCCTGCATGCATCATCAAGGTTAAATAATGTGTGCAATTGGCGCAGTACACAACTGAAGGAGATGGTGGGCAACTTAGTCAGGAGTGACACAACAACATGATATAACATTGCCCAAAAAACTACATGGTTGCAACTCCAAAAGAAGGTATAGCAGGAAGAAAGCTAGGATGACTTCAACTACTTTAACATACAAAGCTGACTCATAGCACTTAAGACAGAACATCCACATGACCAGCTACAAAAATGCCCCTTATAATTTCCCAACTTAGCCTTCAGATGCCATGTATATGAAACATGCTATAACATGTCTAGAACCACATTGGAAATATATTTGAAAAATCATATTTTACTGAACTACAAATTTGATTTTTCGTTGAGACATCAAGTGTGGATATCCCACTTTTGGCATTCAGCAAAGTACTATAGAAATCTATGTATTATCCTTGTATTTCCACACTCAAAATGCACTCAAAATCATTTTTATTTCCTTGGAGGAACCAATAGTTTTTAGTACATCCCCTTTTCCATGTGCAACACAAAGGCATTGAGACAAGAATCTAACATATAAGAATAATTTCAGAGTAGAGAGTTACTACCAATTCACAGAGTGATGCATCTAATGCAGAATTAACATTGGATGAAGGAATTTTGGTCAAACTGATCCTGATTTGAAGTAGAAAGACCCTAGCATGGCATGGACTGGTCTCCTTTAAGACACTTTGAAATCACTCCATTTTTCCTATGAATTACTTATCCACTATTTATCTACTAACCATACTTATAGTCAAGGATCATAAAAAATCAAAAGTTTGAACTAACAAGAAATAATAAATTTTACATTTTTCATTTGATTTCATGAGACGACATTACATTAGATAAAAAGTTCAAGAACATGCTCAAATCAAATTAATATTAAACTGATTAGAATGGGAAATTTGCTATTTCTGGTTATTAATAATATAATTTGGAGAGGGGAGAGGGAGGAGGGGTTAAACCAATTGACACCAATTCAAGTTTTGATTGGTTAAATGCTTATGGATGATCTGCCAGTTCTGCAAGCCAATCATAAGTTTAGCCTTATTAGACATTAATGAGTAAGTTAAAAAAATTTATTTGTGGATGTTCTTATTGCAAAGGAAAAAAATCCCTCTTACAATTAAATTACTTGACAATAAATTTAGGTGCCTTGAAGTCCTTCAATATATTAAATATTTTATTCAGGCACATTTCTAAACATCAAAGAACAAAAAATATGGTACTACATACAATTGAAATGGACTGCAAAATATATACACCAATTTTTCATTGAAATACAAAGAGAAAAAAAAAAAAAAAACTTAAAGGTAATCGGAAACAAAGGATTTGCCACTGAAGATTCTGAATAACAAAATACGATGTAAATCTGTTTGATCAGCAAAACAGTAACAAATGTAAATTTCTATCATACGAAAATCTAATAATCAATGGTACATCACAATATTCTCATATGTTTAATTATGCAAGCCAAAGTCATGAGATATAAGTAGCAGCAAAAGCTGCAAGAAAACCTGATGATGCAAACCATCATACCAATCAAATATAAATGATGCTTATATGAAATAAAGTATCATGTTTGTCTAAGAATAAATGTATAGTTATCCATTGGTGTAGCTTTTCGTGGCCACATCATAGGGGCCATGCAACCACTGTTGGATGGCCTTCAAACAATCAGATAAGCCTGTACATGGAACTACCATCACATCATCACCATGCATGCATGTATGCATAAAACCTTATTTTACATGGTGAAGATAAGAAAAAGAAAATGAGAAAACATGTATGCGTTCCCCAAGATTGAAAGCCAATTCTGCCTAGATTGCTATATATGTGTATTTCCCAACATCTTAATCAAAACTTGGTTGCCGATGCATATCAAAATTAAACAATTCTGATCTGTCTTCTTGGTAAGAAAACTTTAAATATCCATACATAGATTGAAGGTTCTAACAAATATTAGTCCACATTTGCATATTGCGACAACATTACGCAAGAAAAATATGAGAGAAGGCATCTAACAAAGATAGCATTAACAATGTTAAGATCTCATTAGGATTTAACCAACATTTATGATTTATACCCAACATATATTCACAAAAATCTGTATTATTCACTTAAATTCAAAAAGTAATATCCTCTTTTAAGCTGATCCTCCCGCTCCCTCTCTCAATCCTATCAAACCCAGCATACAAAAGCATTTGAGAGCTAAGAAAAGGATGAAAAAAAGCTTATTATCATTTAAATGGACATTACCTTATTTAACAAATTGCAACTGTTTGTTCAAAGCCATTTGTTCAGATGGCAAAAGAAGATGTTTCCAATGATTAACAAATGGTGGCTGGCATAAAACATATCCTATGGAAGTCTTCAATTTAGCTGCAGTACCTTAGAATTCAAGTACAAAGATTATAAATGAAGACAAAATCTTTCTCTCTTGCACTAACCAAGAATCTGAAAATTCTATAAATTCCTTGAACAATTAATGTCCTAGCAGTTGTGTTGTTTTAAATATACTATGTTTAGCAAACTACTCCTACCCATAACCTTTAGTGATCTTTACCTTGATTTATTCAGCATCATTTTTGATCACCACTATGATGGAGAGGTGTATGATCCAAAGACCTCAAAGGAGAAAAGGAAAAAAAAAGGGATGTCAACCGTCCAACTGTAGTTGGTCATATCAACACGAGTTTACAATTTTTTTGTTAAAATCAACTTCTCGCAGCACAGGCTACCCAACATTCTGAAACAGAAGTCACTAAAGTCTGATTTTTTTTTTTTTTTTTTCTTTTTCCCGTCTTGTATTAGGCTACAAATCATATCAAGCACAACTAAGCAAATAAAAAGATAATAATAACAATGTTACAGTCTAAAAGGACCATCCATTAACATGCCTCATTGATAGTGTCTCATTGATAGAAATGCACAGATCTGCAAATTTTCACAGCAAACAAACATTGGTCATCCTACTTAAACCCATTATCCAAACAAAACCATAGCCTCATTCTTGAACGACAATTAGGTAGTGGAAAAAAAAAAAAATCAAATTTCATAAATTTATTTAAAAAATATTAAACAAAGAAAGATTATACTACAAGGGGAGCTAAGAGTCCTTTGTGACGAATCGATTTAATACCTTGGGAAGATAGGAGGAGAGCCTCGACTGGGCCTCAGAGCCCGGGGCAAGGGCATAGCTAACGAAGGCAGAGACTACTGGCGCCCTGAGCTTCCGGCGGAGCATCATGGTGAGCCGTACCGCCCGCACGATCCGCCGCACCTCCTTGGCATATGCGCCAGTCTCGATCAGGGAAGCAATCTCCTTCAGATCTGAAACCAAACCAAAATCCAAGAATTACTCTCTTTAGACCAAAATAACGCACAAAACAGTGAATTGTCGAGAATTACAAGAAAAAAAGGTATCCTTTTCTTCAAAATTCCTTTCTTCGTCAATTTATCGTAATCTTACGTTGAAGAGTGGAAGAAGCGGTGGTGGATGAGATGGAATTGGATGGAGCTTGAACCTCCTTCATCGCCACATCGTTAGTCATCTTTTTCTTCTCTTTTATTTTCTTTTTCCTGATTAAAATCATCAGCAAATGATGAAAAAATAGGAGTATAAAACGCACAAACAAAGAAATCATGGATCAAATGATGGAGAAAAGATCTTAAGGAAGAAAAATTAATCCGAAAGAAAGGGATTTGGGAGTAGCTTACGTCGCTGCGAGGACACGAAGTGGAGGACTGAACTAGGATTTGGTCCTCGGTCCTCTGCTTCGATCACAGGGATTCCTTTCTGGTTCCTCGCTTCCCTCCGGTCTCTGGAGTTGAAAAAGTTAAAAAGCAATTCGATACAGTACGACGGTCGGGAGATTCGGGTCGGGTAAGGTTAATGACGAACCCTGCAGACCTTTAACCCGATCCAAACAACGCTGGCGAGGCCCCCTACCAGCCGATCAGATCCCACAAGTTGTGGGCAAGCAACGCTCGCCAAAAAGAAACAAATATAAAAAAAAAAAAAAGGCCGCGGCAAACGTAGCCAACCGGCCCTTCTTGTGATGGCTTCTTATTTCCACCCCAAAGCGTTAATTATTAGATATAGATAACGCTAAGTTGTCTCTGTCATAGCTCTACGTAAAATCCATTTATTACTACAAATAACGAATGAAAAAAAAAAAAAAAATTTAGATTCATTTACTATTAATTAATTTTTATTTAACTTTTAAAATTATATGATTTTAATCTGTTAATGAATTACTTGGATCAATAAGATTAAAACTGAGCGTTACACCTTAACTAGCAGATAGACTTGACGCTAGGTGTTACATTTCATGAATTGTTTGTCTTCCTCTTATTCTTTGATTATTATTATTTATTTTAATACCTTCACTTCGCATGAAAAATGTTTCCATCTCCAACCAATCTCGATTCAACTTCAACCAAAGTTACAAGGGGTCGTTTGAGTCTCCGTTTGCATTGGTTTTCTTAACCCCGTCTGAGGTCCAAACAAGATGCAATTCATTTGAAAATTAATTCAACTTATTCGATATCTTATCACCTTATGTTGTTACTGCCATGAAAGCAGTTACTTATATTTTTTTAAAATATATATTTTTTAATATTAAATATTCAAAAGTATTTTTTTAACACCCTATTATAACATTAATTTAGTTAAAACCATACCTAATTAATAATGAAACAAAAAAACATTCTTTACAATACATCACCATAATATTAATTTAACAACAATACGTAGAGTAGTTAAAATAGAAAATTACGATGAGTACACTTGAGTTACAATAACTTCAAGATGAACTTGCTATGTAATTAGCCACATGGCTTATGATGTATATTATGAAGTAATGAATGGCCGTTAATTGAGCTGCCAAAATAGATGGAGTGAGCTTCGCTTTCTCTAAGTTGCCGCATTTTCTATCATCTTGCTCAGCATAGCAGTACATACACACATACAATTTCTCATCTCATTACCTTTCATATTCTATTAACTTTTTCTTTTAGAAACAATATAAATTAATGTAGTATATCATTTTGACAAGCAAAGTTGATAGAAACTCTTAGTAGAAGAAATTCTTATAAGAAGTTAAAAAAGCTAAAATTAACTTTTAACTCATCTAATATAATTTTAAAATATAAAAATTTAGGTAAAAATATAAAAAAATATTTTTAATTATCATTAATGATATTTTTATAATTTATTATGCTAGCAATGATATACATTCATAAAAATGCTTCTAACTTTTTTAATTGATCTTTCATTTGAGCGATTTAAGATGCGTTAAAAAAATCAGCATAATACCGAATATTATAAAATAAACTTAATCAAAAATTTTAATTATATTAAATTTTTTAATTTTACTTAATTATATTTTAATTTAAAATGAGCTATTCCAAAAGAATGGGATCTCACGGACTCCTTAAATGCTAACATAAGGTTTATGCTCGAATAACGCCTTCCAAGAAGATGGGAGATAGGAATAACACCAGTGATTGGTGACTCTGTAGGGATTGAGTGGACGAACAGAGGTTAGACCACCCTTGGAAAGAGTGAATAGCCTTGAGAAGGACACAGTTTGCAGAAGAACTCTTGTTCAAGAACAACCGAGGCCTTTGTACCCTTCTTTCTCCAAGATTTCTAAGGATCTTTTGAAAGTTGAAGGGCCATCTTCTAAAGCTTAGACGGGTTTTAATTGGCAGCCATTCCTTCTTTGCAAAAGGACATCTCGTAAACAAGTGATTCACCGATTTTAACGGTGAACCACACCAAGGAATAACTCTGGCTCACCAACAATTTTTCTTGCTAGAATCTTCTGCAAAGCAAGCCACAAGAAGACCTCATGTTTAATGGGTAAGGCAGCATTCCAGACTGACTTATAAAAAGGTCAGCTCAAACCTTCACCGTTAAGAATTTACAGGAGTTGAGAAAGTACCACTTACGCCTTCACTTAACTTCCTTATTGATACTTGAACAATACCACATAACAATGTGATAGTATCAAATTTATTAATAAAAATATAACTACCACAGCATCTTACACGCTTGCCATTACATTATGATATGAAGAACATAATGCTAGTATCTTCAGAGCTTCCCACAATCAAAATCAGCCATTTTTAAGAGCAATCTGAGCATTATTCCGGACAAACATTTCTCCCTTAGGAAAGCCATGAATGCGCCACCACTTTGTTGTATACGACCCAAGACATAAGCTGTGGCAATCAACTGAAAGCTCCTCCATCTCCTCTCCCTGGCATACTTCTCCAAGCCCTTCTCAATTTTGTCATACTCTCCTTCAGCTCCTATACCTTGCACCCCCAAAAGGGCTTCACTTAAGCATCTGGCCAAAACAATGCTATCTTCAAGTGCCGAACATCCTCCTTGACCTAAATCAGGTGTCATGGGATGGAATGCATCTCCAGCCACGCAAACATTTCCCTTGCTTACATTTCCCCACAATAAAGAAAATGGCCACCTGTATCTCAATGGAGCTGAGACCGGACTGGCGACTTCACTCTTTTCTATGACTTGTATAAATTCTTCATGCACTTTGGAATCCTTCAGCTTACTCAATATATATTGTTTCATTTTCATTGCACTTTCTTCCACTTCTTTTTCTGTTAAATAACAGCAAAGGAAGACTTTGTCAACTTTTCTCTTCAAGCTCATACGTCTTTTTCTAACTAATTAATGATTGGATACTCTACATGGTTTCAGGTTATTTGGCTGGGAACAGAGTAACGTGCCTCTTCACCACAAATATACACAATGGAATGCATGCAAACGTGGCGAAAATTATAGAGCCTACCTTGTTCAGAGGGAATCCAAGTGAAAAACCAATAAATACTTCTCTCGTCACAAGGCCATAAACCCGTACGAAAGCCTTTTCCAAAGTATTGCATGAACTCGGGTTTCAAACCATGGCCGTTGGGAAACTCAGCATACCCTCTCGAAGCGGAACGGCCCGTGAGCGATGGTTTGTTTAGGCCCAGCCATTGTGCTACCAGCGAGTTCACTCCATCACAACCTATCAAGACCTATAACAAGAAAACAAAAACAACAGAAATAGTTTTCAATCGATTCTGTCAGCAACTTCAAACAAAAGCATACATCAAATTTTGATCCATATTTTATATTATAAAGCCACTTCATTCATATCTTTTTCCCTTTAGAAATAGGCAGACCTTAGTTTTGAGTGTGGACCCATCAGCCAGATGCAAGAGCTTCAAGTAGCCATCCTCCTCAATTGCAACAATCTTAGCAGAGAATCTAACTGTGCCATGTGGCAGCTCCTTTTCCAATGTTTTCAATAGCATGTTTCTCCTTAGGCAGCGAACCTCATGCTCTTCACTGCATCATTTTCCATCAAAAAAAATATAGTTTATATAGGCAACCAAAAGATTTCATCAGAGAATACTTGAATTAATTTAGTGAAACATATTGTTCTCTCTCGAAAAGATATTAATGATATACTTCGGAAGTTCTAGCAAGACATCAATGTATTTGATCTACACATAATTATTATAAATCAAAACTTGAGGAATATCGGTTTGGTGGGCCGATTGAAGAGATTAGCTTCAATCATCCGTGCGGCCGAAGAATAATGCAATACGCTTAAAGAATTTGGTGGATGCATCACACAATATAAAAGCTCACCTCTTCGCTTGTACCATATTATTCGATTGTGATGTTCTGGCTCCAGAAGATGCAGAAGTAATGGTTCCCCTGCACTCAAAAAGAACATTCATTAATTTTTATATATTTTCGTTGGTTTTCGTAGATGTAAATATTAGGCATAAAAGGTTATATTCATTTATTATTTGATCCAGTTCCTTGCATAACAAAATTTCATTAATAAACTAGTGGCATCTATGCCTGTAGGAACTTGGATAAAGTGCGGTCACAGCTAACAGAGATGTATGGGGAGTCTGATTTAGTTTTCTTTTAATTTTCTCTCTTTAATTTTCTTGCCCTCTTTTTGTACTGTGGAGGGCGGCTCGGCTGCGGTGATAGCTTGTTTAGATGGTCACTCAAAATACATCTATCTTTTACTGAGAAACTCAAAATTATTTTTTAAAGATTGATTTTTTTTTTTTTTTTTTGTCAACATGTTTTCAAGGAAAGGAACCAAGTTACATATTTTTTTTTTAATAAGATATAACTTGTTATTTTAAGAAGCTGATGTTTTGAAATGCAAATTATCCATCTCAGTTTCATTTGGATTATGAAGGGAGATTCTTGAGAAATAAATTTCATGAGATTGTAATAATTTTTTTTTAAACCTATTGGTTGTTGTCTTTCAATTTGGTGTCTTTCAAGTTGAAGGCCATACTTGACCAACCAATCCGAGCCACTCTGCTCTTCGGTTGCTCGTATCAGATCTTGTTCTTTCACTTATGTCTATAGAATTTTTTCTGCTAAGAAAAAGATAGAAAGAGGTAAGGAGAAAGAGAGGCCTATTCTATACTAAAAGAATTCGGTAACAAGCCCAATAACAGAGGAAAGCCAGTCCCCTAATTTCTCGTTGAGGGCCACGCTTGATCAACCAATCCAAGCCTTTTTCCCGGCTGGTTGTCACTGATTGATCGAAATCCGGAAGCCAAAAAAAAAAAAAAAAAAGGGAAGATAGGAAGAGGTAAGGGGAAAGGAAGCCAATTCCAAGTGCCCGTTTAGCATTGAATAATGCGATTCATGTCTTGTCTATTAAAAGAATTCGGTAACCAGCCCAATAACACAGAGTAAAGCTGGTCCTAAATAGATGAGGGGAGAGAGAGAGAGAGAGAGAAAGAGAGAGAGAGAGAGGGCTGTCGTTGCTTACCCTCGAACTCGGACATGGCTCTGCCGGAGGGAGTCACCCACCCCAAGCGCATCCAGTGCTCTCCAAGCATTGGTCCACGTGCTGATCCCGAAGCCCGACGCCCTCAGCGATTCCGACGACTCCAACACCAAGCTCCTCACTCCCTTCCTGCATCCATAACTCAATCCATGCCGTCGTATTTCATTCCTCACAAGAGAAGCCGAAGATAATGCGACCATAAACAGCCAGTTTAATTGGCTTACGTTTGTTAATACATACCTATGGAGTCCCAAAGCTGTTGCAAGCCCTGCGATTCCGGCGCCAACGATCACGACATCGTCGATGGCCTCCATATGAGAGAGAGAGAGAGGAGTATAGTGAGAATTAGAGGCAGATATCAAAGATGGAGATGGGCGAGGTGGCGGAAAGAATATTTATAGCTGGAAGGAGCGACACGGCTGGGAGTCGCGAATCGTGAGATCACCGCTGAAGTTTGCAGCTGGAAAGAGTAACGCAGCTGGCGGTCGCGAATCGTGAGGTCACTGCTGAAGTGGCGGGACTCTTCCCGCTTCTGCTGGTGGGTGTAGTCGTCTCCGTGATAATTTCTTACTCTTTAATCGACGACAACGTTTCAATACCGCACATGTTTCGTGGAACCAGAGTTGTCCAAAGAATTACTCTAATCTTTTAGCCAACAAGGTAGAGACGCCTGGCGGGCCGTGCATGCTAGAATTTTTCTAATTTTCGAGCTTAGAAGGTGAGAGTTGACAAACATACCGTGTCGTACCAGCCCGGCAAATCTACTGTTACAGTGTGCCGTCACAGTTTACAACACCAAAGGGCCGACATAACCGGTGGGCTGGCGGCCCAGTCAGGCCAGATCATGTTGTGCCATGCCGACCCATGGCATGACCTTTTGTGAAAAATATTTTTTAATATCAGGCCCAACTAGCCGGATAATTTTTTTGATTTTTTTAAAATCAATTTTATAAAAATTAAATAAAATTAATTAGATATATGTATTTTTGTCCTATTCTTTTTTATGATCATTTTTTTTTGTTTTTTATTTTTAATTTTTTAATCATTTAGAAGGAAGTCTTTATTTTTATTTTTCATCCGGCTTGATGTAGGGCTAAGATTTTTTTTATTCTTTTACTTTTTAAAATTAATTTTATAAAAATTATATATATATATATATATATACACGCACGTGGCTTGTTGTTTGTTGGTTATAAATGCGTCATCTTATCATTTTATTGCTCAATTTTTTTTTTAATTTTTATGATTACGTATTTTTATTTTTATTTTTTATTTATTTAAAAAAAATTATTTTTATCTTTTATTTAACTTCAAGTTATATTTTTTACATCATATTAATTTTTTAGTGGTTGCTGGTTACCCTCAAATTCAGACGTGACTCTGCCAGAGAAAGTAACCAACCCCAAGAGCATCTAGTGCTCTCGAAGGATTGGCCCATGCTGTGATCCCATAGTCCGATGCCCTCAATAACTCTGACGACTCCAACACCAAGCTCCTCCCTCCTTTCATCCACCTATCTCTCAATCCAAATTATCCTTTTCCATTCCTCGTAACAGGCAGAAGATAATGTCATTGTACGACTAGTTTAATTGGCGTGTGTTTGTTGATGTCTTAAATTAATCATCACACATCAACTGTCCAAAAAAAAAATAACAATATTGTGCGAACCGGTAAAACATCTTTTCCAACCAATCTGCTCATGCTTGTAAGACGAAAAAATAAAAAATAAAAGTTATCTTGAAAAGGACCTCGATGCTCAAATTAGTTGTTAAAAAAAAAAAAAAAACTAGAGCTTCGTAACTCAGCACTTTAAATGCAAAAGTTTAGACTTAAATTGAACTCAATATTTGAAAAGTATAAAATTACTTTTATACACATTTGAAAAAAAAAAAAATTTAAAATTGAGCCATTCATCGATGGATAATCTATATGAATTGTAATTTTTGAATCATGTGACACCTTTAATGAATCACTATCGGATTAAATGGTAGACTATTATCTAAATTAGTTTATGTTTTAAAGAAAGAACCTCCAAATTAACTGAAGATCGCCTAGTGCGTTGAATAGGAAAAAAGTTCAGACAAAAAGAACAAAGATTGGTTGGCCGAAATCACATGGCCTTAAAAACTCAAGTATAAGTTAATTTATAGCAACTGAACTTGAGTTGTAAGCTCTTCAAATATTTTTTTCCCATCCAATATGGAACTATTTTTAGGATATTACAATTTATATCATTTTATCAAGCAATGTCCTTGTCGCACACCATAAACTAATCAGAATCTATTTTGAGACGGATCATTGATGCTGTAGGGTTGACTCCACGCCACGGTGGGACTCTACCATCGTCACATAGATAGCCCTTTCCTTTTGGCCAGCTTTGATATCATTTGTAATACCCCAAACCCACTTGTTAGTCTTATTAACTTACTATCGGATTGGATGGCATTTCTTTCTGATCAGCTCTGATATAATTTGTAACACTCCAAACTTATTTACTGATTCAATTAACCTGCTACCAGCTAGGCCTATGTAGCCTTACAAACTCGAGTGTAAGTTAAGTTAGAATCTAATCCAAATCAGGTTGTTAGTAATGTAGAGATGACTTTACATCATGGCAGAACTCTATTATCGTTTCATGGGTATGAATCGGATCGGTTTTAATACTATTTATAATGCCCCAAGCCTATCTACAAGCTCAATTAACCTGTTAGCGAGTAAACTTTAAGTGGCTTTAAAAACTCGAATGTAAATTAATTGGTAGTAAGTGAATTTGAATTATAAATTTTTTAAATTTTTTTTTTAATTATTTTTAAAGTATTATGGGCAGAATTGGGAGAGATGGCTACGACTCTGTCGAGGTTGTTGCCTCCATCTAATGCATGACTAGAATTCGCTGGTAGCGCGTTGAATAAGAGAGGAACACAGTGAGAAATAGAGGAGAGACTAAACATGGAGGTAGCCATGATGAGGAAAATAATATTTATAGCCAAAGGGGAAAGAGGCCTCAACTCCAGTGAGCTCACTGTGAGTTCACTGTTGAGGTCTCGCTGCAAGGACTAAGAGTGGGCTGGGTTGACTCTAGAGCCAATAGGGCAAGCCGGATTCAAGTTAAATCATGATTTAAGTCCGAGATAATTTGGTCCGCTGTGGTATTTAGAGCTATTTCATGCCAGGCTTAGCTTGATGCTTGGTCTGTTAGAGCCTAGTTCAAAGCCTGATGGCTGCACCTAACTTTTGATTTCAACCATGCCAACTTCAAATTGGCATGTTCTGGTGTAGTAGACAGCCTACTCCAATACTGTCGGCTCACCTAGTTGATCCACTGCTAGTTTAACCATCACCATTGAGGGTGAAGACGATAAAGACATGACCGTTTAAGACTAAGGTTGTGATAACCTAAGTTTAGTCTCACATTGAATGGGAAAGAGATGTGTCATGTGCTTATAACTCAAGTTCACTTGCTATCTATTAACTTTCACTCGAGTTTTTGGACCACATAGTTTCAGCTCGTTAACAAAGTTAGTTGGACTAGCAGGTGGGTTTGGAGCGTTACAAATGGTATCAGAACCGATCCGAATGTACGAAAGTTGGTGGGCATAAGGAAAAGGCTACTCATGGGGCGGTGGTAGAGTCCCGTCATGGCGTGGAGCCACCCTTGTAGCACTAATGACCCGACTCGGAGTAAATTCTGACTAGCTTATGGCGTGCGATGAGGACATCGCATTATAAGATGGAAAGATTGTGATACCCCAAATTTAGTCTCACATTGGATGGAAGAAAAATATGCTATGTGCTTATAACTCAAGTCCACTTGCTACCCATTAACTTTCACTCGAGTTTTTGAGCCACGTGGTTTTGATCTGCTAGAAGTTAATTGAGCTAGCGGGGTGGGGTTGGGGCGTTACAAATGGTATCAGAGCCAATCCGAATGTGCGAATGTTGGTGGGCATGAAGAAAGGACTATCCATAGGGCGGTGGTAGAGTCCCGCCATGGCGTGGAGCCACCCTTGCAGCACCAATGATCCGACTCGGGGTAGATTCTGGCTAGCTTGTGGCGTGCGATGAGGACGTCGTATTATAAGATGGAAAGATTGGGAGACCCCAAATTTAGTTCTATATTGGATGGGAGAGAAATGTGCTATGTGCTTATAACTCAGTTTATTTGGGATAGATTCTGGCTAGCTTATGGCGTGCGACGAGGACGTCGTATTATAAGGTGGGAAGATTGGGAGACCCCAAATTTAGTTATATATTGGATGGGAGAGAAATGTGCTATGTGCTTATAACTCAGTTTACTTGGGGTAGATTCTGGCTAGCTTGTAGCGTGCGACAAGAACGTCGTATTATAAGGTAGGGAGATTAGGAGATTCCAAATTTAGTTCTACATTAGATGGGAGAGAAATGTGTTATGTGCTTATAACTCAATTTACTTGGGGTAGATTCTGGCTAGCTTGTGGCGTGCGACGAGGACGTCGTATTATAAGGTGGAGAGATTGAGAGATCCCAAATTTAGTTCTACATTAGATGGGAGAGAAATGTGCTATGTGCTTATAACTCAGTTTACTTGCTATCCATTAACTTTCACTCGAGTTTTTGGGCCAAGTGGTTTCGGCCCGCTAGAAGTTAATTGGGCTAGCGGGGTGGGATTGGAGCATTACAAATGGTATGAGAGCCAATCCGAGTGTGCAGAAGTTGGTGGGCATGAGAAAAGGGCTACCCATGGGACGGCGGTGGAGTCCCGCAATGGCGTGGAGCCATCCTTACAGCACCAATGACCCGACTCGGGGTAAATTCTAACTAGCTTGTGGCTTGCAACGAGGACATCACATTATAAAGTGGGAAGATTGTGATACTCCAAATTTAGTCGCACATTGGATGTGAGAGCAATGTATTATGTGCTTATAACTCAAGTCCACTTGCTACCTATTAACTTCCACTCGAGTTTTTGGGCCATGTGGTTTTAGCCCGTTAACGAAGTTTATTGAGCTAGCGAGTGGGCTTGAGGCATTACAAATGATATCAGAGCACACCCGAGTATGCGAAAGTTGGTGGGCATGAGGTGGCTCCCGACTCGGGGTAGATTTTGGCTAGCTTAGAAGGTGGTAGGGAGATTGTGATACCCCAAAGTTTAGTTCCATATTGGATAGGAAAGAGATGTGTGATGTGTTTATAACTCAAGTTCACTTGCTACCCATTAACTTTCACTCGAGTTTTTGGGCCACGTGGTTACGGTCCGCTAACAAAGTTATTGGGTTGTAGGTAGGCTTGGGGCATTACAAATGGTATCAGAGCCGATCCAAGTGTGCAAAAGTTAGTGGGCATGAGGAAAGAGCTACCCATGGGACGGTGGTAGAGTCCCGCCATGGCGTGGAGCCACCCTTGTGGCACCAATAACCCGAGGATGTCGCATTATAAGGTGGAGAGATTGTGATACCCCAAATTTAAGTTATGTGCTTATAACTCAAGTCCACTTGCTACCCATTAACTTCCATTCAAGTTTTTGGGTCACGTGGTTTCGGCCTGCTAATAAAGTTAATTGGAATAGTGGGTGAGCTTCGGGCGTTACAAAGATCCTATTTGGATTAGTTGTTGGGATGCTTTTACATAGTTATTTTCTATTAGCTATTAAGATAATTGTTAGTCAATAATTAGGACTAATAGCTATGCCAAATATATCTTAAATGTTTTATCTTGACTTTTAATGATGTTAGATTTACCAAAATATAGATCAGCTTGTTGCAGCATCATAAAGGAAGAGGTTCTAGATGAAATCCTTGAAATGACTCTAAATTTTTAAAAATATTTTCATATCAAGCGCTGATTAGAAGAGATTTTCTATTAGGTTATAAAAGGTTTTTTAATCAAAGGGAGACCAAACACATCTAACCATAACCATGTTAACATAGATACTAATGCTTATACAGGATAGCTCGCATTGTTACCCAACTGGCTAACATAGATTAATCAAGTCTATCATTATCTCTAACTTGATGACCGAATTTGAAATAAAGGGTTGGCCTACTAACAGGCCTCTAAAATAGAGTTTTTATACAAATTTTACGACATAAATTAAAGACCAATTAAAGCTTGTAACCATCGAACTCAAAACAAACAATAGAAAAGTAACTCCATTGATACTTGAGCAATACTAAATTACAATACGATAATATCAAACTTATTAATAGAAATATAACTACCACAACATCTTAAGACACTTTTAACTGCATTATGAAATGAAGAATATAATATTAATATCCTTAAAGCTTCCCGCAATCAAAATCAGCTCTTTCTAAGAGCACTTTGGCCATTTTTCCAGTTAATTTGTCCCTTAGGAAACCCATGAATGTGCCATCACCTTGTTGTATGCGACCCACGACATAAGCTGTGGCAATCAACTGAAAGCTCCTCCATCTTCTCTTCCTGGCATACTTCTTCAAGCCCTTCTCAATTTTGTCATACTCTTCTTTAGCTCCACCTTGCACCCCCAAAAGGGCTTCACTTAAGCATCTGGCCAAAACAATGCTATCTTCAAGTGCCGAACATCCTCCTTGACCTAAATCAGGTGTCATGGGATGGAATGCATCTCCAGCCACGCAAACATTTCCCTTGCTTATATTTCCCCACAATAAAGAAAATGGCCACCTGTATCTCAATGGAGATGACACCGGATTGGTGAGCTCACTCTTTTCTATGACACGTATAAATTCTTCAGTCATTTTGGTATGCTTCAGCTTACTCAATATATATTGTTTCATTTTCGTTGCACTTCCTTCCACTTCTTTTTCTGTTAAATAAAAGCAAACAAACGGTTAACATTTTCTCATTAATATAAATAGAGGCATACAGGTATACAAAGAGTAAAATTTATTGAAGAAGACGTTGTCAACTTTTCTCTTCAAGCTATCCATTTTTTTGAGTGAAAGTGTCAAACGTCTTTTTGTAACTAATTGATGATCGGATACACTACATGGTTACAGGTTAATAGGTGGGGACAGAGTAATGTGCTTCCTCACTACGTACAAATATATACAATGGAATGCATGCAAACACAACAAAAATCATAGAGCCTACCTTGCTCAGAGGTAGTCCAAGTGTAAAACCAGTAAACACTTCTCTCGTCACCAGGCAATAAACCCGCACGAAAGCCTTCTCCAAAGTACTGCAGGAACTCGGATTTCAAACCATGGCCATTTGGAAATTCAGCAAAACCTCTCGAAGCTGAACGTCCCGAGAACGATGGTTTTCTTAGGCCCAGCCATTTTGCTACCACCGAGTTCACTCCATCACAACCTATCAAGACCTATAACATGAAAGCAAAAACAGCAGAAATAGTTTTCAATCGATTCCGTCAGCAATTTTTAAAAAAATATATACATCAAATTTTGATCCATATTTTATATTATAAAGCCACTTCATTCATATCCTTTTTTTCCCTTTAGAAATAGGCAGACCTTAGTTTTGAGTACGGACCCATCAGCCAGATGCAAGAGATTCAAGTAGCCGTCCTCCTCAATTGCAACAATCTTGGCAGAGAATCTAATTGTGCCATGTGGCAGCTCCTTTTCCAATGTTTTCAAAAGCATGTTTCTCCTTAAGCAGCGAACCTCATGCTCTTCACTGCATCATTTTCCAACTTTGTAGATTAAAAATGCATGGTTTATGTAGGCAGTCAAAAGTTTTCATTAGATAAAACTATTAAATTAACTTAGGCTCTATTTAGAATAATCATTGAAAGAGCTAACAGTAATAATTTTCTACCAGTTATGTGAAATAACTATTTTTCAACAGCTAGCTTCAACTACCCTAGCAGTCCTTTAATGGAATATGTTGTTTTCTCTAAAAAAGATGTTAACGGTATACTTCAGTATTGGATTCTAGCAAGACATCAATGTATTTGTTCAGTAAATAATTATTATTTGAATTCTAAGAATATATATATATATATAAATCAAAACTTGAGGAATATCGGTTTGGTGTGCCGATTGAAGGGATTATGTGGCTAATGTGATTGAAAAATTTAGTGGGATGCATAAACAATCTAAAAGCTGACGTACCTCTTCTCTTGTGCCATAAAAGACATTTGTATTGTTCTGGCTCCGGAAGATGCAGAAATTCCGGTTAGACTGCACACATGCAAGAACATTCATTAATTTTTATATATTTCCGTTTGTTTTCGTAGATGTAAATATTAGGCATGAAAAGTCATATGCATTTTTTGTTTGATCGAGTTACTTGCATAACAAACTTTCGACAATAAACGAGTAACATCTATACGTGTAGGAACTCCGATAAAGTGCAAGTCCAATTCAGTGTGGCTTCGTGGAGCTGAACGGCTCCTGTTTCCCATAAAAAAAATAAAAAACGTGGATGCAGTCCCAAGTCACGGAGGTCACGGGGAGTTTGATTTATTTATTTTTTTAATTCTCTCTTTTTAATTTTCTCTGTTTCTGGTTACTGTGGAGTTTGAAAGATTGACTCAAAATGCATCTACCCTTAGCTGAGAAAGCTCAAACTAATCTTCTCAAATATTGAAAATATGTTTATCAGCATATCCTTGGATGCAGATTTTTTAGTGGATATAGTTCACAATTTTTATGTGTCAATGCTTAAAAATTAGCTCAATTTGATTATGAAGATAAGGTACTTGAGAAATTGTAATAACCTCCTTGTAACCAAGAGAAAAAAAAAAAAAAAAAAAAAAACATTATAAATTATGTAATTCATATCTTCTTAATTAAAAGAATTCAATACCGGGCTAAATAACACTCAAAAGAGAGAGAAAGAGTAAAATATAGGTTACTAGCTTATGATTTAAGCGCTATCAAATTATATTCAGGTAGTTTGAAATTTTACACTTAACTATCATATATTTTAAGCACTATTAAATCATATGAATTTAAAATGTTACATTTAACTATCATATATAATAAATACTATCAAATTACATTCTATGGTTTAAAATGTTACACTTAACTACCTATATATTTCAAATTGAATCAAGCTTCACGTGAGACATGTTTGAATCACTAATGGAATAGGATTGGATTGGATTCACAACCATGAGAGTAAAAGGTAGATTTATATACCATAGTCGCTATCGTTTCACCTATTTACCATACCTAAAAAGAAGGGTACCATACCTAAAAAGGAGGGATTGGCAATCCGTAGCCCTTCTTGCGCTTCGCAAGCCTATGAGTTGGATTGCCAATCTACGGTGATCCAAACATCCTCTTAGGGCATGTTTAGTTTACCGCATGATTGAAGTAGCATGGAATCGCCAATCCAATCCCATGGGATAAGAAACACAAGGAGAATGACTGAAGTGTCAATTCTACATTTATAGCTTTAGAATAATATGGATAAAATGATAAGGTCCATGATAGGGTTCATATTATTTAAATCCAATCCTTTTTCAAACATGAGATTGGATTGGATTAGATTAAGTCCACTCATGCCACCATACTAAATGCGCTTTTACTATATCAATAATCATATGGATGTAATTTGATAGTATTAAAATAGTTAAGTATAATATTTTAAATTATATAGACCTAATTTAATAGCATTTAAAATACGTAATAGTTAAACATAACATTTTTACCTTTAGTTAAATAGTTATCGTAATAGTTAAATACATAACCAAGAGAAAAATAAGAATTAAAGAAGATGATTAAATAGTTTAGATATAGTTAAAGTTTATATTGTTTTTTATTTTTTATTTTTTTAATGGTGCTGTAAATAACAGTAAACTCTAAGGATGCATAAGCATTGCACAAAAGTATGAGGATGCTGTGCAATGGGATGGAAGGCTGAGATGAGTCATCTTTTCAAATAAATAATAAAAGAAAGTATGATAATTGAACCCTCGAATACGATATCCAAAGAGAAAGTTTGCCGTCGCTGCGTACCCTTGAAGTCGGACATGACTCTTCCGGAGAGAGTCGCCCACCCCAAGCGCATCCAGAGCTCTCCAAGCATTGGTCCATACGGTGATCCCGAAACCCGCCGCCCTCAGCGACTCCGACGACTCCAACACTAAGCTCCTCACTCCCTTCCTGCATCCCTCTCCCACTCCACATTCTCATATTTCATTCCAAAAGAAACGGAAGATAATATGACCATAAACAGCCAGTTTAATTGGCATACGTTCGTTAATACAAACCTATGGAGCCCCAAAGCTGTTGCGAGCCCTGTGATTCCGGCGCCGACGATCACGACATCCTCGATGGACTCCATCTGATGCTAGCTATGGATTTGTTGGTGGTGCGTTGGACAAGAGAGAGGAGTATAGTGAGAATTAGAGGCAGAGATTAAAGATGGAGGTGGGCGAGAAGAAGGAAAGAATATTTATAGCCGGAAGGAGTGACGGCTGGGACTCGCGAAACCTGAGGTCACTGCTGAAGTGGCGGGGCAGCCGCCCGCTGCTGCTGAAGACAAAGGTGTGGTCGTTCCGGTGGAACGTGCTAATCTTTGCTCTTCATTCTGTCTTATTTAGGCCGGAACTTGGACCGTGCAGCAGAAATTTATTAAAAATATCGAACAAGAATGTTGCATCCAAATCAACTTTCTTAATCGAAAAGACAAGCGAAATACCACCTAAACTAAAATTACGTCAGAAAAATTATGGAAGAACAAAATGATTTTATTAATAGTCATGATCCTATAATTTATTTTTTTTTTATGTTTAAAATAAAATTGAGTTTTATTACCTCTCTCCCTCTGTTTGCATGTGATATCGTGGAGCCAAGGCGAGTCAAGATGTCAATGATTCCTTGAATGTTTAATCATTTGCTCAATCCTTTCGCCCCTACAAAAGGGCACGGAGCATCGTGGGACGTCACGCCTTGCGTCCCTCATAGCCTGTCTAGATGAACGCCCCCATGTGCCACTGCGGACCGCCAAACGACAATGTCTGCTCAGACATTGTATGCATTTCTTGACTGAGTCCCAAAAATGCTGCTATCATGTAGCTGATGGATTGCCTGTCATCATCATGTCTCTTCAAATTATTTAAGGCAAAAATAATTACATCTGTGCATAAAATAAAAAATTTCAAATTAAATAATATTATTATAAATTTATTAATTAATTTTTTTTTTTAGAAACAGAACTTCATTATGATTTATAAATTTTATAAAAAAAAAATAAATAAAAAAAGATGATATAACTTCGATGCCGTTTTAAATTTAAGAATGAAGAAGAAAACCAAATTTAACTACATTTGAACAAGATTATTTATATATATATATATATATATATATTATGCTTATTATTCTATCAAGATAATGAAATAATTGCTGTAACATTTTTACATCAGCATTTAAAGAAAAATAAAGACAATAATGGTACCCATATTATTTTAAAAATTTTTTATGTTTAGTAATATAAAGCATATGCTTTAGAGAAAATTTGATAAAATTTTGAATATTAAAAATTACTTTATTTAATAAAGTATAATGCAAATAACTATGATTATTATGTAAGTATACACACATGGCATTCGTTATTGTAACTGTAATATCTATAAAAAGACTAAAAGAGAGCCATGGTACTCCACACTCTAAATATTATTTTTTAAATTATATTCATTTTGTGACACCAAGTAGCCACCTGATTGGTTGATGACTTTTTTTTTTTTTTTTTTTTGTTTTAAGCAGCCTTTTGAACTTATCTTGGCACACCCAGTAATCCCTAGCTAGCTAGTAAAAAGAGAAAATTTATTAACTAAATCCAAGTGTATGTTTGCGAAATTAAAAAAGTTCATAAGTCAAAATTAGTTATAAGTATGATATTAGTCCAAAAAAAATAGCAGAGTAAGATATGGAAAATAAGCATTAAAAAAAAAAAAGAAGGCAAATTAGAATATGATAGCAGGCCTCAATGATTGTGCTCTCTTATGATTATTTTTGCACAACATCGCTTGGATTATTGGTTTCAGGTCGAAATCAAGTATTAGCGCTTTGTGAGGGGGTAGGTTCGTGGTTGGTGGAACTTAAAGTATAATTCATCCATTTAGAGTTGATGACTTGACCACTGACAACATGGCTGACCTCATGATAACATTATTATATTGTAAATTACTTTTGGATTGTTCATCGTCATTGGGTATCCATCCACAGTGAGGCCGCTTCTACGGTTTCTAATCAGGAACCAGAAAACAGTAAAAAATATATACCAATTAAAATTGAGTGTATATATACATATAGTCATCAATAATGTAACCCAGCAATGAAATGTTCGTTACCATGCGTTGACTAGTTAAATAATAATAATAATAATAATAATAATAATAACCATGAAATCCATTTGGATTCCACAAAAGCTATCCCACATAAAATCGTTGTGTCAAAAGAAATTTTTTTTATATACACATTTGATTGAACGTACAAAATAAGTATAAAAAATAAAATTTTTAAATTAATCATGATTTATCAAGCATTTTTTTTATTTTTTAAGAAATTGATGACTATTTTTAAATTTACCTCTTAATTATTATATTATTCAATATTATTAATGAATAAAAATAAAAAAAATTACTCTTTTTTTTTTCTATTATTGAGCATTGAAAAGAGCTCACTCCTCTCTTTAAGATGATTTAAGATTTTTATACGTTTAACCTACCAAGGGATGATTCTTTATGATGAACACACGTGTAAAAAAAAATAAAGCTTTGATCTTCAAGATGGTTTGAAATTTCTATGGGGTCATAAAAAGAGATTTTTTCTATTGAAAGACGCTTGTTGTTCACTGGTGTTCAACCAAAGAAGGAAGATGATTCTTTATTATGATAAAGGTTCATGAGGTGTTATCCAATTCAGAGTTAGAATGAGTAATTCCTCTCTGACGCCCGTAAGTATAGAATCAAAGACCTTAAATAAGGCCCAAATAACCCCTTGCCCTCTCTGTCTACTTTTTACCGAGTGTCCTCTCAGAGAAAATTGGGATCCCTTACGGAATTGCTACTGATTGCAGATTTTCTTCTTAGGCTGAGCTAATTCGTACGGACTTCGTGCCCATTGGATTTCTTCCTACAAAACTCATCCATTGATGCTCACGGAGAAAAAGGCATCAGCAGCTATCGTTCCTGAAAAAAAGGTGCATGGGGGTATTAAAAATCTATCGGGCTTTTGTAACGCAAATATAGGCTTACAAATTGGGAGGCTAATCATCCTCTAAGCCTTTATTATGAAAGAAAATGAGTATATATAAAACAAGCTAAAAGTTTTAAAGTAAAAAAAAAGAAGATTTTTCAAAATAAAATAAAGGTTCTAGCAATTTTTTTCTTCCAAATCATCCAAAGAATCGCTAAAACTAGTTGATCTCATCCTAACTTTCACTACTAAGGGATATTTTTGGCTCTCCAAGAGGACCAGAAGGAATAGAGGTTCGATAGGAGAGACAGTAAATTCAGTCTTGTAGAGATAAAATTTATATATTGGCAAGAAAAAAAAAAAAAAAGAATCCTGATTCAATGGGATCACTGCACAAAGAACATCCCTATCTCATATTTCATTCCTTTTTTTTGATAATCTTTCACTGGTCTAAAGCCTATCCTAAAAGATTAGCCATAGAAACATCTGAATCTTGTTTAGAGCTAATACCTTCTAGATGGTCTTGAAAAAGGACCATTTGATTCCTTCACGATTGACAAAATTATAAAAGTATTTGACTGAAAAGATGATCAAGAAAGAGGGGATCCAGGTCGGCCTATCTGTTCACATAATAGGAAAGAGGGCCAAAAGGATCTCTTGGATGTTAAGAAGCTGCTCGTGCTAAGGCTAAGATAGGGAACCAAAAAAAATGACATTTCATTCGTGGGATCTAAGACTTCAGCAATCAACCATCGTCGTATAAGGTTGAATTGCGGAAGCAAATAAGTCTGAGAATAAGGACCTAAAAAAAATGCAATCCAGCGAGACATCATTTCAGAAGTTGATATCGGATCTTTTTTCAAGATGGAATCGAATACAATTTCAGAATCCACTGATATCCTTAATAATACCTTTCTAAATGGAGGAGGCTCGAGAATTGACTGGCCCCTCCCATCATTTGAGTTCTTTTCTTGAGTAGTAGGTTTGATTGATGAGAACCTTCTAAGGAGCATACTTGACTTATATTCCATCCCTTTTTTTTGACAATCTTTTACCAGTCCGAAGCCTATCCTTGAGGATTAGTTATAAAAACACCTCAATCTTGTATGGAACTGCTGCCTTATAGATGATGTTGAAAAAGGACCATTTGATCCCTACATAGTTAACGAAATTATAGAAGGATTTGACTGAAAAGATGTCAGATGAAGAGAGGGTACAGATCAGCCAATCTGTCGAAGTAGGGAAGAGGGCTAATAGAATCCCCTAGAGGTCAAGAAGTTGCTCGTGCTGACGCTGAGATAGGGGACCAAAAAAGATGACACTATTCGTGGGATCTGAGACTCTAGCAATCAACCACTGTCACATGTGGCTAAACTGCGAAAGTGAATAAGTAGCATTTGGTTGGAGAGTAATACATCTTAGTTTTTTAAGAATATCACATAAATTATTATGTTTGGTTATTAGGCATAGTAATTTGCATGGTAATATTTGATTTCTAGTATCTAGTAATTTAAGATTACTATAATCGTGATAATCCAATCTTCATTTGAAATGTGGGTATTTGAGATTATCAAAGTCAGATAATCTTATATTACATTCTCAACTTTTATAAAATATTTAATAATCTTTAATTTGATTATATATTTTATATTAAACATATAATATAATGATATATAAATATTAAATTTAAAATTATTAATATTTATGACCTTCTTGCATATTAATATTATTTAATTAATTTATTATATATTTAATATTATTCAGGTTATGAGTTTAAATAATTTGATAATAAAATATTATATTTAAACAATCTTATTTATATTTTAAATTTTATGTAAAAATTAGTAAATATATTATATAAATATATTATATATTATTAAATATCTATATATTACATATTAATATATATTATATATGATATCATAAAATATTTAATAATATTTTAATACATATTATATTTTATTTACTAAATATTTTTATAATATTTAGATATATAATATTTTAAAATAATTTTATAAGGAATCACTGCTTTTTACTGGAACATCAAATATTCGAGCCAAAAAAAAAAGACTGGCTGCAGTAATTTGACTATTACATTTGATTATTATGAACCAAGGCTCTGTTTGAATTGGTTGCTGGGATGTCTTTATATATTTATTTCCTAATAGTTAAGTGAGATAATTGTTAACCAATAATTAGGATTAATATCTTAAATGTCTCATCTCGACCTTTAATGATGTTAAATTTGCCAAAATATAGGTCAGTTTGTTGTGGCATCATAAAGGAAGAGGGTCTAGATGAAATCCTTGAAATGGCACTAAATTTTTAAAAACATTTCCATATCAAATGCTAAATAGAAGAGATTCTCTATTTGGTTAGAAAAAGTTTTTTAATTAAAGGGAGATCAAACGCACCTAACTTTATTCATGCCAACGTAAATACTGATTGCGTATAGGAGATAGCTAGCATTGTTGCCTAATTAGCTAACATAGATCAGGTATGTCTATATTATCTCTAGCTTGAGATCAAATTTGAAATGAAGGCTCGTGGGTTGGCCTGCTCACTCGGCCTTTTTTTGAACCAATTTTATGACAAAAATTAAATATCAATTAAAGTAAAGCTTATAGGTATCAAACTAAAAACAAACAATAGAAAAGTTACTTCATTGATACTTGAGCAATACTAAATTATAATACGATAATAGCAAACTTATTAATAGAAATATAACTACCACAGCATCTTAAGACACTTTTAACTGCATTATGAAATGAAAAACATAATATTAATATCCTTAGAGCTTCCCGCAATCAAAATCAGCTCTTTTTAAGAGCACTTTGGCCAACTTTTCAGACAATTGGCCCCTTAGGAAACCCATGAATGCGCCACCACCTTGTTGTATGCGACCCACGACATAAGCTGTGGCAATCAACTGAAAGCTCCTCCATCTTCTCTCCCTCGCATACTTCTCCAAGCCCTTCTCAATTTTGTCATACTCTTCTTTAGCTCCTCCACCTTGCGCCTCCAAAAGGGCTTCACTTAAGCATCTGGCCAAAACAATGCTATCTTCAAGTGCCGAACATCCTCCTTGACCTAAATCAGGTGTCATGGGATGGAATGCATCTCCAGCCACGCAAACATTTCCCTTGCTTATATTTCCCCACAATAAAGAAAATGGCCACCTGTATCTCAATGGAGATGACACCGGATTGGTGAGCTCACTCTTTTCTATGACATGTATAAATTCTTCAGTCATTTTGGTATGCTTCAGCTTACTCAACATATATTGTTTCATTTTCGTTGCACTTCCTTCCACTTCATTTTCTGTTAAATAGAAGCAAACAAACTGTTAACATTTTCTCATTAATATAAATACAGGCATACAGGCATACAAAGAGTAAAATTTATTGAAGAAGACTTGTCAACTTTTCTCTTCAAGCTATCCATTTTTTTGAGTGAAAGTGTCAAACGTCTTTTTGTAACTAATTGATGATCGGATACACTACATGGTTACAGGTTAATAGGTGGGGACAGAGTAATGTGCCTCCTCACTACGTACAAATATATACAATGGAATGCATGCAAACACAACAAAAATCATAGAGCCTACCTTGCTCAGAGGTAGTCCAAGTGTAAAACCAGTAAACACTTCTCTCGTCACCAGGCAATAAACCCGCACGAAAGCCTTCTCCAAAGTACTGCAGGAACTCGGATTTCAAACCATGGCCATTTGGAAATTCAGCAAAACCTCTCGAAGCTGAACGTCCCGAGAACGATGGTTTTCTTAGGCCCAGCCATTTTGCTACCACCGAGTTCACTCCATCACAACCTATCAAGACCTATAACATGAAAGCAAAAACAGCAGAAATAGTTTTCAATCGATTCCGTCAGCAATTTTTAAAAAAATATATACATCAAATTTTGATCCATATTTTATATTATAAAACCACTTCATTCATATCCTTTTCCCTTTAGAAATAGGCAGACCTTAGCTTTGAGTACGGACCCATCAGCCAGATGCAAGAGCTTCAAGTAGCCATCCTCCTCAATTGCAACAATCTTGGCAGAGAATCTAATTATGCCATGTGGCAGCTCCTTTTCCAATGTTTTCAATAGACTGTTTCTCCTTACGCAGCGAACCTCATGCTCTTCACTGCATCATTTTTCAACTTCGTAGATTAAGAATATATAGTTTATATAGGCAGTCAAAAGTTTTCATTAGAGAAAACTGTCAAATTAACTTAGGTTCTATTTAGAATAGCCATTGAAAAAGCCAATAGTAACGATTTTCTATCAGTTATGTAAAATAACTATTTTTCAATAACTAGCTTCAACTGTCCTAGCAGTCCCTCAGTGGAATATATTGTTTTCTCTCAAAAAGATGTTAATGGTATACTTCAGTATTGGATTCTAGCAAGACATCAATGTATTTGTTCAATAAATAATTATTATTTGAATTCTAAGAATATATATAAATCAAAACTTGAGGAATATCGGTTTGGTGTGCCGATTGAAGGGATTATGTGGCTAATGTGATTGAAAAATTTGGTGGCATGCATAAACACAATCTAAAACCTGACGTACCTCTTCTCTTGTGCCATAAAAGATATTTGTAATGTTCTGGCTCCAGAAAATGCAGAAATTCCGGTTAGACTGCACACACACAAGAACATTCATTAATTTTTATATATTTCCATTTGTTTTCGTAGATGTAAATATTAGGCATGAAATGTTATATGCATTTTTTGTTTGATCGAGTGACTTGCATAACAAACTTTCTGACAATAAACAAGTAACATCTATACGTGTAGGAACTTCGATAAAGTGCAAGTCCAATTCAGTGTGGCTTCGTGGAGTTGAACGGCTCCTGTTTCCCATAAAAAAAAATAAACGTGGATGCAGTCCCAAGTCACAGAGGTCACGGGGAGTTTGATTCATTTATTTTTTTAATTCTCTCTTTTTAATTTTCTCTGTTTCTGGTTACTGTGGAGGAGGATGACTCAGTCACGTTGGTAGGTTTGTTGAAAGATTGACTCAAAATGCATCTACCCTTAGCTGAGAAAGCTCAAACTAATCTTCTCAAATATTGAAAATATGTTTATCAGCGTATCCTTGGCTGCAGATTTTTGGGTGGATATAGTTCAAATTTTTACGTGTCAATGCTTAAAATGCAAATTATTCATCTTAGCTCAATTTGATTATGAAGATAAGATACTTGAGGAATTGTAATAACCTCCTTGGAACCAAGGGAAAAAAAAAAAAAAAAAAAGCATTATAAATCATGTAATTCATATCTTCTCAATTAAAAGAATTCAATATTGGGCCCAATAATATTTAAAAAAATATATATTACACTTAACTATCATATATTTTAAGCACTATTAAATTGCATGAATTTAAAATATTATATTTAACTATCATATATAATAAAACTATCAAATTACATACTATGCTTTGAAATGTTACACTTAACTACCTATATATTTTAAATCAATTCAACCTTCACATGAGACATGCTTGAATCACTGATGAAATAGGATTGAATTGGATTCATAACCATGAGAAGGTAAAAGGTGGATTCACATACCTTAGTCCTTACCGTTTCACCTATTTACCATACCTAAAAGGGAGGGATTGGCAATCCGTAGCTCCTCTTGCATTTCGCAAGCCTATGAGGTTGGATTGCCAATCTAATCCTACCTCAAACATCCCCTTAGGGCGTGTTTTGTTTATCGCATAGGATTGAAGTAGCATGAAATTATCAATCCAATCCCATGGGATAAGAAACACAAGGAGAATGACTTATTTATTAATTCCACGTTTATAGCTTTAGAATAATATTGATAAAATGATAAGGTCCATGACAGGGTCCATATTGTTTAAATCCAATCCTTTTTCAAATATGAGTTTGGATTGGATTAGATTAGCTCGACTCATGCCACCATACCAAAATGCTCTCTTAGTGTACTCAAACTTATATCAATAACCTGGATGTAATTTGATAGCATTAAAATAGTTAAGTATAATATTTTAAATTATATAGACCTAATTTAATAGTACTTAAAATATGTAATAGTTAAATATAACATTTTTATCTATAGTTGCATAGTTACCGTAATAGTTAAATACATAACTAAGAGAAAGATAAGGGTTAAAGAAGATGATTAAAGAATAGTAAACTCTAAGGACATATAAGCATTGCACAAAAGCACGAGGATGCTGTGCAATGGAATGGATGGCTGAAATGGGTCATCTTTTCAAATAAATAATAAAAGAAAGTATGATGATTGAACACTCGCGCTGCGTACCCTTGAAGTCGGACGTGACTCTTCCGGAGAGTGTCGCCCACCCCAAGCTCATCCAGAGCCCTCCAAGCATTGGCCCATATGGCGATCCCGAAACCCGCCGCCCTCAGCGACTCCGACGACTCCAACACCAAGCTCCTCACTCCCTTCCTGCATCCATCTCCCACTCCATATTATCATGTTTCATTCCAAAAGAAACGGAAGATAATATGACCATAAACAGCCAGTTTAATTGGCATACGTTCGTTAATACAAACCTATGGAGCCCCAAAGCTGTTGCGAGCCCTGCGATTCCGGCGCCGACGATCACGACATCCTCGATGGACTCCATCTGATGCTAGCTATGGATTTGTTGGTGGTGCGTTGGACAAGAGAGAGGAGTATAGTGAGAATTGGAGGCAGAGATTAAAGATGGAGGTGGGCGAGAAGAAGGAAAGAATATTTATAGCCGGGAGGAGTGACGGCTGGGACTTGCGAATCGTGAGGTCACTGCTGAAGTGGCTGCCCCGCCCGCTGCTGCTGAAGACAAAGGTGTGGTCCTCCCGGTGGAACGTGCTAATCTTTGCTCTTGCCTCTATCTTATTTACACTGGAACTTGGACCATGAAGCAGAAATTTATTAAAAATATCAAACAAGGATGTTGCATCCAAAATCAATTCTCTTAATCGAAAAGACAAGCGAAATACCACTGGAATAACAAAATGATTTTATTAATAGTCATGATCTTATAATTTTTTTTTATGTTTAAAATAAAATTGAGTTTTATTACCTCTCTCTCCCTCTGTTTGCATGCGATATCGGGGAGCCAAGGCGAGTCAAGATGACAATGATTCCTTGAATTTTTAATCATTTGCTCAACCCTTTCGCCCCAACAAAAGGGCACAGAGCATCGTGGGACGTCACGCCTTGCTTCCGTCATAGCCTGTCTAGCTGAACGCCCATGTGCCACTGCAGATCGCCAAACGACAATGTCTGCTCAGCCATTGCATACATTTCTTGACCGAGTCCCAATAATGCTGCTACCATGTAGCTGGTGGATTACCTGTCATTATCGTGTCTCTTCAAATTATTTAAGATGCGCATAAAATAAAATTCTTTAAATTAAATAATATTATTATAAATTTATTAATTAAATAAATTTTTTTTAAAGAAACAGAACATTATGATTCATGAATTCTATAAAGAAAATAGACGAAAAAGATTATATAACTTCGATGTCCTTCTGAATTTAAGAATGAAGAATAGAATCGAATTTGATTACATTTGAATAAAATTATTTTTTTATATATATTTTATACTTATTATTCTATCAAGATAATGAAATAATTGCTGAAACATTTTTACATCAGCATTTAAAGAAAAATAAAGACAATAATGGTACCCATATTATTTTAAAAAAATTTTATGTTTAGTAATATAAAGCATATGCTTTAGAAAAAATTTGATAACATTTTGAACATTAAAAATTACTTTATTTAACAAAGTATAATGCAAATAACTGTGATTATTCTGTAAGTATACATACATGGCATCCGTTATTGTAATTGTAATATCTATAAAAAGACTAAAAGAGAGCCGAGATACTCCACACTCCAAATATTAATTTTTAAATTATATTCATTTTATGATGCCAAGTAGCCATCTGATTGGTTGATGACCTTTTTTTTTTTTATTTAAAGCAGCCTTTTGAACTTATCTTGGCACACCCAGTAATCCCTAGCTAGCTAGTAAAAAGAGAAAATTTATTAACTAAATCCAAGTGTATGTTTGCAAAATTGGAAAAGTTCATAAGTCAAAATTAATTATAAGTATGATATTAGTCCAAAAAAAATAGCAGAGTAAAATATGGAAAATAAGCATTAAAAAAAAAAAAAGAAGGCAAATTAGAATATGATAGCAGGCCTCAATGATTGTGCTCTCTTATGATTATTTTTGCACAACATCGCTTGGATTATTGGTTTCAGGTCGAAATCAAGTATTAGCGCTTTGTGAGGGTGTAGGTTCGTGTTTGGTGGAACTTAACGTATGATTCATCCATTTAGAATTGATGACTTGAGCACTGACAACTTGGCTGACCTTTACCCTAGTTCCACGATAACATTATTATATTGTAAATTACTTTGAAAATAGTAGAGTAAAATATGGAAAATAAGCATTAAAAAAAGAAGGCAAATTAGAATATGATAGCAGGCCTCAATGATTGTGCTCTCTTATGTCTCTATTTTTGCACAGCATCTTTTGGATTATTGGTTTCAGGTCGAAATCAAGTATTAGCGCATTGTGAGGGAGTAGGTCCGCGTTTGGTGGAACTAAAGTATAATTCATCCATTTAGAATTGATGAATTGAGCACTGACAACATGGCTGACCTCATGATAACATTATTATATTGTAAATTACTTTTGGATTGTTCATCGTCATTATCTACAAGATGAGACCGCTTCTACTGTTCCTCATCAGCTTTATATCTATTTCCTTTTTCAGAAGAAAGTTGAACCAGAAAACAGTAAAAAATATATACCACTTAAAAATTGAGTATATATATATATATATATATATATATATATATAGTCTTAAATAATGTAACCCAGCAATGAAACGTTCGTTACCATGCATCGACTCGTTAAATAACAGTAATAATAATAATAATAATAATATGTGATTGATTAATTAATGTCTTGGATAAAATTAATGTCTCAAAAGAATTTTTTTTATATAAATATGTGATTGAACATAGAAAAGAAGTCAAAAGAATAATTTTTTTAAATCAATCATGATTTATCAAGCATTTTTTTATTTCTTAAAAATTAATAATTAGTTCTAAATTTATCTTTTGATTATTATATTATTTAATACTATTAATGAATAAAAATATATATATATATTTTTATTATTGAGCCTTGAGAAGAACTCACTCCTATCTTCAAGATAATTTAAGATTTTTGTACGGTTATAAAAAAAATTTTTAAAGTGAAAGATACTTTGCGTTAACCGGCGTTTAGCTTAACAAAGGATGATTCTTCGTGTATAAAAAAAATTAAAGCTTTGAATTTTAAGATGTTTCGAAATGCGATCATAAAATTTTTTTTTTTTTATCAGAAGATACTTTCTGTTTACCAGCGTTAAACCAAAGAAGAAAGATTATTCTTTATTATAATAAAGATTCATGAGGTGTTATCCAATTCAGAGCTAGCACGATTATTTCATCTCTGACATCTGTAAGTATAGAATCAAAGACCTTAAATGAGGCTCAAAAAACCCCTTGTCCTCTCTGTCTGTTTTTTACCGAGTGTCCTCTCCAGAGAAAATTGGGATCCCTTACGGAATTGCTACCGATTGCAGATTTTCTTTTAGGCTGAGCCAATTCGTACGGACTTCGTGCCCATCGTATTTCTTCCTACAAATCTCATCCATTGATGCTCACGGAGAAAAAGGCATCAACAGCTATCGTTCCTGAAAAGGGTACTTCTTCGTTGAATCAATTGCCAACTGAGCGGACCTAAGAGTTCGGGGGAGACAACGCTGGCATGATGACATTAAGGGAGGGAGCCCATCAACGTGGCACTACCGTCTCATTCGCCCTGAGCAATGCTGACGACGAGACGGCCAGCATCTCGGTGGCTCGGCTCTCTTGTTGCCCCCTCATCCATTGCCTTTGCAGGCCGATCCCTATCATGAACCAGGCGGCCGCAAGGCGAAGAAGAGGATCACGGATCATGTGCGCGACGACGCTTCCAAGGCATTGGAAGGATGTGGTGCGATCGAGAGACGGAGAAAAGAGGAGGAGATGATGAGAAAAAAGGAGCTGCTCCAATCAACCGAGCATTTTTCCATTCGTCGGCATCCCAAAGTCTCATCACATCCGAACAAGTAATGAACCCTCCTAGACGTTAATATATAACCATAGGATTTGTTACGGTTTTTTTTTTTTTTTTTTTTTAAGGGCCGCCCCCTCCCCCGGGAGAAAAAGACAAATGAAAATCTCAAAAAATTATTTTTTTATTAAAAGTATAAAAATTAAAAATATCAAAAATCTATCGGAATTTTGTAACATAAATATAAAGCTTACAAATTGGAAGGTTAATCATCCTCCAAGCTTTTATTATGATAAAAAAAAATGAGTATGCATAAAACAAGCTAAAGGCTCTAAGGTAAAGATAGAAGATCTTTCAAAATGAAAAGAGGATCCTGATATTTTTTTTCCTTTCGGATCATCCAAAGGACTGCTGAAACTAGTTGATCTCATCCCAACTTCCACTGCCGAGGGATATTTTTGGCTCTCCAAAAGGACGGAGGTTTGATAAGGGAGGTGATAAGTTGAGTCTTGTAAAGATGGAGCTTTAGATAGAATTCACATATTGGCAAGAAAGAAAAAAATGGAATCCCAATCCAATGGGATTACTACAGAAAGGGTATTTCTATCTCATATTCCATCTCTTTTTTTGATAATCTTTCATCAGTCAGATGGTCTTTAAAAAAGTGCCATTTGATCTCTACATAATTAATGAAATTATAGAAGGATTTGACTGAAAAAATGATCAAGGAGGAGGGATCCAGGTTGGCCAATTTATTTGGAGAGTAGGAAAGAGGGCCAAGAGAATCTCTTGGATGTCAAGAAGCTACTCGTGCTAAGGCTAAGATAAAAGACCAAAAAAGATGATACTCTATCCGTAGGATTTAAGATTCCAGCAATCAGTGAAAGTGAATATGTCTGAGAATAAGGACCTAAAAAAAGTGCAATCCAGCCAGACATCATTTCAGAAGCTGATATTAGATCTTTTTTCAAGACGGAATCAAATATAGTTCTAGAATCCACTGATATCTTTAGTAATACCTTTCTAAATGGGGGAGGCTCAAGAATTGCCCGGCCCCTCCCATCCTTTGAGTTCATTTCTTGAGTAATAGGCTTGATTGATGAGGACCTTCCAAGAAGCATATCTCACTTATATTTTGTCCCTTTTTTTTGACAATCTTTTACCAGTTTAAAGCCTATCCTTAAGGGCCAGCCATAAAAATACATGAATCTTGTTTGGAACTATTGTCTTTTAGATGATCTTGAAAAAGGACCATTTGATCTCCACACAGTTTACAAAATTATAGAAGGATTTGACTGAAAAAATGCTCGAGGAAGAGGGGGTACAAATTAGCCAATCTGTTTAGGAAGTAGGGAAGAGGGCTGATAGGATCTTCTGGAAGTCAAGAAGTTGCTTATGATGAGGCTGAGATAGGGGACCAAAAAAAGACGATACTCTATTTGCGGGATCTAAGGCTCCAGCAATCAACCACCGTCGTATGTGGTTGAACTATGAAAGTGAATAAGTCTTGAGAATAAGGACCTAAAAGAAGTGCAATCCAGCGAGACATCATTCCAGAAGCTGATATCAGATCCTTTTCCAAGATGAAATCAAATACAGTTTCAAAAACCACTGATATCCTTAGTAATACCTTTCCAGATGAAAGAGGCTCGAGAATTGACTGGCCCCTCTTAAACTCTGAGTTCTTTTCTTAAGTAGTAGGCTTGGTTGATGAGGACCTTCCAAGGAGCTGCACACTGAGGAAAATTTAATTTCCAAACCCATTTAGAAAGCATGGCTTTATTGAGAAGGGCTCGATCTTTTACACTAAGGTCATCTTCCCTTTTTGGAAAATAGAGCTCCAATTAATGAAACAGTGGAAATGACTGACCTTCTCCTTTCCCTTACAAACTCATTAACCGCAAGCTACAGTTTAACATCAAATTACATATGAAAGATCTTCACCTGAATAGCTTTGGATGGCATTTGGTTGGAAGTAATACATCTTAATTTTTTGAGAATATCACATAAATTATTATGTTTGGCAATTAGACATAGTAATCTGCATGGTAATATTTGATTTCCAGTACCCGGTAATTTAAGATTAGCACAATCATGATAATCTAATTTCCATTTGAAGTATGGGTATTTGAGATTTTCAAAGCCTCATAATCTCATATTGCATTCTCCACTTTTATATAAATATTTAATAATATTTAATTTGATTATATATTTTATACTAAACATATAATATAATATATTATATTAATACTAACTTTAATATTAATATAACATTGAATATTTTAAATACTATTACATATTTATATAATAATATATAAATATTAAATTTAAAATTATTAATATTTATGACCTTCTTGCATGTTAAATTATTATATTTAAATAAATTATATATTTAATATTATTTATGTTATAAGTTTAAATAATTTGATAATAAAATATTATATTTAAACAATCTTGTTTATATTTTAAATATTATGTAAATTTTATTAAATATATTTTATATAAATATATAATAAAATATATAATATATTATTAAATATCTATATATTACATATTAATATATATTATATATTATATCATAATATATTTAATAATATTCTAATATATATTATATTTTATTTATTAAAAATTTTATAATATTTAGATATATAATATTTTTAAAGTGATTTTGTAAGGAATTACTGCTTTTTACTAGAACATCAAATATTCCAACCAAAAAAAAAAAGACTGGCTGCTTAAAAAATAAAATAGATTTATAATAAAATATATTAGTAATTTGACTATTATATTTGATTATTACGGTTCTATTTGGATTGACTGCTGGGATGCCTTCATATGATTATTCCCTAATAGCTATGTGAGATAATTGTTAGGCAACAATTAAGATCAGTAGCTATCCCAAACAGATCTTAAATGTCTCATCTGAACCTTTAAAAATGTTAGATTTGCCTAAATATAGGTCAGCTTATTGTAGCATCATAAAGGAAGAGGTTTTAGATGAAATCCTTGAAATGGCTCTAAATTTTTAAAAACATTTTCATATCGAATGCTAGTTAGAAGAGATTTTCTATTAGGTTAGTAGAAGTTTTTTAATAAAAGGGAGATCCAACGCATCTAACTTTACTCATGCTAACATGGATATTGACGCTTATAGGAGATAGCTAGCATTGTTGCCCAATTGGCTAACATAGATCAGGTATGTCTATCATTATCTCTGACTTGAGATCAAATTTGAAGTGAAGGCTTGTGTATTGGCCTACTGACTCGACCTTTTTTTTGAACCAATTTTATGACATAAATTAAATACCAATTAAAGTAAAGCTTATAGGTATCAAACTTATAACAAACAATAGAAAGTTACTTCATTGATACTTGAGCAATACTAAATTACAATATGATAATAGCAAACTTATTAATAGAAATATAACTACCACAACATCTTAAGACACTTTTAACTACATTATAAAGTGAAGAACATAATATTAATATTCTTAAAGCTTCCCGCAATCAAAATCAGTTATTTCTAAGAGCACTTTGGTCATTATTCCAGACAATTTGTCCCTTAGGAAACCCATGAATGCGCCATCACCTTGTTGTATGCGGCCCAAGACATAAGCTGTGGCAATCAACTGAAAGCTCCTCCATCTTCTCTCCCTGGCATACTTCTCCAAGCCCTTCTCAATTTTGTCATACTCTCCTTTAGCTCCAACATTTTGTCCTCCCAAAAGGACTTCACCTAAGCATCTGGCCAAAACAATGCTATCTTCAAGTGCCGAGCATCCTCCTTGACCTATATCAGGTGTCATGGGATGGAATGCATCTCCAGCCACGCAAACATTTCCCTTGCTTATATTTCCCCACAATAAAGAAAATGGCCACCTGTATCTCAATGGAGATGAGACCATATTAGTGAGCTCACTCTTTTCTATGACATGTATAAATTCTTCAGTCATTTTGGTATGCTTCAGCTTACTCAATATATATTGTTTCATTTTCGTTGCACTTCTTTCCACTTCTTTTTCTGTTAAATAAAAGCAAACAAACGGTTAACATTTTCTCATTAATATAAATAGAGGCATGCAGGTATACAAAGAGTAAAATTTATTGAAGAAGACGTTGTCAACTTTTCTCTTCAAGCTATTCATTTTTTTAGGTGAAAGGTTCAAACGTCTTTTTGTAACTAATTGATGATCGGATACACTACATGGTTACAGGTTGATAGGTGGGGACAGAGTAATGTGCCTCCTCACTATGTACAAATATATACAATGGAATGCATGCAAACACAACAAGAATCATAGAGTCTACCTTGCTTAGAAGGAGTCCAATTGTAAAACCAATAAACACTTCTCTCGTCACAAGGCAATAAACCCGCACGAAAGCCTTCTCCAAAGTACTGCAGGAACTCGGGTTTCAAACCATGGCCATTTGGAAATTCAGCAAAACCTCTTGAATCTGAACGCCCCGAGAACGATGGTTTTCTTAGGCCCAGCCATTTTGCTATCACCGAGTTCACTCCATCACAACCTATCAAGACCTATAACATGAAAGCAACAACAAGAGAAATAGTTTTCAATCGATTCTGTTAGCAACTTTAAAAAATATATATACATCAAATTTTGATCCATATTTTACATTATAAAACCATTTCATTCATATCCTTTTCCCTTTAGAAATAGGTAGACCTTAGTTTTGAGTGTGGACCCATCAGCCAGATGCAAGAGCTTCAAGTAGCCATCCTCCTCAATTGCAATAATCTTGGCAGAGAATCTAATTGTGCCATGTGGCAGCTCCTTTTCCAATGTTTCCAATAGCATGCTTCTCCTTAGGCAGCGAACCTCATGCTCTCCACTGCATCATTTTCCAAACTTTGTATTTCAAAAAAACATAGTTTATATAGGCAGCCAAAAGATTCCATCAGAGAAAACTATCCCCTTCTTGGAACAGCCATTACAGAAGCCAACAATAGTAATTTTTCATCAACCATACGAAGCAACTATTTTTCAACAACTACTTTAACTGTTCTGAACAGTGCCTTAATAGAATACATTGTTTTCTCCCAAAAAGATGTTAATGGTATACTTCACTATTGGATTCTAGAAAGACATCAATATATTTGATCAGCAAATAATTATTATTTGATTTCTAAGAATATATATAAATCAAAATTTGAGGAATATTGGTTTGGTGTGCCGATTGAAGAGACTATATGGCTAATGTGACTGAAAAATTTGGTGGGATGCATAAACACAATCTAAAAGTTGACGTACCTCTTCCCTTGTGCCATAAAAGTCAATTGTGGTGTTCTGGCTCCAGAAGATGCAAAAGTTACGGTTAAACTGCACACACAAGAACATTCATTAATTTTTATATATTTTCATTGGTTTTCGTAGATGTAAATATTAGGCATGAAAAGTTATATGCATTTTTTATTTGATCGAGTTCCTTGCGTAACAAAGTTTCGGCAATAAACTAGTAACATCTATACGTGTAGGACCAATTCAGTGTGGGTTCGTGAAGCTGAACAGCTCCTCTTTCCCATTAAAAAAAAAAAAAAATACGTGGATGCAGTTCCAAGTCACAGAGGTCATGGGAAGTTTGATTTATTTATTTTTTTAATTCTCTGTCTTTAATTTTCTCTGCTTCTGATTATCCTGTGGATCCGGATGGCTCAGTCACGTTGGTAGCTTAGTTGAAAGATTGACTCAAAATGCATCTACCCTTAGCTGAGAAAACTCAAACTAATCTTTTCAAATATTGAAAATTTGTTTATCAGCATATCCTTGGCTGCAGATTTTCTAGTGGATATAGTTCACAATTTTGACATGCCAATGCTTTGAAATGCATATTATCCTTCTTAGCTCAATTCGATTACGATGATAAGATACTTGAGAAATTGTAATAACCTCCTTGTAGCTAAGGGGAAAAAAAGAAACATTATAAATCATGTAATTCATATCTTTTTAATTAAAAGAATTCAATATCAAGCTCAATAACACTTAAAAAAAAAGAGAGTAAAATATAGATTACTAGCATGTGGTTTAAGTACTATTGAATTATACTTACATATTTCAAAATATTACATTTAACTATTATGTATTTTAAGCACTATTAAATTGTATCGATTTAAAATATTATACTCAACTATTATATGTAATAAATACTAGGTTAAATTATATTTTTAAACTTTAATTCTTGAACTTTAAAAAGTTACAAAATTGATCCTGAACTTCATTTTTAATTTCTCTTTGATCCCTGCTATTAAAACAGAGTAACACCATCAGGAACACTCCTATGTGGCATTCTATGTGTCTTTTACCTCATCGCCATGTCAACCAAAAAAAAAAAAAAAAAAAAAGAGAGAGACAAAGAGGGAGAGAAAAGGCCAGGTGCGGAAAGGGCCGCACCCGGCCTTTTCCGCACTAATAACCTCCTTGTAGCTAAGGGGAAAAAAAGAAGCATAAATCATGTAATTCATATCTTTTTAATTAAAAGAATTCAATATCAAGCTCAATAACACTTAAAAAAAAAGAGAGTAAAATATAGATTACTAACATGTGGTTTAAGTACTATCGAATTATACTTATATATTTCAAAATATTACATTTAACTATTATGTATTTTAAGCACTATTAAATTGTATCGATTTAAAATATTATACTCAACTATTATATGTAATAAATACTAGGTTAAACTATATTTTTAAACTTTAATCCTTGAACTTTAAAAAGTTACAAAATTGATCCTGAACTTTATTTTTAATTTCTCTTTGATCCCTGCTATTAAAACAGAATAACACCATCAGGAACACTCCTATGTGGCATTCTATGTGTCTTTTATTTTATCACCATGTCAACAAAAAAAAAAAAAAAAGAGACAAAGAGGGAGAGAAAAGGCCGGGTGCGGAAAGGGCCGCACCTCGCACCCCCCCCTCCCTCCCAGGCCCAGCACGGAAGGGGGCCGCAGAAGCCACCCCTCTTTCTCCCGTGGCCCTTCCCCTGCAGGGCAGTGCGGAAGGGGGGCCACAGAAGCCGCCCCAATTCCCCCCACCCCCACTGTGGCCCCCTTCCCAACACCCCCATTGCGCACCACAAAGCGGGGGGGGGGAGGGGGGCAGCTTCCGCAGCCCCCTTTCAGCACCGCCCTACAGGGGAAGGGCCACGGGAGGGAAGGGGGGGCGGCTTCCGTAGCTCCCCTTCTGCGCCGCCCCGCAGGAGAAGGGCTGAGAGGGGGAGGGGAGGCTTCAGCAGCCCCCTTCAACGCCGAGCCCCAAAGGAGGGAGATGGGGCTTCCGCGGCGGCCCTTACCGCACCCGCCTTCCCTCTTCCTCTCCTTCTTTCTCTCTCTTTTTTTTTTTATGATTGACATGACGATAATGTGAAGGAGATGTGAATGCCATGTAAGCGAGTTTATAAGGGAGTTATCTTATTTTAACGGCAAATAGCAAAGAAAAACAAAAAAATAAAGTTTAAAATTAATTTTGTAATTTTTTAAAGTTTAGAAAGTAAAGTGACACACCCTTTTAAGTTCGACGGTCTAAAATATAGTTTAACCTAAATACTATCAAATTATATCTTATGGTTTGAAATGTTACATTTAACTACCTCTATATTTTAAACCAACTTAAGCTTCCCTTGAATGCATTTGAATCACTGATAGAATGGGATTGGATTGGATTCACAAGCATGCATATCATAATCCCTATCATTTCACCTGTTTACTATACTTAAAAAAAAAAGAGAGAGAGATTGGCAATCTATAGCCTCTCTTGCATTTCGCAAGTCTATAAGATTGGTTGCCAATCCAATCCCGTCTCAATTCTGACGATGATCCAAACGTTCTCTTAGGGCATCTTTAGTTCATCGTATAGGATTGAAGCAGTATGGAATTACCAATCCAATCTATGAGATTAGAAACACAAGAAGAGGGACTAGTTTGTTAATTCCACATTTATAGCTTTAGAATAGTGATGAAATGATAGGGTGCATATTATTTGAATCCAATCCTTTTTCAAACATGAGATTCAATTAGATTAAATTGGGTCCATCCATGCCATCATACCATATACGCTCTTAGTATATTCAAAATTATATAAAACTTTATATGCATATAATTTAATAGTGTTAAAATAGTTAAGTATAACATTTTAAACTATATGAACCTAATTTAATAACACTTAAAAAATATAATAATTAAATATTATACTTCTATCCATAGTTAAATATTTATACATAATACTTAAATATGTAACCAAGAGAAAGACGATGATTAAAGAAGACGGCTAAACAGTTTAGATACAGGTAAATTTTATATTATTTTTGGTTTCTTTTTTTTAATGGTGCCATAAGAAACAGTAAACTCTAAGGACTTACAAGCATTGTACAAAAGTATGAGGGTGCTGTGCAATGGGATGGATGGCTGGGATGAGCCCTCTTTCCAAATGAATAATAATAATAATAATAATAATAATAATAATAATAATAATAATAATAATAATAATAATAAATGATTGTTAAACCCTCAAATACGATATCGATGATAAGAAGAGCGTGTAAGAAGAGACTGTGCTGCCGCTGCGTACCCTTGAAGTCGGACATGACTCTTCCGGAGAGAGTCGCCCACGCCGAGCGCATCCAGAGCTCTCCAAGCATTGGCCCATATGGTGATCCCGAAACCCGCCGCCCTCAGCGACTCCGACGACTCTAACACCAAGCTCGTCACTCCCTTCCTGCATCCATCTCCCACTCCATATTGTCATGTTTCATTCCAAAAGAAAAACAGTAGATAATATGACTATAAACAGCCAGTTTAATTGGCATACGTTCGTTAATACAAACCTATGGAGCCCCAAAGCTGTTGCGAGCCCTGCAATTCCGGCGCCGACGATCACGACATCCTCGATGGACTCCATCTGATGCTAGCTATGGATTTGTTGGCGGTGCGTTTGGACAAGAGAGGCGAGTATAGTGAGAACTAGAGGCAGAGATTAAAGATGGAGTTGGGCGAGAAGAAGGAAAGAATAGTCAAGCCGGAAGGAGTGACGGCTGGGACTCGCGAATCGTGAGGTCACTGCTGAAGTGGCCGGCCCGCTGCTGCTGAAGACAAAGGCGTGGTCGTTCCGGTGGAACGCGCTAATTTTTACCCTGCATTTCGTCTTATTTAGACTGGAACTCGGACCGTCGAGCAGAAATTTATTAAAGGAAGTTGCATCCAAAATCAATTCTCTTAATCGAAAAGACAAGCGAAATACCACCTAAACTAAAATTCAGTGTCACGCTAGAAAAATTATGGAATAACAAAACAATTTTATAAATAGTCATGATCTTATAAATTTTTTTATGTTTAAAATAAAATTGAGTTTTATTACCTCTCTCCCTCCGTTCGCATCTGACATCATGGAGCCAAGGCGAGTCCCGGCATGGGCCATACCGAGAAAGATGACAATGATTCCTTGGATTTTAACTATTTGATCGATCAATCCTTTCGCCCTTAAAAAAGGGCACGGAGCACCGTGGGACGTCACGCCTTGCCTCCCTTTGAGCCTGTTGTCTACATGAACGCCCACTGCGGACGGCCAAACGACGATGTCCGCTCGACCATTGGATACATTTCTTGACTCGCGTTCCAATAATGCTGCTACCATGTAGCTGATGGATTACCTGCCAAACAAGCACCATCAGAAACCGTCATCATCCGACTCCCTCCAAATTATTTAAGATGAAAATAATTGCATCAGTTGTCATCTTATTATTTTTTTATTAAATAATATTTTTAAAATTACATAAAATATAACTTTTTAAAATTAAATAATATTATTATAAATTTATTAATAAAATTTTAAAAAAAATATACTTAGCTATATTTGAATATAGCTAATCTTATATTCAATCATTTTCTTTATTTCTAAATCCACATAATTTATAAATTTTAAAAAATTAAAAATAAAAAAAATAAGATGACTTCAATGAATTTATTCTTAAAGAAGATGATTGGACCATAAATTTGATTACATTCGAATATAGATAAAATTATTATATATATATTGTACTTATTATTCTATGAAAGTAATAGAATATTTAATGTAACATTTTTATATCTGCATTTAAAGAAAAATAAAGACAATAATGATATCCATCGCTATGCACTCCATGAAAATTTTTGGTGTTTAGTAATATAAAGCATATGCTTTAGAGGAAATTGGATAAAAAAATTGAATATTAAAAATTACTTTATTTAACAAGATATAATGCAAATAATGACTTAAATAATATCATAAAAGAATGGTGTTATCTAACGAATTACAAGATTCAGTTTTAATATTAATTTCCAACTAATGAATTACTTATATTTCAAATATACTAAAATTCAATAATATTTTCTTTCTTAGTAATGGTTGTTATAAGTTATTATTTGATTGTAATTTTGTATAGTGAATCATGCATACGAGCTAATAGAGGACGGTTGATCTCACAGTAACCAAACATGCGAGTAAAAGAGCCAGGGGACTCCACACTCCAAATATTATTTTTTAAATTATATTGCCCATTATTTTGTGACGCCAAGTGGCCGCCTGATTGCTTGATGATTCTCTTTTTTTTCTAGCAGCCTTTTGAACTTATCTTGGCACACCCAGTCATCCCTAGCTAGTAAAAAAAGAAAATTTATTGACTAAATTCAAGTGTATGTTTGTGAGATTGCAAAAGTTTATAAGTCAAAATTAATTATAATTATGATATTAGCCCAAAAAAATAGCAGAGTAAAATATGGAAAATAAGCATTAAAAAAAGTCAAATTAGAATACGACAGCAGGCCTCAATAATTGTGCTCTCTTTTGATTATTTTTGCACAACATCGCTTGGATGGTTGGTTTCAGGTCGAAATCAAGTATTGGCGCATTGTCCGGGAGTTGGTATGTGTTTAGTGGAACTTAAGTATAATTCATCCATTTAGAGTTGATGACTTGAGCACTGACAACATGGCTGACCTGACGATAACATTATTATATCGTAAATTACTTTTGGATTGTTCATCGTCGTTGAGTCTATCCACAATGGGACCACTTCGATGGTTCCTCATCAGCTTTATATCTATTTCCCTTTCCAAAAGAAAGTAGAACCAGACAAGAGTATAAAATATATATCAATTAATATTGAGTAGATGCAAATAGTCATCAATGATGCAACCCAATAATAAAACGTTCGCTGCCATACGTTGAATCTTTAAATGATAATAATAACAATAACAACAACAATAATAATAATAATAATAAACATAAAATTTGTTTGGGTTCACAAAAGTTATCTTAGATAAATTAATTTATTAGCAAAGATTTTTCTATTAAGATCGATTTGGCAAAGAGAAAAGTTGTTTTTGAGGAATGATTACTCGTAAAATTGATGTATGAAAAGAATTTTTTTATGTATGCATTTGCTTGGATATAGAAAAGAAGCTTGAAAAATAATTTCTTTTCTAAGCCAATTATATTTGGCAATTATTTTTTATTTCCTAAGAAATTGATGATTATTTTCAAATTTACCCCTTGATTATTATATTATTTAATATTATCAATTGATATAAATATAAAATTTATCCTTTTTTAATTATTGAGCCATAAGAAGAGCTCACTCCCATCTTCAACATGGTTTGAGATTTCTGTACGGTTATAGAAAAGATCTTTATAATAGAAGATACTTCGCGTTAACTGGTGTTTAGCCAAACAAGGAGATGATTTTTTATGATGAAGATAAGTGTAGAAAAATAAAGGTTTGGTCTCCAAGATGATTTGAAATTTCTATTAGAACCAATCTTTTCTAATAGGAAATACTTCCTATTGTTCAGCCAAATAGGGGAGATGATTCTTTATCATGAAGATACATGTAAAAAGATAAAGCTTTAACCTATAAGGTGTTATCCAACCCAGAGTTAACATGATTAACTCATCTCTGACGCCTATAAATATAGAATCTAAGGCCTTAAATGAGACCTAAATAAGCTCTTTCTCTTTCTGTCTACTTTTTCTTGCATTATATTTTGGTTCTAAATTTTTTTATTTAGAATATTAATTTGAGCATTGGGGTGTCCTTTAAAAGAAAACTGAGATTTCTTACAAAATTGTTAGTAATTATAGTTTTTTAGGCTAACCTAATTTGTACATTAAGAATTTTTTATTTTTTTAAATTAAGTTCACGAACTGACTTTGTGCCCATTGAATTCCTTTTTTACAAATCTCATCCATTGATTGGAAGGCCAATCATCTTCTAAGCTTTTATTATAAAAGAAAATGAATATGTACAAGACAAACCAAAGGCTCTAAAGTAAAGAAAAGAAATCTTTCAAAATAAAGTGGATATCAACTACCTTACCTCTGGTAAGGAGAGACTAAGAGGAGAAAATAGCATGAGCTTTCGTAGGAAAATATGGGTAGGCACAAAGGAGGAATTGAAGATTCTGGCATTTCTTTCCTTCCAAATCATCTAAAGGACCGCTAAAGCTCATTGATCCCATCCAAACTTCCACTGCCAATGGATATTTTTGGCTCTCCAAGAAAATCAGAAGGAAGGAGTTTTGATGGGGGAGATGGCAAGTTGAGTCCTATAGAGATAGAGCTCCAAATAGAATTCGCATATCGATAAGAAAGGAAAAGATATGATCCCCATTCAACGGGATCGTTATAGAAAGGGCATTCCTAGCTCATATTCCATTCCTTTTTTTGACAATCTTTCATTAGTCTGAAGCCTATTCTTGAGAGTCAGCCACAAAAGTACCTGAATCTTGCTTGAAATTGCTGCCTTCCAAATGGTTTTAAAAAAAGATCATTTGATTCCTACACAGTTAATGAAATTATAGAAAGATTTGACTAAAAAGATGCTCAAGGAAGAGGAAGTCTAGATTGGTCAATCTGTTTGAGTAGGGAAGAGGGCTGAGAGGATTTCCTAGAGGTCAAGAAGCTGCTTGTGCTGAGGCTGAGATAGAGAACCAAAAAAGATGACACTCTAGTAATTAGCCACCATCACATTTGGCTGAACTGCGGAAGTAAATAAGTTTGAGAATAAGGACCTAAGAGAAGTACAATCCAACTAGACATCATTCCGGAAGCTAATATCAAATTCTTTCCCAAGATGGAATCAAATACAATTTTAGAATCCACTGATATCCTTAGTAATACCTTTCCAAATGGAGGAGGCTCAAAAACTAATTGGCCCCTCCCATCATCTGAGTTTTTTTCTTGAGTAGTAGGCTTGGTTGACAAGGACCTTCTAAGGAGCTGCACACTTAAGGGAAATTAATTTTTAGACTCATTTAGAAAAGTAGAGCTTTATTAAGAAGGGCTGGATTTTTTGCATCGAGGTCACCTTTTCTGTTTAATCTACAAATAGAGTTCCAATTGACAAGATAGTAGAAAGTATCGCCCTTTTCCTTTCTCTTGCAAACTCATTAACTGCAAGTTATAATTTGATATCAAATTACATATGAAAGATTTTCACCTGAATAGCTTTGGGTGGCATTTAGTTGGCATTAATATATTTTAGTTTTTTGAGAATATCACACAAATTATCAAGTTTGATAATTAGACATAAATCTACATGATAATATTTGATTTTTAGTACCTAGTAATTTAAGATTACTACAATCATGGTAATCCAATTATCATTTGAAATATGGGTATTTGAGATTATTAAAGTCTGATAATCTCATATTACATTCTCAACTTTCATATAAATATTTAATAATATTTAATTTAATTATATATTTAATATTAAGCATATAATATAATATATTATATTAATACCAACTTAAATGTTAATATAACATCGAACATTTTAAATAGTATCAAATATTTATATAATAATATATAAATTTTAAAATTTAAATTATTAATATTTATGATCTTCTTACATATTAAATTATTATATTTAAATAAATTGTTATATATTTAATATTATTTATATTATGAGTTTAAATAATTTGATAATAAAAAATATTATATTTAAACAATATTATTTATATTTTAAATATTACATAAATATTATTAAATCTATTGTATCATATTTATTTATTAAATATTTTATCATATTTAGATACATAATATTTTCAAAATGTTTTTATAAAAAATCATTGCTTTTTATTGGAACATCAAATATTTGAGCTAAAAAAAAAGATGGCCGCTTAAAAAATAAAATAGATTTATAATAAAATATATTAGTAATATGACTATCATATTTGATTATTATAAACCAAACACAATAATCTTATATTCTTAAAAATTTGATAATTAAGTACAAGATTACGAAAAATACAAGGTTCCTCATAATATTTTATTATCATAAACCAAATACCAATAAATAGAATTTAAAAATATAATAATTTAATTATTATTATTGTTCAAACGCAATAATTTTGTATTTTTAGAAATCTAAGCTAATATTACTATAGCAGATAATTTTGCATTGTAATTTGATTATCAATTCTAAAATTATTAGAAATATAAAATTTTTAATAAAATTATACTATCATGATGTGAAATGCCACATTAAAGGTGATTGGGACACTAGTGAGGTCACTGCCTCCGTCTAATGCATGACATGGATTCGTTGGTGCTGTGTTGGATAAGAGAGAAGCGCAGTGAGAATTAGAGGAAGAGATTAAACATGGAGTCAGGCATGATGAGGAAAATAATATTTATAGCTAAAGGGGAAAGAGGGCTGCGACTCTGGTGAGCTCACTGCTGAGGCCTTGCTGGTGGGACTGAAGTGGGCTGGGCCGAGTCCAGACCCAATAGGGCAGGCTGACTCAAGTCAAATCGTGAGCTAAGTCCGAGATAGTTTGGTCCATTTTAGATCTAAACATAGGATTTGGATCTATTTCATTCCAGGCTTAGCTTGATGTTTGGTCTACTAGGGCCTAGCTCAAAGCCCGAATTACTGTACCTGACTTTTGGGTTCAATCATGCCAACTTAAAATTGGCCTGTTCTGATGTGGTTGGCAGCTCACTTAGCCGATCCACTGCTAGTTTCACCATTACCATTGTGGGCGAAGACAATGAGGACATAGCCCTTCAAGATTAAATGTCTCGTCTCCACCTTTAGTGATGTTAGAGTTACCAAAATATAGGTGTCATAAAGGAAGAGGTTCTAAATGAAATCCTTGAAATAGTTCTAAATTTTTAAAGACATTCCCATATCTATCAAGTTCCCTATTCCTATTGTAGCTCTCGATTATGTGTAATGTAGTTGCACTACTTGAAAGAGATTTTCTATTAGGTTAGAAAAAGTTTTTTTATCAAATGGAGAACAAACCCAACAAACTTTACTCATGTCTATGACATGTGCCAAATACTGATGCTTACACAAGATAGCCAACATTGATTAGCCAATTGGTAGCGTAGATCAAGCTTGTCTACCGTTATCTCTAACTCGATCATCAAATTTGAAATGAAATGAAGGCTTTGGGTTGGCCTACCGACACCGCCTCTATAATAGAGCTCTTATACGAATTATATGGTATATATTAAATACCAATTAAAGTAAAGCTTAGAGGTATCAAACTCAAAACAAACAATAAGAAGTTACTTTATTAATACTTGAACAAAACTAAATTACAATACGATAATAGAAAACTTATCAATAGAAATACAACTGCCACACACTTTCAACTGCATTATGAAATGAAGAACATAATATTAATATCTTTGGAGCTTCCCGCAATCAAAAGCAGCTCTTTTTAAGAGCAATCCGACCATTATTTCGGAGAAACATTTTTCCCTTAGGAAACCCATGATAGCACCGTCACTTTGCTGTATACGACCCAAGACATAAGCTGTGGCAATCAACTGAAAGCTCCTCCATCTCCTCTCCCTGGCATACTTCTCCAAGCCCTTCTCAATTTTGTCATACTCTGCATTAGCTCCAACATTTTGTCCTTCCAAAAGGGCTTCACTTAAGCATCTGGCCAAAACAATGCTATCTTCCAGTGCCGAGCATCCCCCTTGACCTATATCGGGGGTCATGGGATGGAATGCATCTCCAGCCACGCAAACATTTCCCTTGCTTATATTTCCCCACAATAAAGAAAATGGGCACCTGTATCTCAATGGAGCTGAGACCGGATTGGCAACTTCACTCTTTTCTATGACTTGTATAAATTCTTCATGCACTTTGGAATGCTTCAGCTTACTCAATATATATTGTTTCATTTTCATTGCACTTTCTTCCATTTCTTTTTCTGTTAAATAGAAGCAAACAAATGGTTAACTTTTTCTTACTGGTATAAATAGAGACATTCAAGAATACAAAGAGTAAAATTTATTGAAGAAGACTTTGTCAACTTTTCTCTTCAAGCTGTCCATTTTTTTAAGCGAAAGTTTCATATATCTTTTTCAAACTAATTGATGATCTGATCCACTACCAGGTTAATAGGTGGGGACAGAGTAATGTGCCTCTTCATGACCATTTACTTTGACTAAAAATATACACAATGGAATGCATGCAAACACAACAAAAAATATAGAGCCTACCTTCCTCAGAGGGAGTCCAAGTGTAAAACCAATAAACGCTTCTCTCGTCACAAGGCAATAAACCCGTACGAAAGCCTTCTCCAAAGTATTGCACGAACTCGGGTTTGAAGCCATGGCCATTTGGAAATTCAGCAAATCCTCTCGAAGCTGAACGCCCCGTGAACGATGGTTTCTTTAGGCCCAGCCATTTTGCTACCACCGAGTTCACTCCATCGCAACCTACCAAGACCTATGACATGAAAACAAAAATCAACGGAAATAGTTTTCAATCAATTCTGTCAACAAATGTTAAAAAACTATAGACCTTTCCTTTTAGAAATATCCGCACCTTAGTTTTGAGCGTGGACCCATCAGCCAGATGTAAGAGCTTCAAGTAGCCATCCTCCTCAATTTCAACAATCTTGGAAGAGTATCTAATTGTGCCATGTGGTAGCTCCTTTTCTAATGATTCCAATAGCATGTTTCTCCTTAAGCAGCGAACCTCGTGCTCATCACTGCATCATTTTCCAAAATTTTAGATCGAAAAAAACGTAGTTTATATTGGCAACCAAAAGATTTAACTAAAAAAGACTATCGAATTAATATAAGCCCGCCCAATTTAGGACAGCTGCAGAGGGTCTCACCAGCTATGTGAGGTAGTTCTATCCGAATATAACTGCTCTAAATAGGGCCTTAGTGGAACACACAACATTTTCTCCCAAAAAGATGTTAATGATATACTTCACTGTTGGGTTCTAGCAACACATCAATATATTTGATATACAAATAATTATTTTATGAATTCTAAGAATATATCTTCAATCATCTATGTGGCTAAAGAATAATGCAATGTGATTCAAAAATTTGGTGGATTCAAACGCACAATCTAAAGAGCTCACCTCTTTGTAAAAGTCAATTGCGATGTTCTGGTTCCAGAAGATGCAGAAGTAGCGGTTACACTGCACACACAAGAACATTCATTAAATTTTATATATTTTCGTTGGTTTTCGTAGATGAAGAGTTAAATGGATTTATTATTTGACCAAGTTCCTTGCATAACAAATCTTCAATAATTATAAGCTAGTAAAATCCATACGTGCAGGATCTTGGATAAAGTGCATATCATCTAATTCAATGGGGGTTGGTGGAGCTGAACTGCTCCTGATTCCTATAAAAAAATATATATATATGGATGCATGAATGGAAGCAAGAAAATGCACTGGATGCAGTCCCCAGGTCAGAGATATGTATGGGGAGTTTGATTTATTTATTTATCTATTTTTAAAATTTCTCTCTTTAAATTTGTTCGCTTCTGATTATATTGTGGAGGAGGATGACTAGGTTACAGTGGTAGGTTAGTTGAATGATGACTTAAAAATGCATCCATCCTCTACCAAGAAAGCTCAAGGCTATCTTTTTAAATATCGAAAATTATTTTTTTTTGTCAGCAAAAGGAAATCAAGCTGCAGAGTATTGCTCACCATTTTGAGGAGTCGATGCTTTGAAATGCAAATTATTCGTTTTAGCTCAATTTGATTATGAATTGTAACCAAGAAAAATTCTTCTCAATCAGAAAACTTCAGTAACGAGCCCAATAACACAACCCATAAAAAAATAAAAAAAATAAAAAAAAAGGTACGATATCGATGATAAGAAGGGAAAGGGTGTCTCGCTGCTTACACTTGAAGTCGGACATGGCTCTTTCTGAGAGAGTCACCCACCCCAAGCGCATCCAGTGCTCTCCAAGCATTGGCCCATGCGGTGAGCCCGAAACCCGCCGCCCTCAGCGATTCCGACGACTCCAACACCAAGCTTCTCACTCCCTTCCTGCATCCATCTCCCAAACCATATCGTCATATTTCCCTCCTCACAGGAGAAACTGAAGCTAATGCGACTATAAACAACCAGTTTAATTGGCATACGTTCGTTAGCACATACCTATGGAGTCCCAAAGCTGTTGCGAGCCCTGCGATTCCAGCGCCGACGATCACGACATCCTCGATGGCCTCCATCTGATGCAAGCAGTGGATTTCTGGTGGCGCGTTGGATAAGAGGGAGAGAGAGAAAGAGAGAGAGAGAGAGAGAGAGAGAGGAGTACGGTGGGAATTAGAGGCGGAGATTAAAGATGGTGATGGGAAAGAGGAGGGAAAGGATATTTATGGCTGGAGGGAGCGACTGACGGCTGGGACTCGCGAATCGTGAGGTCACGGCTGAAGTGGCGGGGCACGCCCGCCGCGGAAGACTAAAGTGGGGTCGTTCCTCGTCTCCTTGAATTATATTTAGAAAGAAGGCAAGTTGGCGTCTGGTTCCTCAATGGCCCGACTTTAACTTTTTAGGCTTTATAGTTATTTTCTTATGAGAAACTAAAGGGTATAATAATATAATATTATGAATCAAATGATAAGTTACTGATCAACATACGATGGAATTCTATCCACTAAATGTGGAACATGAACTAAGCTAAAAATAAAAAATTATGCCAATGTTCCTCATGCATCACTCGTTACGTGGAGCCACCAACGCTAATCACAAAATTTTTGAAGGTGCTAGTTTTTATTTTAAGTTATTTTATCTTCTGATGACTTGGACCCTCATGTTGTAATATATGAAAAAAATATTTAAATTGAATCTTTTAATGGAAAAGACAAGTGAAATGTCATCTAAACTAAAATTCGGAGTCACGTTTGGAAAAATTATTATGACTAGTTATGATCTTATAAATTTTTTATGTTTAAAATTTTTAAGTTTTGTTATTATTTTTTTTTTGCTCTCTTTCGTTGTCCTGCTCGTATATGATCTTTTAATGGAAAAATGAGGCACTCGTTCCTTGAATTTTGGCCCATTTGGTCAGTCCTCTCACCCATCGAAAAAAAAAAAAGCACCGCCGCGGCGGGCTCTAAGATGAGAGCGTCATCTGACGTAACGTCTTACATCCCTCATGGCCTGCTCGGTTGGACGCCCACGCGCGACTGCGGCCGCCAAACGACAACGGCGGCCCGGCCATTGCGTTCATCGGTGAGAGCGCGCTTTCCTTGACTCAGATTCCGATAACGCTGCTATCACGTGGCTGATGGATCACTTGCCAAGAGCCACTGCAATAAACCGTCATCATCAAGATTTCCTAAATGGAAAAAAATAATTATTTAAGATGTAAATAACGCTTCTCCTTCGTTGTAGCAGATACTATCAGAATCATTGCTCTTTGTTAAACTGATAACTATTATTTGCTACATAACATATAATTTTTAAAATAAAGTAATATTATTATAAATTATTAATTTTTTAAGATATTTTGTGGCTATTGTTCTATCAAGATGATAAAACAATTGCTGCAATACTTTTACAGGAGCGTTCAAGAATATTAGAAACAATTATAGTACCCATATTATTCTTCACTTCATGAAAAATTTTTGGATTTTAGTAATATAAAGCATATGCTTCCAAGAAAATTTGGTGAAAGATATGAATTTTAAAAAATTATTTTATTTAACGAAGTATAATACAGATAAACATTGTTACTCTTTGTAGGTGAGTATATATGCATCCGTTATTGTAGAAATATAATGAAAATCGTTGTTAGCCGCTTTATCAAAGGAAAACGGTGCTGTTCAACAAATTACAACCTGCAGTTTTAACATTAATTTCCAACTAACGAATTTCTTATATTTCAAGCATACTAATATAAAATAACATTTAATGGTTGTTATATGTAATTATTTGATAGTAATTTTGTATAGAAAATCATGCATACAAGCAAATACTACAATCTTTGGCTTCTAAATGCATACAAGCAAAACAACCCTTGCTATAGAACCGTGCAAATAAAACGGGAGAAAATGCCAGAGAAACAGGGGAGAAAATGCTGAAATCTTTGGCTTGAAATCATTGCCATTTGAAAATTCAGCAAAACCTCTGGAAGCAAAACGGCCGTTGAAGAAAGAAATTTCAATCTAGGTGGCACCATACATTTGATCAAGATTTACCCCAATGGAAACCAATAAGATTTGGTATGATATGCATTGTTGCCCAGCTAAGCAACCCAAGAGGAAGGTAAATTTGGTTCCTTTTAAAAATTTCAATCAGGATGTGTAATACTTCCAAAGTTATAAGAATGTGTGAGAGTGAAGTGTCAAACTTAAAACACACAGCAATAACAGTAGAAGGTACACACAAATACAAAGGTTTATAGTGGTTCGGTGCTAACCCTTGCACCTACATTCACTCCTCAAGAATCCCTTGAAAATTTTTACCACTAATCGTTCTCCAACGATACAACCTAGCTTACTTAGCTAGCTTCTTGTTTCCAGGCATAAGGAAGCTTTTACAACCACCAATTAAGGGTTTGCCACACCCTTCACAAGTTTCAACCAAGTTGAAACTCAACAGTTTACAATAAGAAAAAAATTCAACAAGAATAGCTTCTTAATGAGCAAATAAAAATAATAAAGATCACTTTACAGTTTTGAAGCCTTTTTCTCTTGTATGAGCTTCACTTCTTTGAATGCTGGAGTTAAGAGCACTTGATGAAGCTTCTGAAGTGGTTGGTGGGAGCTTTGAATGGGCTTCAAAGGATTTTTGAACTTCAGCAACAGTAGTTTTTAAAAACTGGAGCAGGCTGAATTTTCTTTGGATTTTGCTTGGTAAATCTCTCTTTTTCTTACTTGTAATCCTTCAAAAATCCACTTAAAAACTTGCTAATCCATCCCATTAACTTGTATTTATAGTTGATTGAGGGATTGGACCGTTGGAATGGCCATTTCCGAACGTTGGAATGTCAGAATTAGCCGTTGGGCAAGTTCACAGGGCGTTAGTCGGCTCTAAAGCCGACTAACCTGAGATTTTTCCCATCTCAGGTAAGGTTAGTCGGCTCTAGAGCCGACTAACCCATGGTTTTCTTCTGTAAAAACTTCTGTGACATATTTTTAACTTAATAACTCACATGTGGGTCGGCTAAGGGCTTCATTCTTCCATTCCAAGTTCCAGTAGTTGCCGTGGGAGTTGACTAATGTCTCTAAAACTTGAAAAATTATTCTACGGACTTGGAAATCCATTGAATCAAGGAGGCTTGGTCTCACAACTTTCACAATTTGAACTTACTTCACTTGAGAACATTATCAATCATCTGAGATTTGCTTAATCTGACCTTGAATCATCTTTCTCAGATTTTGGAACTCTCTCTCTCTTGAACCTTAAACTCTTGGCGACTCTTGTATACCTACAAGTCACATTGAACTACACTAAAATCATCAGTAACTTACTTAATTATTTTATGATCATCAAAATCAATGTGAGGTCAACATGTATCATATGAAATTAATAATATATTGATCGGATGAAACGAAAAGCCTCAATCCATGAATTATCCCATGCTTAGCCAAATCATCATCTTAACCCATAAACAGTCCTGAAGCATGAGAATAGTTCAAGATTGGCATTAAATGATTTAGAGTAATTGAAATGGTACAAGAGAGTTTGGCTCTTTGTTGAATCATACCACCAAATTGTATTGCTTCTAGATCAATTCGGTACATTTCATCGATCTCTGCACTCTAACACAAAATTATAAGTGCACGCCCTTTATGTTTTTCCCTTTTTTATAGAAAGAAAAAAAATGTAGTGAAATTGCTGCCATTTAAGATCAAAACTACCTGCATTCATTGCAGAGACGGATGCCAATAAAGTAGTCCTAAAAGATTTATTTCTTTTAAAAGTCATTTGATTCATTATAATTTATCTTGCTAATTTAAAATTATCATATAAATTATCGTATTTGATAATTAAATATGATAATCTAAATGATAATATTTTATTCTTGATAATTTATAATTATCATAAATATAGTAATTCGATTCTCATATGAAAGGTGAGTATATGATATTATTAAAGTCTGATAATCTTAAATTATACTCTTGGTTTCCATATAAATATTGAACAATATTTAATCTAATTATATATTTAATTTATACTAAACAATATTTAAATATTAAATATTTTAAATACTATTATATATTTATATAATAATATGTAAATATTAAATTTTAAATTATTAATATTTATGACCATCTTATATATTAAATTATTATATAATATATTATATATTATATTAATATATATTATATAATAAAATATTTAATTATATAATATTATATATTATATATATTATATATTTATAATATTTTAATATATAATATTTTAAAAATCAATTCATAAAAAATCTTAATTTTTATCAAAATATTTTATATTCTAATAAAAAGAAAAGAGGACAGCTTAAAAGATAAAAAAGATTTATAATAAAATTTAAAAAAATAAAAAAATGGTAAACTAATTGTTAATATGAATGAAACGTTTCAATCTTATCATTGAATGTAAAATTATAAAGAATATAAAATTTTTTATAATACTATATTATCGTGAATCAAATATTATTTTAAAATTTTAAACTAATAAATTGTGTGCTTTCCATTTGATGCAAGCATAACAGATTATCACGACCTAATGCTCACCATTTTCCTCTGCTATAAATGTCAACTGTGAGGCAGACACGATTAAATCTTAACAAAACTCTCGTTGCAGCCATATCTACTTCTCGTTACGAGTTGTAATACCTGTCAAAAAAACACCAACGGTCATTTCTCAACGGGAAGCATATAAGCAAAGCATTCAGAATCCAAGAGATTGTAACGGTTGCTGTTCTCTTTTTTCTCTCTTTTTTTTTTTTTTTTTTTTTTTTTTGGCGAAACTCGGGTACGGAGAACTCTCGTTCCGGCGGCTATGCTTAGGTCATGGATTTTTTTTTATTTTTGTTAATTATTTTTGCTATGGGTGAGGCCGAGCTGCTGCAAGAGTCCTCATGGGGCCGCAACGTTACGCAAACCTGCCGTGTGTGGCCATTGCACGCTTGGTGCTAGCTAGCAAGTAGCTATAATCTGATTCTTAGTCGACTATGGCTGCAGTTCAGATGCTTTGTATGGTGGGAACCATATTTCTCCACAGAGCAGGTGCAATACACTGGAGATCGATCTGGAGATTTTATTTTTATTTTTATGTTTTTTTGGCAACAAACTAGGTCGGGCTAGAATTGGAGTGATGGCAAGAATTCATTGATATCCAACATCTCATGACTTGGACTAATCCAAATAGCGGTTGATTATTAGCCTCTTGATCACCTTCAATTTATATCATGACGTAAAATAGGATAGAATAAAACAAAAAAAATAGAATAAAAAATAAGATATAATAAAAATTATTTTATTTTATGTTTGATGAAGGATAGGACAATAAATCAAATAGTATAGTTATACTCTTAGAAAAAATTAACAGAGGATAAGAATAAAAAAAAGAAAACAAAGTAATAGTCTATCAAGATAAAAATAAAAATATCTCTTTTGATAAGATAAATTATCTTTTTTCTAATAAAATTAGCTATATTGTGAAATAAAATTTTATTTTATTTTTTAAAAAAATAAACATGAAATAGGACTCAAAAAATTTCATCCCTCCTCTAATTCAATGTGCTTAATGTGCCTTAAGTACCATAGGTCGTCTGTCTAAATTATGGACGAAACACATATATTAGAACCTCACATATCTTGCATCCAAGCCTCCATTTGAATCCACTTTTATACTACGCAACAGATATGATATAGCCAACCCATGATTTAAGTGAGTGACTAGAAATACTTTTACCCTTGAAGGCGGACACGATGCTGCCGCATGGAGTCGCCCACCCCTAATGCATCGTCTGGCCATTAGTCCATGCGGCGAATCCGACCAAGCCCAGGCTCTTCGCTCTTTTCCTACAGCCATCCATTATCCATTCTCATTCACTCCATACAACTGAAGTGGAGTTGAGAGATTGGGTTTACTGATACAGATGATAGAGATTGGTTTACTGATACAGATGATGAAGAACCAAACTCGTGAAGGAATGGCAATAAGACCGAACTAGTTTTGCCCTTGCCTATCTCATCTTTATCCCCAACTTATTATCTCCGGTACCATTGTTGCCCCTACTCTTTTTCTCCGTTTTCTTAAATTTATTTTAAAATTTTATTTTCAAAACTTTTTAAATATTTTAAAATTTTAAAATATTTAAAAATATAGGGTCAAAATATGTTTGACATAAAGTGTACGTGCGTGTGTATATCAGTTTCATTCTGATCTCGATCATAAAATTTTTATTTTTTAATTTTTAAATCAATTCCAAATTCGATCAAAGCATAAAGATTCGGTGCCAACCGAGGTGAGGTGAGTAAAGACGGATCTCCACAGATCGAGGCAACGATCTCCCTCGTTCCTCTACCTTCAACTGCTATCCCACACTTCCCTACCTTCAACCGCTAGTTAAATGTACCCTATGAAGTTAAATGTACCCTAGACTTGGTCATATAGATACGATGAGCATTCTTATAAAGTTGGACAAGATCTTCGGAACGCTCATCACGTTAATTGGATTTAAGAGGCGGCTTTGTTGGATGACAACAAAATTTTTCACTGGTGGGGGGCTTCTCATCCCTCACTTTTCTCCTTTTTTTTTTAAAAAAAACAAAAAGACAAAAGAACAAACAAAACAAAACCTATCCTTTCACCTTTATGCTGCCATTTTGTATCAGTTACGAAAGGTTAGGAAACAGAAGTCGAACTCCGTATAAGAACAAGCGACCCACGTTGTTCACCCATAATCTCCTCCCTGGCAGAAAGGTATTAGAATCCATGATTCCCGACGTTCCAGCTGAAGGCCTGCGTTTGGATTTATAAGCTGTATGTTGCAACCGAAAAATATGATGCAAAATGTTATTCGCAATTTCAGACGTCAAAGCCATAAACCAAATCAGAATCTCCTCAATGAGTTTTGAACTCTCTTTGTTTACTGGAAATCTGTATTAAAATGTGTAAAGCACTGAAGAAAAATTAGAATTTTACAATTTTAGATGTCAAATAAATGCAAAACTTTCCATTTCAACGAGGGGGGAAAAAGTTTAAGACGAATGAAAACTTGAAAATTATATACAAAGACAAACCACAAAAGCATCAAGCCCCGTGAAATAAGAAATGGCAACACCCTCCAAGCTACACTAACTGTCAATTCTGAAAATAAAAGGTTTCAGAACATATAAAACCAAAAGAACAATATTTTTTCTAGGCTTGATCAGTAAAGCATGGGTGAAACTAATACAAGCACCTACATAGGCCATTGTTAAGACAACAATTACATGCAGCAATCCTCAAATCTCACTGATCGATGGTCACAAATTTATAGAAGATATGAAAAAAAAGACACAAAAGGATGCCTCATGGTTTTATCTCATAATTTTATGCTCAAAGACAACTCGTATTACAACTGCAGAGATTGCTATCATCTACACCATGGCTTCAGACAACTGAAAAACAAGGCACGTATCCTACTTGTAAGCACCAAATCATACTTCAAGCAAAAGCCATAACCAGAAATAAAGTACATCTTCATTGGCCAAACGAGGTTAATAAAAAAAAAATCAAAAGAATGTGCTGCTCTATTAGTCAAATGCTACAATTAGTTTAATCTAATAAAAAATAACTAAACCTACATAACAATAAAAACTCAACTGCCCACTAAAGATGACAGCTTATGTAAACCATGCTTGATCTATATCCGGGACTAATGATAAACTAGTACATAAGAGCAGGCATCCAACACACAATGATTTAGTAGAAATATTGACTTGATAAAGATCAATCCAGTCATGTCCCGCCATTAGCTGCATGGATCCGTCCATTTGACCTAGAATTGCGACCCCTTCCTTGGTTTGGACCCCTCCCACGACCACGACCTGTAACCATATGGCTCCACAAGTTAAAGATACCATGATCATATTTAAAAAAAGTAAAAATTTGTTGCCCTTATCCTAGTTTCAAGTGAGTATTTTTTGAACCCAAGTTCTACAAAACTCATTCCAATTAGGGACATAATTGTATATAACAGGAGTTGCCAAATGAGATCTGAGACCCAGTGAAGATAAACAGGACAAGATCTGGCCTATCGAGTAATGGACATGGGACATGGTTCCCATGGTTACGAGGATTGAGGCCCATGGGTCAAATGTAATAGGTAAAGTAACAGCCAAGATAATGGAAATACTAATCAGCATGCATATTTCTTTGGTTATTGAATGGGAACTAAAAACCAATGAAATACCTCTGCCTTGATTGACATATTGAGCTTCATCATAACTGTTGTCTTGATAGTAGTCATTTCGACCACCATAGCCTCCTCTGCCACGGCCTCGGAAGCCACGACCCCTACCACGTCCCCAGCCACCTCTGCCATATCCACGGCCCCTGTTGTCCCATCCTCCATCACCATAATCCAGTGCCAGAGTACCATTTCCTACAGACAGATCCCAAACAGTCATGCCTAATATAGCAAATAACGAGTGAAGATTAAGGTATGGCAAGGCAGTTTGAAGCATAATGACACACCTCTAGCCCTTCCCCTGCCACGACCCCCACGACCTCTGCCTCGACCACCAGGTGAGCCCTCTAGAATGCAAATAAATTGTCAAGACAGATAAGAATATAAAAACATCTAGACAAAGTTGACAAAACATACCTCCATCATAGTCAAATTCAACCAGTGGCTTCACCTGATCCTTGGGTAAAGGAGGCTGGTATCTGTGGAAAGGAATGGACTTTTAAGCAAGGCATGATTCAAAAAGCAAATCCAAACTATGACTTCAAAAAGACATACAAGATTTGCAGGCAACCGAATGAAACACAAGTAGGAGTAGCAAAACTTAAAAGTAAGTTTTGCTCAATACTACTTCTAAAATGTAAACCAAATTTCATGAATTGGCTGTCATGTTGACAGACTTCAGTTAATCTTGCATAAGTACAGACCATATTAACACACCAAACATGGTGAGAGGATTGTTCTGAGCACCTTTATTTTGTATAACTTATGGAAATGGGATTGGAGATAGAAGAATAGATGGTGTACATTAACTGTAAACATGGTTAACACATCTACAGGAATCTAGAATAACAAATCATCTCAGATATCAATCACATTTTCTGTTTAGAATTGGATTTATAGTGTCAATATTCCTATGTAAACTAGCTGTACAAGACTAAGCACGCATTTGCAATGACGTTGTGTGATATTGGCAACCATTGCAGACATACTGACAATAGGAGTTGGAATGAATGGAATACAGGCTTGCTGGGATAACAAGTGCTCAGAACACCAATATAGAGAATAATGAGATGAATAAAGCCACATTAAAGAATTAGAAAGTTCACTATGGCTATCCATACCAGTAGTCACTTCTAATACCACATACTTTTTCCAATTCCAAGTTGATAAAATCATGTCTTCAAATTGTTACTTCCCCCTAAATATTTATAACACATTGCACAAGCAAGAAAAAAAAAAAAAATCCAATATTCACCTTCCACCCTCCCCCCACATATGATAGTTGTCATTTTTCCTGATCTTTCTATTTGAAATTATTGATTAGTAACTAAAAGTGAATGCTAACTTTTAACTGCATACTAATAAAATTAGGGCACCTAGATTCATGACATTTGGCCTTACAATAATCATCCGTTGCATCTATTTTAACTTCATAATGCTTCAGTGTTTAATAATAATTAACATAGTCTAGTTCACGCATCCAAAGGCTCCAAAATTATTGCAGCAATATAAATCATTCTTCATCAGAAACTATTCAATTCTAAAAAAAATGAAAAAAATAAATTAGTCGTAGCAATAAAAGGTGCCTATAGGCCTCATATGAGACTAGGAACAAGGTAATGTATATAAGTACAAATTGGAGAAAAGAAAAATACATGCAGGTTGGGAGCCAAATATCAGAATTAAACAATGCGAACAGTGATAGCAATAGAATTTTTCATTTTGCAAGTACACAATCCAAAGAAAAGAAAAAATAAAATGAAAACTTTTGTTCAAAAAGAAAATAAACCGAAAACTTTTGTTCAATCTCCCATTTTTATTATTTTCAGTATAAATTAACATGTTTTCAACATATACTAGATCATTCATGCAGTTCGCATATATTATAGAATAAATATGTGCATCAATAGCTTGGACTCTTACAATTCTATGGTCAACGACAAACTTCCCCAACTTGAAGAGATTCCAATGCATGCCAAATACCCATGGTAGAAGCTTCCAATTACTAAGATTTAGCCATGAATCTTACAGAACTTACTTCTTTTTTCTTTTTTTTGTGATGGAATCATGCTTTGCCTAATTCAAACTAACCATTCTTCACAACACAGGCATTATTTGCTTTGGCTGAATGGTGATAGCACATTGTCACCATGCAGCTTAATACCCTCTTTTTGCTATTTGGTTCCCAAGTTATGAAATTTTCATTACAAACCAGCTCCTTAAACACAATGCTTACACTTGGCTTGTCAGTAGAGAACCATATAGACTTTAGAGCTCTTAACAATGAATAGGACATTTTAAAAGTGCACCTACTTATATAACTACTAGAATATAGAGAAGACAAAAGGAGGTATAGGTTCAGAATTCTTACTCACCCAACCGAGGACTTGTCTAGCTCCTTCTTAGATAAAGTTATTGTGATCATAGAAACATGCCTAGTGGTCTCAAGCCTGCAAAAAGGAGAACTCCAATCAGACTTGAATTATTATAAGATGGCTAGCATATGAACATATCAAGACATATCATATCTCCACTACATATATCTCTCAACATATATACTAGTAATATAGTAATCATTTTCCAGCAGCAACGATGATCTTACGGGAGTAGGCCTTCCTCTAAAGGCTCCCATGTATCAGTTATGTTTATAGATCCAATAGCAGTATTCTGATGAAGACCAACAATTCTTCTCTGCATAAACATGAAACAACGATAAGACAGGGCAGTGACTAGTAAGTCCAACATCTCTTTTAGCTATGAAGAACATATTAACTATTAAGGACATATCAATCTAATAATGGTTATAGATGCACATAAACTATGTGTAAATTTTCAAGAGAACGAACAGAACAATAAAAACAGTATATTATACAGAAGTACCTTTATTAACTCCACAATCATTACAGTTTTGTTAATAGCCCTTCCCATGGCCTTAAAGACAATTTCATTTGAGCCTTTGTCCTTCAAAATGAAAATACAAGCATCAGCTGATAAAGCAAACACCTGAATAGAAAAGAATCCGCAAAGATACATCATGAAAATGAATTAAAAATTGAAAATTGGAAAGCAAATATTATAAATATTAGTTACACCTGCATATATGGTCAGTAATGCCCTGTCTCATCTCAGTGTTTTGAAACACAGATGGCCCACCCAAGTCTACCCATCACACACCAATCTTTACAGATCAGTTCATATCAAAGCCCAAAATATCTAAAATCTATTAGATCCGAAGAACCAAACAGTTCAACCATTCAAACCACCCAGTGAGACCAGCTTTGGCTGGGGCAGGTCAATTATCAAATGAAAAATAATATAAGGAAAAACATTCTTCTTGGATTTGTCCTTCCTTTCTCTCTTACTTTAGAGTGAAGCATGAGGATCAACCTATGTCATTAAAAGAAGCAGCACTGCAGGAGGCAACTGAGGAGTGGGTTGGGGCAGCTTGAGGAGACATTGGAAAATTGGAGCTGCTGGGCAATGTCGAGAAAATAGAGGCAGTCAGGTACGGGCTAAAAATATGGGGATACCCAAGATAGGAATCTTCCTCCTCCCTTCTTCCAGATTAATGTCGCACAGCTAGGTTGATATAGAATAGATTTGGGATAAGCTAGAACTCAATTTTTAGGCAGTAGGCAACCAAGCTGGAAAGTTCTAGACCATACACTGAAAATTATAATGATACAACCATTAGATCAAACTAATCATCCTATGTTCACAATAAAATTGGCATATAATTGTGCTTCCATCTTCCCTATGAAAATACATCAATTTGCATTTTTAATAAAAATATCATATAATTTATGGCTTCTCATGAAATAACCCAACAGATTGCCACATATATGACTTAAGTGCCCACTCTCTTTGTATTGAAAACCTTATCCTGCTAAAGTCTTACTGGTCATTAACTTTGTATGTACAACTTACAAAAGTGTTGATGGTACAGAGTATAACAAAGTTCTATAAACATACATTAGGATTCTTTGATAAAAGTATATATGAGATTTCCCTGTGGAAAAAGTGTGATTATTTAATTATTAAAACAGCAATGTCTATTGATATATGTGATCTTTTTCTTTCAGTTTGAACAATCTTTCATGTATCAATTTGTTATGTGAGGAAACCCTCAAAATTCAGATTCTTGAAACTTTTAAGCAAAAGTCAAGCTTTAGAAAAATGGAATAATTGTTCTACAAGGTTGAAGGAGGAAAAGTTCTAATTACAACCTAACAAATCAGGTAAACACATGATAAAAGAATATGGCATAATCAACAAAATAAAAGGCAGAAATAACTCGGGCAATCAAATGAATAGTGAACCTCACTTTGCCATGATTTTTGCATAAGAATAAACTTTTTGGCACAAATTAATGGTGATTCATGAACTAGCAGTGAAAGAGTAGTTCAGGGAGTGGTGTCAAATATCTTCATTGCAATAGAAAACTATCAAGAAGAAATTCCTTTTCTACAGAGAAGTTTGATGGGATCAGTCTCTTTGAAAAGAACATTCAAAGAAATGATCACGACAGAAAAGCAAAACAGATCTTTGATACCTTCCTTTCAATTAATGAGTGAATTTTGACCTTGTTTTTTTCTGTTCTAATATAAGTCTCAAAATTCATAAATGTATTCATTGCATGCTTACGGTTCTAACCACCCAAAGCAAATGTCAAGCACCAAAAATCCCATACACTGCACACATGCAATACAACAAGCAAAGCTCATATTTTTGAACTTCCAGGTCAAAGTCATTATCCACATTCAGATCATAAAAAATAACCTGTACTGAGAGAATTGAGAGAATGATGGGATAAAAATACTAATATAGCCTTCTTTTGTATTAGAATACAAGTATACCTGAAGCAGGCTGGTGGCGTAAGTGATGTAGCTGCGCGTCCTCCCCTGGGTCGTAATGCGGATCTCGTTCTCGTTTATAGGGGTTTCCTCCCTCGGTTTCTCCACTCTCTGGTACCGATCCATCTTCTGCCCCACAAAGAGAACAAAAAAAAGGAAAAAATTTTAGCTCCATTAAAAATTGGAACTTTCACAAGGAAAACAAATCCACTGCCCTCAGAAATTACAAAAAGAAAAAAAACAGAAAAACAGCATTCTTTATCAAATCCAAGCAAGTGAATATTCCAAGAACTTAAAAGAAGAAAAAAGACAAAAAATCAACAGAAAGGAACCCTAAAAGTAAGAAATACTGGAGATTGGAGCCCGAAGAAGGGACAACAAGAAGGCAAAATAAACAAGAGAAGGAGATCTCTTCGACTCCAGACACTGGCTAGGGTTTCTCGCAATGCAAGTTGGATCGCACTAAAAATCTGGAGCGAGAAAAGATCAGAAGGAAAAAGAAATATTGGAAAGTAGTCGTTCTTACTGTTTGTTTTGTTCTCTCCGCCCTCTTCTACGGCTCGTTTTCTTCTTTTCCGCCCTGAAACCTCTCGCTGCAACCGCCCTCGCATATAAACCCGCGCTGCGCTGCGAACCGGTCTCCTTGCTAGGGTTAACCGCCAGGACTATTATGCCCCTATGAAATAGCCAAATTACCACTACGTCACGAATTATAACAGCCGGCTGATTTCGATCCATGGACCGACAATGCATGAGAGTTCTGTGATGGAAAACGGTGATCCTCGGTCAGGAAATTCGCGCTAGAACGTGAAGCTCACCGTTTCAAAATTTCAATCCGAGCCAGGGCAAAGCGGGCGGTGGTACCAGATTGGATCCTCCACAAGATTATTTTAATGCACAGAAGCCGAATTAACTGGATTTTCTTATCGTAAGGGCCATAAAGTTTCACAGGATGAAAGGGGTATTCTGCAAGAAAATTTGGATACGTTGCTGAAGGCTATCCTCTTTTGCGGACGTTCCTACCAACCCCGGCCATAATTAATATAGCTTCCTATTATTTTTTTATATATTGCTCCTCTCATTTTCTTAATGAAAGGGGATTAGGGTTCCGAACTCTATAAAAAAGAAAAGAATCATGTGGCTTAGAATCATCCTCAGGTAGTCACAAGTGCTCCATTTCTCAGGCAACAATCAACTGGTATGGTAACAGGACATTTCTCATAATCAGCAGGAATGCATCTAAAAACCCTCCAACCCAAACCTCACACAATTGCCTCCTCTATCAGGCACATAAGCTGCGAACGTGATATACACGTTTAACAGAATAAGTCCAGCAAAATCTCATCTGATTCCATGGAATTAAATCATGAACTTCTTCAGAGCGTAGCCCCCATACCACAATAGACTCCAAAGCATTTCTTCTTTCATCATGATAAAAAAGATATTGGATTTTTCTCCGATAGATGTGTATACAAAACAAACCAAGTCCACTAGACTGCAGGAACTATAGCAGCAACAAGACACAGGACATCCAGCAGATCTGTTCCACAAGATTTCTCCAAGTTGGCCTCAGGCACCTTAACATCAAGAGGTCCAAATAAAATCTCATATGAGGTGACAAAGTTGACGCTTTGACAACTCCCGTTATCATCACCAGGCACCCTTTCAACGCAGTAACGGACTATAGATGGCAGAATTTGACAGCATACCCAATGTTAGCTAGTTGTCCAAATTTACATCAATACTTTTACAGGTTTCATTGCATATCCACCCTAGTTACCATGAACAATTAGCTTTTGCTTGGAAATTTTGCTTCATATTGCTGAGGAAGCTGAAAAATGAGAAACCAGACTCAGTAAGCCAAAAAAAATGAAGCCAAATTGACAGAACAAAGGAATGCAAGAATGCATCACCATGAATGTTGCTGTGATCATCTTTCCAGCAAACCATCTTCCATGGAGTGCACGCTGCGCATTCATGGCTGAAGTTACATTGTCAAAGCGCAGATATACATAGCCGGCACTATTCCTGCTTCCAGAAAATAAGACAAGTGAGATTCATTCTACAGTATCTAGGTTATATGCTTCACCATATGAAAACTGAAACATAATCAGTCATCTTGAATTTACAAATACAGCATACACATCAAGGAAAGAATATAGTACTTGGGAGAAGGATATTGAAGTTCATGAGTCAGAAGTTGTGAATGTCCTGCTTGGACAAGTTACTTCAGTGGTTGGTGCTGTAGGATCACGATTATATATGTTTCAACTCATGGAAGTGAAAACACAAAAAGAGCCATCTTCAATCACGACAGTAGTATATGCATCAAGGGAAGAGCTTAGTTTTATGAAGAGGGATACCAAAGTTCAAAACTCAAAAGTTGCAAATATCCTTCTCAGACAAGTTTTTAAGGCATATATAGTCAAGGTATATCGCATTCCTAAAACATTTCACCAACCAGTCTTGATAGCTCGGGAACTCATAATTTACCGTGCTTGTTACTTTGATTGCATCTGAGATAACATTCTTGAATATCAATTCTTGAGTTTAACTTTGTTCTGTATAGGATTCTTAATAGAGGAATTAGGAGCCATGGTTGAGGATTAGGTTATTACCTGGAACTAGCGTCCTCAAGGAGAAAGGGATAATATCAGAGTTTCAGCTTATTCTAGGGAAATTACTTTTCTTAACAGCTATGGATCATAGTAGAGCCCCACCATATCATACAGTTATCAAAGGGTTGGCATGGATAGGGGGGCACATGATGACCCAAGATACAATTGTCAAACTCAGAAAATTTTCAAATCAAAATACGGCGACGCATTAAAACATGTATATGCATGTCTCTGTACACTCCTTACATGTATTATCATGTATCTGCAAGTACACACCTGCTATATGACTGAGTTCGAGTTCATGCAAATACTTTGTATCAAATTAGGGGAAGAGAAAACAAGGGAAGAAAAAGGCCAATTATAAACAAAATTAATCAAATTGATTTTAATCCATATGATTGCATGACAAGATGAACATAACTAGTTTGTTGTCAAGTTTCACTATCTCAGGTACCACCATGAATTCAAATTTGCCACTCAGGCACTAAATGTCATAGTATGTATAATATAAGTATCCCATTAAGAAAATGCTTTCAGCGCTAATTTTGAGCTACTTACGGTGGGCATACATCAAGAAGTGTCCTAGTGTCATTGCATGAGATGGAGAGCCATTAGACATGCAGTTTAGACAATGCCATGTGTTTTAAGTGTTTTTAACATATCACAGGTTTCAATTTATGGACTGACTTAGATATCAACAAAGGGAAAATAGAAAATGATAGATGGCAGCGATCATGTTCACATGCAAAACTCACAACAATAATATAAGCACGAATATTATTGAAAGTGAGAGCCCCGGCACTAGGAAAATAGAAAATGATAGATGGCATACATCATGTTCACAAGTGAAAGTCACAAGAATAATTATAAGCAACAAAATGTCCTATCAATGCAGAGCTTACCAAATTGTTACATAAAATATAATAAATAAAATACAATTGATAAAACCAAGCAGTGGTCACTCACTTGTCCACAAAAATGTGCTTCACAGTGCCAAACTTGGAGCATTCATCATGAACATCTTCTTTGATATCTAAATCAAAATCTGGTTCCGTCTGCTATAAAAGTTTTTCTTTAGCATAATTATCAATGTGTATGTTTTAGAGAGAGAGAGAGAGAGAGAGAGAGAGAGAGAGAGGGAGAGATCCCAACCAACCTCCCCACTTGGATCAAACATATTTTTTAGCAGCAAACATTCACTTGGTATCCCAACAGTTTCAACGGGTTGTGTGGTTGTGGAAGCAACAGCAAGACCCGAAGCTGGTAATCCTGCAAGTACAGGCACAGTGGGCTGTAGAAGGGGTGTAACCATTTGAGGAACGCCGAGAACTGATGCAGTTGGTAGAGTTGGAGCTGCAGAATTGACAGCAGGAGTAACAAGCGCACCAGCAACACTGCAGATAACCACAAAAATGTTTAAATAGACATTCAGTAAGCCAAACAGTAGAAGAAGGGGAAGGCACAAGCAAGACCTTGCATGAGTCTTTTCTCTTTGTTTTATCTCCATGGGCAAAGCCTAGCCCTAAAGAAGCCCCACCCAGGATTAAAACCACCAGTCTAAGGCCCAGGGCCAGAAACAGGACAAAACACACTAGACCTGAATCCAGCTCAATCTCAAGCTCTTGGTTGAGCCAGTCAAGACCCATATGGTAAGGCGTAATTACATTTTGCTTAAAATCCTTAAAGCCCAAGTTCAGCCAGAATAATTGGGACTTAAACTTTAGAAAAGGCTTGGACCTGATCCAAGCCCAATTTTTCATCCTAGGAATAGAATTTCTTATGGTGGTAATAACCCTAGCCATGAGTTCACATTATCAGATCTTTTATAATAATACGCGCGCGCGTGCGCGCCACACCCCCACCCCCCCCCCCCCCCCCACACACACACACACACACACACATATATATGTACAGAGGCTCACTAGCTCCAAACCTGGTAGCAGTGCCAGTCCGGTCCAACTTCTGCATGAGGAGAGCTCTAGAATGAGCATTTAGAGACTGCAAACAAAAATTAGCGTGGGTTAGACCATCTCTAAAACAAAGCAAATGTATAAAGAGAACAATCTATTCAATGATAAGAAAATTGTGCAACATACAAGATTTGGCAATATCCTTTCGCAAGAAGGTTAAACCATTGGGGTGGAAGTACAATAGATTGGTTCTAAAAATTTTCCAGTTATCAAGTACTGAACTGCCAAGCAATATTTCACTTAGTTTTATTTAATTTTTATTTTGTTGGGCTTGGAGGTTGGGGGTACAAGTAGGTGGGAGGAAGAGAGATCTTATTTGAGGGGGAAAAAATGTTGGTTATCTAAGGGGCAAATACCCTTCTGTACTTGAAATCAAAATCCAAAGAAGAGGTTTTTCCCCTCATCCATCCTATACCTTGAAATTAAGTACTGTTAAATACATAATTTGTTTGTCAGTTACAAGGTTGAGATCATGAAAAAACTGTTATTCTCATCATGACATTAAGAATGAAGTTAGTGCTGGTCTTGTTGATTGATCTTATTTTCAAATTTCCAGTTAGTACAACAAGAATAACTACCATGTCAACCATTAACACCAATGCTGAAAGGAACATTATGCTCATTGACAATAATCCATTATCCTTACAATTATAAAAAGCATGGGGGAAAGGAGAACGGTTATGTCTCAAGGAGAACATTCCAAGATAATTGTATCACTTGACTTGCAGAGATGTATCAAATTAATACATTTTATATCTTTGGTTTCTCTTGTACATCAGAAACACATCTAAACATTTTCGAAATGTTTGAGCAATAATAAAGTGAAGCTCAACTACAGTATCTAACAAGTTAAACCAGTTATAAAAGAGAAGAAAAACATTATTTTGCTAGGGGTTCAGAAAGTCATTATGCCATTTCTTAAGTTTTCAGTAGTTCTTATAAAGTCCAACCCTGACAAGAGGATTTCAGGTCTCAATGGCTCATGATGACCCATTTGTTTCAGGAAGGCAACAAGTGTTTGATTGGCTTGCAAGGAATGGAGAAAAAGTATAGTGAAGAGTCAATGAATATCAGAAATCTCAGAGAACTTGGATGCTTTGGCTACACGGAAAGGACTTCAGCAAACATGAGATTCAGAATGTCAGTGTTCAGAGTTCAAACCCTGTCCTTCAACTTTTAGTAGCAAGAAAAGAGAACTGCTAATTGTTACTACTTCATTTACCAAGCAAATAAGATCAGAACATCCTACATAAGAATAAATTGTGAAGAAGTTCAACAAACTTAAAGGAGAAAGGATGGAAGAGTGCTTCAAATGTAAGATGTTAATACATGATAACTATAAAATCCAGATATGAGGATTTCAATTGTGAAAACAAGTAGGGAAAAGGAGAAGATACAAACCAATCCTCCACCTTCATCATCATCAAGATCACCAGCATTTGCTCCAGCATCTCGCATTCCAGCTTGGTCAGTTACAGTTGAAACCTAGAAATATGTGAAATACATAAAATAGCACAAGCAAATATCCACTATTCTCCTGTTATCCACATGATCATATAAAAAATAAGAAACTACCTTAATTGTCCTGCCAGCAATTTCCAGCTGTCCATTTAAACTTTGAGCAGCTCTCGCATCTTCAAGGCGTGCAAACTACAAAAAGGCATCATGACCCACAAGCATCAGTTTCAGAAGCCATATGCAATAATTTTAAGACAGCACTCACCTGAACAAAACCAAAACCCTTGCAATGCCCAGTCTCATCAAGGGGCAACTGGACCAGCTCCACTGGACCAAATGGTTCAAACACCTGCATAGAAGTACCAAAAATCAACTAAAAGAAGAACCAGTACAAGCTAATAAACAATGCACATGTAATCATAAACAGAACATAGTTGAAGAGACAAAGATGAAAAAACATTTTTTTAGCAAGAATGCAACGATATCCCACTAAACATTAGTCACTGGTCAAAATTCAGTAGCCTCTTCCGTAACTTACTTGCCGAAGTTGATCCTCTGTCATGTTGAAGTGAAGATTGCCAACATACAACTTTCTAGCTGCAGCTGAATAAGGTCCAGTAAGCCCAGCAGCTCCACTTGCAGCAGTATTAGACTGAACAAGATTCTTTTCTGCCTCTGAGGGTTTAACCATTACTGGTTGGCTTAGAAGAGGCTGCCCAGAGAGAGCTATTGCCATGGGAACTGACATAGCATCATAGAACTCAATGTACCTGCATATTCAAGTGACGTATACTACTTTATATGCAGTTTTTTTTTTTCAAAAAAAGAAAACTCTTTAGCTTTTGAAGAAACAAGTGCTGATAAATGGTAGAAAATCAACCATGTGTACAGAAACATGCATGCTGCCCTCAATGGCTTGATTGCAGTCTAGGTGGGATGAAAAAGCAGCAACTAAGTTTGCCCCCATCAACCAATTCACCATTACCTTGGAAAATAATGAATCCATCTATACTTCTTCTATCATCTCATAACTGATTGTAACTTCTAGCTTTTGCTCTGCATATCCCATAACCTTCTAATCTCTCCTCAATTACCCAATGTTTTTACCTTTTTGATTACCCAATGTTCCGACTCAAAAGGCATAACAAATCCTATTGATGCCATAATATATTTTTCCATTATATATCATGGTGAAAAAGTGATCAAACAGAACTCTAAACAATCTGTAACAACCCTACTGCTGATCTATCTACAAAAAGGCCTACTACGTTTCCTTTTCAAATTATTAGAGAGAACATCTTAGTTAACTTTCTCAGCCATCAATTGTAGTGAGAGATTTACCATCATCTGCACTATTTCATTCTCTCTATCCATCCACTTCAATCAGATTTCCAACCTTATCCGGCAAAACATACTTTCCATAATCATGAACAAGCATCTAACTCAATCTTCATCTCATTAACAAAACTGTATTAGTTATGAAAAACATTGACCATGAGGCCTCTTATTTAACATCTCAATGGTTAGCGTGTGACAGCGAACAATGATTTATGAATGCGTTCATACAGGTTTACCAAAACAGAACTTCCAAAAATCACGATAACTCATTGGCCCCATTGCAATGTATTCGGTGCTCCCTCTATCTCTTTCACATGCGATGCTCCCTTTGCTCCCAACATGTGACCTCATGACGCTATCTCCAGGCAAATAAAATAAATATGCTGACAATTTTACTCTAGAAATCATTGGCATAGCTAAGAAAATAACCAAGATACACTAAAAGCATCAAGTCGTATTGGTAATCAAACATTATAGTCACGTGTCTTTAGATTTGCTTCCACCACCCATTAAAAATTGTTACATTGATAGTTCTTCAATAATTTAGAACTTCTCTTGCTTTCAAATGGCAGGTGAATCAACCTTATTTCTCCTGGCCATTCACACTTCTATTGTTATATAATCTAAGCCTAGGATATCAGTATGACACATTCTTACTTAAATGCTTCCTACACTCTCTTTGTTCTGTCACCATCATCGGAATAGCATCACCAATGAACTAAATTGCTTGTATTCTTATATATCATAAATAGCATCAACCTTGTTTCCCCAAGACATTCATGCTTCCATTGATATATCATCTAAACCTAGGATATCAGTATGATACATTCTTACATGCTTCCGTCACTCTCTATGTTCTGCCACCATCACCAAGACAGCATCATAATTGACCAAATTGCAGGTATTCTTATGCAATTTCATCCTTGTCACAAGTTCCTCTCCCTCATTTTTCAACTTTGTGTGAGAACCGCATATTGTCACAAGTTATTTCCATCCTTGTCGCAACAGCATCTTCATACTTAATCTAGCCCAAAACTAGCTTGCAAGGTTGATAACAAACTAAACGTCTAAGAAGTGAATTTCAAGAGTTTTGTGGGCCGTTGCAGCGTTTTGATTAAAAGTTTAATAAAATATCATTTTTTATGCTACAACAACAACAACAAAGCCTTAATCCCAAACTAGTTAGAATCGGCTACTGCATGAATCCTTTTTTTCCATTTAACTCAGTTTTCAGTTATATTTTTTTTATAAGATGCAAAGATTTTAAATCTTTTTTCATCACTCCTCCCATATAATTTTCGATCTATCTCTACTTCTTTTTCTTTCGACATTTATCAAATTACTCTACACAGGTACATCTCTAGGTCTACTTGCACATATCCAAGCCATTTAAACCATCCTTTTCTTAATTATTATCGATTGGTGCTACCTTCATCTTTTTACAAATGATTTCATTTCTTATTCTATCTTTTCTTGTATTACCACCCATCCATCTTAACATTCTCATTTAGCCATATTCATCTTATGTATGTGTACTTTTCTAACTGCCCAACATTTCGTACCATAAAGCATAACCGATTTTATGGCTAATAAAATTTTTTTCGTGCAGGTCTAAGTCTCGGGCAGGGGTGAGGAGGGAGGGAGAAAGGTCTTAGAGGAAGTTTTAGAAACTACAATCCATTTATTTAGGAAGGTTAGAACACTAAAAGCGGAAGATTCCTGTATAACATAACCAGATTTACAAAAGCTCCAAAGAAGAATGAAAGGAGAAGCCAAACAATAGGAATTAAGATTTTTGCATTAGAAAAGATAATATGGGAATCTTATTGACAATATGTCAAGGAATATATGGAAGCCTAAATGGGTTGTAGCATGTCCAGGTTGGGAAACAGCCAGACAGACATGTACCAGCCGAGAGGGAAAATTGGAGAAAGCAAGGATAGACAAGGGGAAAAGAAAGCATAAAGAATAAAGATGGAATGGAGGTAAAAGAAAGAGAAGAAGTACAGAAACAAAGAAAAGGCCAAGAGGAGTGCATGCCCTTTCTTCATTAAAATCAGCCAAAGCTACTTTGTTCCAGATGATCCTGAACTTTGCATTAAAGGATTCATGGTACATAATTGATTGACACCATTTAGGGTGCTAAAAGAAAAAGGAAACACAATAAAGGGTAATTAGTAATTACTATGACCGTCAATTTTCTCATCAGAAAGCACTCTAAATGAACTGAGACACAAATAAAATCACTGGCTAGAGTAATTCCATACTTCTCATTCTCAAGTGTCAAGAATACTGAAGTGGTTCAGAACACCACTTTGCTGTAGAAAGCAAACAAGGTGCCCATGCCTCGTTGTTTAAGGCCAAACTGACCAAATCATATGCCCATTTTGTCCCACCTCGTAACATGCTACATCAAATGGTTTCACCATATGCAACTTGACCATGGATTCAGCATTTTATTCCTTTTTAGGTAATAATTCTTCTAACCATTACAAGGATCTCTTTTGCATGCATTTGAAATTTTTTCCATGATTCCAAATATTCCAATCCATGGTCACTATCAACTAGCTCACTTGGCAGAAAATAAACAAATTGCATCTAAACCAAAAATGGAAAGCAATGACTTGCAAAATAATCCACACATCAATCAAATAGCCACTATGTGAATGACGTCACATTGCATTTGATCCCTAAATTACCGATGAGGAAGATAATGAGACATTGGTGCTTTGTGATGCCTTGGTTATGGACACACCTGCATGCTAGCCAATGCAGGGTCATAACAATGCTTTGTGATGCTTTGGTCTTGGACACACCTCCATGCCTGCTAATATGAGATCATAACGAGACATAGATAGCCACTATGTTAATAACATCACGCATTTGATCCCTCAATTACCAATGAGGAAGAGATTAAGATTGATGCTTTGTGATGCTTAGGTTATGGACATGCATCCACGCTAGCCAATATGGGATCACCATCCCTTCAACCTTTGAGAACCAGATTTCCAATACTTCAATGGAAACAGATATCTTGGTGATCATTTTGCACAACTTTCAACAAGAAGTTGTTATAGCCTTAAAGATACTGGTGCACTGAATTCATCTTTTGGCTTCTCACTTCTAAAAGATTTTTAGCTTAAAAAAGGCTTCCATTTCCATTTTTCACTGCAGTGAAAAGGCAGAGTTATTTGGCATTTGTAAAGTAGACTGCCCAATATTGCTTTTAAAATTGAAGCACAAGATTTAATTATTTGCCACCATAAAATGCAGAATTGGATAAGCTAGAGTTTACCTTCACTTAATCAGCTTCATTTTTTGCCTATTCCCTTGGTGTGCACCTATTGTTGATCTTTAGTGATAAGCAACTTGTGATGGAGGGCAAGAACCTTCAGTGCAACATGACTCACTGATGGACAACTTTTATATTCCATCATTATAGCAGCATTTAACTTTGCAATAATTCTGGTGGCTAGGACTCTTCAATCAACATGCATATTCAATTTGGTTTTTTGCGCACAATATTTTATATAGCACACGATCAAGATCTAGAGTCGATAACAAAATAAAGATACCACCCAAGAAAATGACATCAACTCACAAACACTTGTTTTACTAGGAAATATGATCAGATCCATTGCTTTTTCCTCTTATTTTTTCTTTCTGGTGTCTATATATGACAAAAGGGGGATGAAATAAGGTTTAGAATAATGACAGCTTTTTTCTACAGAGGAACTGAGCAAGTTGTAATGAATGATACAGGCTCTATTCCATAAAATTAAAGTAAAGAAAGCAGCAGACTTTCCTAATGATACATGTTCAAGAGTATTTGCCTAGACAAAAACATCAACAAAGAAAATTAGGTAAAGTAGAAACATACCCAACCCCTTTAGACCGTCTTGAATTGCGATCCATAATGAGGCGAACATCTCGCACCTTAACATAGCAGAGATTAACAGATTAGTCAACTTTTAGATTGAAAACATAGACCAACTTTTCAAGAATTCACCTCACCAAATACTGATCAACAACATATCTTACAGGTTACATTAATGCCGAGCAACTTACTTAACAAGCCGTCAGATTTAAGTGCATCAACAAAACCACAAAGAGTATCCTTCAAACTGTAAAAGATGAATGATAAAAAATATTGTAGAATACAAAAAGATTATTGCAATTAATTTAAAGTGTGCTAATAAAAGTGAAGGCAAAAGGTTAATGCCAAAATTCAAATTTACATCATCTGTACATCTGTTTGTTTAAAACACTTCTGCAACATCAAAATTTCAACACATGAGCCTAAAATTGTATCATATGGTACAAATATGTTGGCAACAAAAGTCGACTGGTTGATTTTAAGGCACCACATGCAAATGACTTAGTTGCTTTATACTTTCACAGTCCTAAAGAATGACCATCAATATGTGGTTCACACTTAGTCAAACTACAAAGTACAAGTTCTAATTGTATTTACAATCATTCTCTGTTCCTGTTCTTGTGATGTGGCAAGAAAATTGAGATGCTTGGCAGAAAAGCCAACCAAATGTAGCAATTACATCCCGTAAGCCATGCCAAGCCAAAGGACATGTGCAGATGGACACCAAAACAACATCTTGGGCCAAGGCATAACCCGGAGTTTCAGGTTACTAATGCCACCCTATCAGCTTATAATAAGCAATATGGCATTATGGGATCAGTTGAGGCCATTTGACCGACACTACTTATAAACCTACAACAGAACCTAACCAAGTCCATCCAGTGGGCTCAAATAGATTGAATCACGGATGTAATTTCCAGTAATAGGGGAAGAACAAGTTCTCCAGTTAGTCCTTGTCTCATCTGCTGCATATCAAATTACTCTTTTTCAGATGACGGTAGTTATCAAATCTAAATTTATCAAATCAAACACAATGTTTCCAAATTTAATATCAAACAGATTATTGATCACAACCAATATGTTGCACTTCACTGTTGTCAAGATACATGTCTCAGGTTTCATAACCAAGTGGCATATCTTGGACCTCATACAAACAGGTAATCAGGATAATACTGATGTCCCTAACATTAGATGAATGATATTATATGTTACATACCTTATAGATATTAATAACTTTATTGCTATTGTCAGTTCATTTCATAAAAAATGAAATATATTTTATTTGTGAAATAATTACATAATTTTAGTCCATGATGAAGAATGACACACAAAACAGAGAAATATTATAAATCAAAATAAATCATCCATTAATATATAGTACAATATAATATAGTATAATATTAATATCATATATCATATAAGACTAAACTTAGGTACGGTTCATTAGGTGCGGAGCTTCAGTTTCTCTCTGACTCTGTCCCACTTTTTCACAGCCACCTAAGCATGGCTGTGAAAAAGTGAGAGAGAGAGAGAGAGAGAAACCGAAGCCCCCAAACCTAACAAACCGCACCTGAGTTCAGTTTTATCATATATTATACGTGAGATAATATGATGGCAGTGTATAATCTATATTGCTGGTATATATTATCTAATATTATTAGTATAATATTGTGATATTGTTATACTATTAAATTATAAAGGAGAGATATATAAGTCATTTCTCCTCAAAATGAGAGATAATGGAGGACGTCTAGACCAAGCTTAAGTGAGGTTTAAACTTATACTAAGGTACCTTAGGTATAAGTTAAACCTAGTTTATATAGGATAACAAGAAGTTGACCAGATTGTTGGGGGCAACTTATCCTTACCCTCTGGTGTCTGGTATGATATATCAGATAAAGTGGGGATAAGCTCTCTTTATCCCGCTTCCAAATGAAGCCTTAGTGTATCGTTTGTGGTAAATCTATCACCTGACTCAGACTTGTTCTGCCGACACAAGAATATCTACATGATGTTACTTTTACAATGTCGAAAAGCATGAGAATGTAAATACATTCCTTTATGGTGGATTCAAAGTATGGAGTCCTTAACTTCATCTTTAAGATAGAATTAAACATTGTTACTTAATAACTGCATCCAGGATTACATTACGTAATAACTGAGTCCAGGATTGCATCCTACTAATTTAATTTCTCTCTTCTTTTTTCTTCTACATGTCTAGGAAAAGATCTTTTGATTTTAAAAACAGAAACTATTGAAAAATAGCATATGCATTTCTTATGTGTTTATTATGTCCAATAGCCACTCACATTTTGTACTTCTATAGAACTAGCTAACTTTAACTATAAAGGATAAGGACTACTTTGGAATGGCTTGCTCCACTAAGTTTTCCTTTTCTTGGGCAATCCATCCACTAGATTATTGCTTCCAAAATTGCTGCTTAATTGTACATTAGCTTTCCCCTTGCCAAGTCAAATGAATTGAGCAAACACATCTAAAATGCATTGGATTCAAAAAAGAAAATGAAATGCCATCACCTCATTGTTTTATGAAATCATATAATATCTTGTCATACTGACCTTTCCAGCCCTTGAAAAGAATTCATACACATCCCTTTCATCTGCCTTCAGACAAATCTGCAAATATACAAATATATGAATCACAAACTGCCTCGCTGTAGAAGAATTAATCTATAAAAACATAAACAGCTAAGAAACCTGGTAAGCAAATACAGTTCTTTGATCTCGTTCTGGATCAGCCTCTGGCTCTGGAACTTCTTCTTTCTTTTCTTTGTATCGTCTGCATTGGAAAAAAAAAAAAAAGGAAAAAAAGAGAAAACTTTATGCTTATAACAATCAAACCCATTTGTTTGACAAGATTCCCATTTGTTTGACAAGATTGTCAGAATATGGACAAGAGAGAGGAGCTGATCCAGTTACAGAAGAAAGAACCTCAAATTAAAACTGTTTACTTGTACGATGAGATGCCTAATATATGAAAACAAAATATCATTCATTCCAGATGAAAAATCAAGCAAAAATTTTAAAGGATAGTATACAGAACAAGCAATCAAATAAAAGAAGTAACCAGTATGCATATCCACATGTTGCAGATCAACAAATAAAACTCCTCCATTACTCCTTATGACATTTTGTAATATTGATTAGCAACCATTCCTAAGAAACAATGATTAATAAAAGAGAACTTGCTAATAATGTACATGTTAAGTGTAGGTATGACAAACTATAAATTTGGTGCCTTTTAATGTTCAGACATTCAGTCAAGATAATTAATCAATATCTGCACCCAATTAACATTAGCTATTTAGGTTGTGTTTGGATACCAAATAATTAACAAGGGGATAGATATTTAACCATTGGTCATTACCCATAATTAGCTAACTACTGCTAAAAGTTATCCATTATTTGGTTAACATTTGTGGGTTCGTGAGATAAGTTGCAGAAAAAGTGAAAAAAGTTAACCAAGTTAACCTACTTTTCTCGGGGCTGATCAATTAAAGTTATCATGGCATTTTGGGCTCTTGCTTGGGTGGTCAAAGTGCTAACAATCCCCTAATCAGCAGGTAGCTAACATACAAACAAAGCCTTACAGAATTAAAACATATCAAGATTAAAGTATTGTGTGCTAGTAGAAAGAACTAGCTCACAGCAAGTGCCGCTTGCTAGTGCCCCTTGCCAATAAGGCACAGGCATGGTGAGTAACATGTCACATGATCATGCCAACTGGCCTTTGATCCATGCAGCATGCATACATAATAATATGTTTGTATATACAAATGCACACAGACATATGAAAATGGGTGTGTAAATGTGAATGTAGTCCTTAAATGATGACCTCCATACTTTAGTGACCAATATAGGAGGCCAAAATTTCACAGAAAATGGGCCAGAAACTAACAGAAAAAAAGCCCCTCGATTTAGGTTATTAGGGCATATAAATGAAAATGCAAGTGAAAGACAGCAGCCAATTGGTCCTTTCTGTTATTTTTCAATAAACAGAGTACCGATGTCTTTGGGGAAAAAGGTTAAAAAACAAAAGGCAAATCCAACCCATGTAAATATGTTCTTCAATTTGATAAGACAACTACTGAGTAAAATTTGAAAAAAATAAAATATTGGGTTGGTGTCATGTGAATGAAAAATGGTTAAGCACGATTAAGAACCTAAGTTGTAATGTTAAGGCCATTCTAGATGATGACTTCTAAAACTTAACAGCAAGAAACTCAGACTCGTATACAACAAAATCCTTTTCAAGTCACGACTTGCCCTCAAAATGACAAAATTATGGACATGCTATACTCGTACACAAGAGCCTTTTTTTTTCTATCCACAAAAGGCACCAACCAAGGTGGAAATGATACATCCTGCAAAAGAAAAACCAAAAGAAAAGGCTGTCTTTACAGTCAACTGAACACCCATTTGCTCATAAGGATCAGAAGATGAAATGCTTCTGTGAAAAAGCTCAAGACTCCCCTCACCAGCATTTCTGCAACAGAACAAATACATTTCAGCTATCGTGTTCTGATATGCAGGATAACTAAAATTATAAGATCACATCACCAATGATCATCGGAACCTCTAATTCTACCAGTCCCATTCTCTCAATGGTAATGCAACTTTGGAAATTCTAGTAAGAATGGATCTTTAAGACCCATGACCTGAGTTCCTAAGCCAGGCTCAGTTGCAGTGACCATCTGAAGATTTCTCTAGCACATCTGCGAGTTCCCACATTAATGTTCAATATTTAGAAATTTCAACAGTCAAAATATAGCAGCAGTAAGGCATATGAATCTTGAGCACTAGTAACTCCAAAGAGATCAAGCAAATTATTTAATCAGGATAGAACATGTTACCTGAAGGGAACATAGATGTGTTGATAGCAAGAAAGAAAGAAGTTTTTTAGCAACAGACAGCACAATTCCTGAGAATACCTAATAAAATTCATCAGAGAAAAGAAAACAGGATTCTGACATCTAGCAGAACAGCATATTTGAGAGGGCGAACAAGCTTCACACAACCTCCATCTGAGTCATCTGTGGCCTCTTTTCCTACAATTGTGACTCTTATATCATCAATAGCACCTCAAAGTGCTTGTCTTTGGCAATATAGTGCAGCTGGTCAAGCAATCTCCACTGGTTCTACTTCACTTCTACTGAATTGGTTTTATACTTAAATCTTCCTCTACCACACATGGACTACTCGAAACCCTAACACCCAAAAGTTGTGAGCTAAGCACGAACGTTATAGTTTCCAAGCCATGTAAACATGATCTCCTCATTGGAAGAAATTTTCTAAGCTTAGTAACTCAACTTCTAGAAAAACTACATTTAAAATGCATTTCAGAGGACTTTTAGAAAGGCAATATTTTTAACACTTCTACGGCAAACAATTAGGTGCTAATTACACTACGGCTGATACCACTAACAGGAACCTCTAACAGGAAGAAGATGATAAAAGTAGGAGGGGCAAGAACAGTACCTGGCATCTCGATCTTTTTCTCTGTATTCCCTATCCCTGCTCCTCTCCCGGTACTTCTCGCGCTCCTCCTCGCGATGCTTCTCCGAGTGGCTCCTGCTCCTCCGTGACCGCTCCCTCTCCCTCTCCTTCTCGCGCTCGCGTTCCTTTGCCCTCTCCCTCTCCTTCTCCCGGTCTCGGTCTCTGTCCCGCTCCTTCTCCCTCCTCTCCTCCCTATCTCTGTCCCTGTGCTCCCTACCGCTTCTGTGGCGCTCTCTCTCGTCGCGGTCGGGCGAGGAGCGGTGGCGAGACGAGCCCCTCTCGCGGTCGCGATGCCGGTCGTGGTCGCGGCCGCTCCCGTCCTCCGACCTCGACCTCTTGGAGCGGCGGTCGTATGAGTCGCGCTCGCCGTCGTCGGAGGCCCGGTGCCTGGAGCTCTTCTCCCTGTCCTTCTCCTTTGGGGCCGCCCCATGGCCGTTGGCCAGATCCTTCTCTTTGGGGGCGTCGGGGTTCTCCACCGTCTTCTCTAGGTATTCGTACTCATCGAAGTCCATCGCCGCCCCACGGGATCCGAAAACCCTCGATTGGGAGGAAGATCGCTGCCGCGGAAACAGAATTCCGGTCTAGAAAAGGAGAAACGTTATAAAAACCCTAGCATCTAGACCACGGCAAACTCCAGGCCATTTAAAGACGGCAACGTTGGCCGACTTTTTTCCTCACGCGCATCGCACCCTGCCATGACGAGAAACTTCCGAACCGAGCCGCCAATCTCATGACACACATGAAGCGGCAATATTGCCGAATTTACCCGAGATACGTAAATTCGGCGCAAAGCGACTTATTTGACTTAACACGCGGTCGGCAAATTGCCGACTTTATTGAGCCATACGTGCAAGTATTGGCATAACTGCCGACATATATATATATATATCCTCGCTTTTTGCTAAGTGCACTCCACTTATCCAGGTTTACTTATCAAATTAACGTAAAAATTAAAATAAATAAATAGGTGGAGATTGCAGCAATTCATTCTCCTAGGTCATGTCCATTAACGTGGCTAACATCGGTAGGAATAAGAAGCTTCGGATCACAGATTATTTTGATTTTCTTTTGAGATAAACTTGAGATCAAAGATTATATGAATATGAGAGTCTTCACTGCATAATTTTGGCTGAGAGCGCCTCCTTAGTTAGTCCACAAAGAGTTAATGGAGTAATTTTTGAGCAACCTTCTTAAAAAACCAATGCGTTCCTTCTCTTGATTCAAGTGCCTCTCATCCCTCCCCTACCACCCTTCACTCATCCAATGTGGGTTACAGTGATGTGGTGAGAGAGAACGAATATGGTAGTATAATGGAATTTTTAAGTAGGACGAAGTTAGCTAAACGACTGTACTCAATATTTAAACAACTCTTGGTTAACTAAACGAACTAGGAGATCAGTTTTCTCTTTGCTCAAGAAATTCTACTTGAGATTTTTTTTTTCTTGAATAATTTAAAACATAGGGTCACTAGGGTAAACACAATATAGTAAGTTCGAAAACTAAAGCGAGAAATGATGTAGATATATAGGAAAGAAATGATGTAAAAATGTAAAAATGCACAACATAAAACTACCTGAAAAATACAAAGAATAGATCTTGTATTTTTTCTTGTGAAGCTGGACTCAAAGTATTAGTCAATATAGACAATGGCCTTAACTTGATTGAAGCTTCCTATCACGTCTCATATCTTGACCCAAAGATATAGCAAGAGAGACCTTATTAGCATACAAGGCTTTTCTCAATCTAACTAAGTTCTCAATTATGTTTAAAAATATATCCAAAGGCTATAGTTCTAATATTAATTATAATATGAGAAAAAATTAAAATCTTAAGTATACCTAGTTCTATTTGCATGACTATGCACTCTTCCATCAATATCTTTATGGAATTGAAATATGAAAAGAGAAAAATAATAGAATAATAAGCTTAACAGCCTACTAAGCAATGGTTACCTTGACTAAAAAACATTTTCTTAAGAAATAATTGTATCAATTAGACAACATAATATTTTAAGGAATAACAAGAATAAATCTATACTTTTTAAATTTTTTGCTTTTATCGTATCACTTTATCATGATACCATATGTCATTCTATTCAGCTATGCTTGAAATCATCATAATCCGCTAATGTTTAACCCCCTCTAATAGGATCTCAACCAATATATATCCCCATAGGTTAAGGATATTAACCAATGTTTAGACGATTTAGATCAATAGATATCCCCCATCTGCTATAGATACTAACCAATATTTAACCCTCACTAGTGAGATATTGGCCAATGCATATTTTTCATCAACTACGGATGTCCAACATTACCAATATTGGAACCTTGATTATCTTAAAATCAATTTTATATTATATATTGCTCACAGTTTATATGTATCAAATCAGCTCTAATCATCATGATAATATATTAAGAATATATCTGTTCACTACTAAGAATCATAATCAAATATCAGAGTTCATAACATAATATTTGATAGCATAATATTTTAAAATTCATAAGTTCATATGATTCACAATTTATATGTTAATTAGTCATGATTAATGATACATAAAATTTAGAAGAGATGAATCATCATTTACTTGATAGATATAAGCAATAATAAATTAAATCAACTCTATGTATTTTCTTCAAAACCTATCACACAAATTTTGGGCTTAAATCATTACATAGTGATTTGTTAATTTAATTTCTTAAATCTCGAACTTTCTGAATCCAATTAAGACTACTAGTCTATAAAGTTTCCATTTGAAAATAGGGATAATAGTACTAAAAAGAGACCTTAAAGATTTTGATGCTTATGGGTTCTATGATACCCAATAATGCAGAGGGGTGTAACATACTCTACAATCACCAGATAAACTTAGGACTCTATCTCTAGGATCATGTATAAACAAGACACTAAGCTCTAGTTAGAACTTAGATTGGGGTCCTACACTAGTAGGAGAGGAAAATAATGGAATTAGAGAGAAAAGGAAGGGAGAGAGGGTAGGGGCCAATGAGATAGAAGACTAGGGCAGGTTGAAACCCATCACTTATTTGTTTAAGAACAAAAGAGATTCTCCTCGTCCCCTACTTCCAATTCCTACCCACAATTCCACTGAAGGCCTAATAAAAATTCGGGCATAAGAACCTTGCCAACAGCAAGGCCAGTGCTGGCTTTGGCGGCGAGTGCCGGTGACTGACTTTAGTAACAAGTTGCCATCCAAAGAGCTCAAGAATAGGGGATGAGCAAAACAACGACAGTCAATCATAATTTCATATTGATCCCCATAGGTCTTGTGAAGGTCAGTTGGTGGCTCCTGCAATAAACTTTTTTATTGTAATTAGGTTAAATGCTTCAAAATCAGCGATCGTAGCATGATCCCAATTTAATAGCCAAAATAAAAAGAACAGCTCAACCCCTTACAGATAGCCACCGACATCCATCTAGAGGCTCGCCAAGGTAAGGAAGAAAGAAAGAAGGAAAAAGTGAAGAAAGGAGGGAGAAACTTACCTCCCCTAGTGGTCTTCTCTGGTGACAGCCAAATCCCAAACAACTCCTTCTCACCTTTAGCTCCAAATTACTTGTCACTGGAACATCAATGGAGGGGTGGATTTATAGAGGAGGTCCAACTCCTCTCCTTCTATCTAAGTCCCAGTCCAAGTAGGGGTTAATAGGACTCTGACTCTGATCGGAAGTCTATCGCCCTAGTTGAAGATGAGGTCCCAGTCGCATTTGACTAGGTCTCGAACTGGCCTTGGTTCTAGGCTGGACCAAGCCTAGGTCTATTATAACTTTTTTTTTCTTTTTCTTTTTCTTTAAAAAAAAAAAGAATTTTTGGTCAATCAAGTGGACCAAGCCCATCTTTGCTCCATTTGGGCTAGGCTAAGTACTGGGTTTCATATTCTCTCCCCTTAAAAAAATTTCATTCTAGAAAGTTAACATACTAGGACCTTCAAAGAGCCGAGGGTATTTCTACTTCATATCATCTTCCAACTCTCATATGGCTTCTCACTCAGAGCGGTTGCTTTATTATATTTTAACATAATGAAAAACATGACGTCACAATACTTGATCTTTACCATTTATTATCCAAACTAGGTATTCTTTATTTGCCAAATCCTTATGGAGACTAAGCGATTCTAGCTCAACAACATGGTTTAGATTTGATACACATTTCTTTAATATAGAAATGTGGAAGACATTATATACACCAGCTAGTGCAAGCAATAATGCAACTCTGTAAGCCACTTCATCAATTTTTTCCGAAACTCCAAATGGACTAATATATCTAGGACTGAGCTTGCCTTTGTGATTTTTGTGGCAGGTGATACTTTAAGAAATACATGATCACCCAATTGAAACTTTAATTCTCATTTCCTCGTATCTACATAACTCTTTTATCTACTTTAGGCTACAAAAAGTTGCTTCCTAATTTGTTGAATCTTTTCTACTATTGGTTGTACGAGTTTAGGTTCTAGCATTCTTCTAACCACATCATCCCAACAAATTGGGAATTGATATTTTCTTCAAAAGTACTTCATAGGGTCCCATCTAGATGTTAGCTTGATAACTATTATTGTAAACAAATTCTACCAATGACAAATAATTGTCCGATGCACGGTTTAGATCAATATCATAAGCCCTTAATATATATTCTAATATTTGAATAGTCCTTTCTGTTTGACCATCAATTTATGGATAAAATGTTGTGCTAAAATTGAGGTTAATCCCCAAGGCTTTTGTAGACTTGTTCAAAATTATGTAATAAACCAAGTATCTCTATCGAATACAAAAGTTATCGAAACTTTATATAGTTTTATGATTTCCTTTATTTATAACCGCACTAATCTCTCAAAGCTAAGGCCAACCCTAATGGGTAGGAAATAAGTAGAGTTTGTTAATTAGCCCAGCTAGCCTTTGGTGCTTAGTTTTTACATGCTGACACACTAGATATTAAGTTACAAATTAAATAATTTCTCTCTTCATATTATTCCACCAATATGATTTCTTTAAATTCTTATATATTTTTGTACATACAGAGTAAACCATGTATTCTATCAAATAGCCTCTTTTAGTATCTCACACTTTAATTCAGCATTTACAAGTACACAAAATTGACTCTTATATCTTAGTAAACCATCCTCATGCATTCAAAATCCAAACTAATCAACTGGCTTTATTGATCACTTAATCTTTTCTAATTAAGGATCATTAACTAAAGCAGCTTTAATCCCACCAATCAACTTCAGCAACAAGTGCCAACAACTAAAGTCAGTAGCGAGTCACCATCTAAAAAGCTCAAAAACAGGGGATGAGTAGAACAGAGGTGATCGATCATAATTCCAAGTTAATACCTATCAACCTTGTGAAGATTGATTGATTCCTATGATGAGCCTTTCTATCGCAGTTGGGTCTAACTTTTCTAACATGAGTGACCACAACCTAATTATGATTCAACAACAAAAATAGAGAATAGCAAGATCCCTTACGAACAGCCATTGCCAACCGTCCAACAGCTCACCAAGGCAAGGAAAAGAAAGAAAAAGGGAAAATGTAGAGAAAAGAGGGAGAAACTTACCCCATCTAGCAATCTTTTTTTATGAAGGCTATATCCCAAACCTCTTCTTCTCACCTTTAACTCCATGTTACTCATCATTAGAACATCGATAGAGGTGTAGATTTATAGAGGAGGTCCAGCTCCTCCCTTTTTATCCAAATCCCAATCCAACTAGGGGTCAATGAGACTCTGACTTTGATCGGGAGTCCACTGCTCTGGTTGATGATGAGGTCTCAATTGCATTTGATTGAGTCGCGATTTGGGCTTGGTTCTAAGCTAGACCAAGCTTGGGCTTGTTATAAGTCTTCTTTTTCTTTTTCTTTTTTTTTTTTTAGAAAAAGGCATTCTGGCTGATCATGTGGATCAAGCCCACCTTGGTTACATTTCAATTAGGCTGAGTGTTGGGCTTCACACTTCGTAATCCTTTTTCTAAGACTTTGAACCTAAAGAAGAAGTGGCAATAGATTAGATCAAGTGAGCTCATACCAAATTGATACTCAATTTTTTCAAGAAGAACACTAATTCCAACTTTGCTTGTTTGATAAATGAGTCGAAACTTCCAACATAAATCCAATTATTATGTTGAATGTAGTTAGTTTCTTTTATAATTTCACAAGATACTAAGGAAGCTTCAATATAGACGCAAAGTTTTGAAACTAATCATTGAAAAAGGCAAAACCAAAATGATAGTTATAATTAGGGCCCACCTAGATTTCTCTTTTGAGTAAAAAAAATTTCTAAAAAATTAGTTCTAAATCACAAATGAGCTTACACGACATTATGATTAAAGAAGAATATAATGAAAACAATAATGATTTATTATGTCAACAAAAATACAAAGCCATTAAGCTAAGATAAAAATGCTCGATCAAAAAAATAAAATAAAATAAAATGATAGAACCCTTGAGAAATTATATTAATAAGATTGGAAGGCAATCAAATAAAAAAAAAAGGAATAGATCCATTGAACTAGGAGAAAATGAATCAAGAAATTTGGGTATGAAGAGAGCTATAAATTGGATTCCATGTGAAGCACAAATGTTGAAGAATGAATTAGCTACATGATTAAGAAGATTTTTAATGAATTAAGAGATTATATAAAACTTATAACATATAAAAAATTAGTTTTCCTCAAATTTGATTTAAAAGTCACTTAATGTAATATTATCCCCATACTTTTTTTTCACTTCTAAAAGAAGACCAAGCTCTACCAACTTTGTTAAGATAATAAAGAACATGAGAGAAGAGTGGTCCCTAATGTCACTTTTAAAAGTAAAACTCATTAGTTATCATTAATTAATGGTGTTCTCTAACTTTAAAAATATAAATACTTTACAAATGATAAAATCATTATTTTATATTGGCTAGGTTAATTTTCTAAGGTCCAGTCTATCTTAAGGAATCATGCGATTAGCATATTTCAAGGATTTAAAGAAAAGCATGGCCAAATCAAGACATTAAATTTGGTAATCTATATTTCATGACATATTAAACTTTAAAAAAAATAAAATTATATTTTTACCAAAGGGCAAAGGTCTAAAATGTATTATCGAAGATATTAATAATGTGTTTGGTCAAAAAATATATCAATTATGAGTTTTGCATGAACAACAACAACAACAAAAAAAAAAAAAGAAAAAGCAACTTTTCATGCTAAGCATGAATCATACCTTTGACTTGATGCTCACATATTTGTTTAAGTTTGTGCTTTTTCTCATGTGAATCAATATTTAAGACATTAAACTATGCAAATCATAATTATATTTAAGTAGAAAATATATATTTTTAAAGAAAATTATAATTTATTATCATATCTAAAGAGTTAAAGTTAGGCAATAATTAAAATAAGATATTGAAGAATGCTGATAAAAGGTGCTATAATAATTGATAATTAAATTACATGTATGTTCATGTTAGGACTAATATGTATAAGTAAAATAAAGAACATACTTATTAATAAAGATATATTAAATTGAGTAGTATTTGTAATAATTAAACAATTCTAAAAGAATTCTAAATAATATTTAAAAATTAAATCAAATTTATTTCCTTGTGTGAATTTAATTTATACATTTAATATATGAAACCTCTACACACACCACATATGTAAAAATAATAACTAAAAGAATAATAGCTAATTTAAATTTGAAATAGAATAAAATTAATATTGATATCTTAATTTCTTGTGATTTGATTTAAAAATTGAAAATGATTGTCATAAATAATTCATTTGTAGTACAAATTTTAATGTAAATTTGAGTTGCATTACACAGATCATCAAATTATTTGCCAAATATTTTTTTTTAAAAAAAGTCTCATTAACATTCCTAAAACTTTTTAAATGCTAAAATATACTTTGTAAGAATTAGATAAGATTTATAAATAAATAAGAGAAATTCTATTATAATTTAAACATATTATATTAGTTTATATTATGTTATGTTATATTATAGTTTATGTGATTTCAAGTATGATAGGACTCCATAAAATATTTTAGTGAATAATAATTTTTTTTAGTTGTTAATGTAATTAGATTTGTTGGTTTTCACTAAAAGCAACAAGAAAAGAAAAAATTAGTTCAACGAGTCATCTCCAATCTTAAAGTTTTTTTTTTAACTGATGGATTTGTTTGTCAACAATGATTTTAGAAACACCAAATGCGATCACGACTGAGAATAGCAAGAAAAATTAGTTTTTAAATAAAAAAAAAAAAGAAGCTTTAGGATGATTGAGGAAATTGTTTAAGGGAATATAAGGAATTCGACAAGAGATGATAAAAACAGAATAGAATGAGGTTTATTAAGAAGTTTATCCTGTCAAATCAGGAAAATGAGGAAATTTATCTGATTAAATCGAAATTTAATGTTCCTGATGTACTTAGAGGAGATGAGAAGGGTTTTTTTTTTTTTTTTTTTTGTTCTTTTTGTTTTATCAAACCTTGCTCATCTTTGCAAAAATTTTAAGCTTAAATTTGTTGGTTAATCTACCATCTACTAAAAAAAATTGAAAAAAAATTGAAGATTAAAGTCTCATTGTTTTGGCACCTGATCTAAGAGACATGTTATCGAGACAATCCCTCACCGTCCCCTTCAACTCCTTCTTCCACCTCCTCCACCACCCGTCTCCATCCCTCTCGCAAGCCCAGCAAGCTCATGCCGGCCTCCTCAAGTCCGGCCACCTCCCCGCCGACGCCCACCTCGCCACCAAGCTCCTCTCCCACTACGCCGACCACCTCCGCTTCGCCGATGCCTCCCTCCTGCTCCATTCCACATCCCACCCCGACCCCTTCCTCTTCTCCACCCTCATCTCCGCCCTCACCCGCTCCCTCCTATTCTCTGCCGCCCTCTCTCTTCTCCCTCGCATGCTCTCTCTCGGCCTCGCGCCCGACCCCTTCGTCCTCCCCACCGCCTTCAAGGCCTGCGCCGGCTTCCCTTCCCTCCCCTACGGCCGGCAGCTCCACTCTCTCTCCTTGGTCACTGGGCACTCCTCGGACCCTTTTGTCGAGTCCTCCCTCGTCCGCATGTACCTAAAATGCGGCAAAATGGGCGACGCCCACCGGGTCTTTGACAGAATGGCCCAGCGGAGCGTCGTGAGCTGGAGTGCTTTGGTCGCCGGCTACGCAAGCCGGGGGAATGTCGATGAGGCAATGAAGCTCTTTGAACTGATGCGAAGTTCGGGGGTGGAGCCAAATTTGGTAACCTGGAATGGTTTGATCGCTGGATTTAGCCATAGTGGGCACTCTCACAAGTCAGTGATATTGTTTCAGAGGATGCATGCAGAGGGCTTCATTCCTGATGGGCCGAGCATCTCAAGCGCTCTTCCTGCGGTTGGTGACATCGAGGACGTCGTCTTTGGTGGGCAGATCCATGGGTTCGTAATCAAAGCTGGGCTAGAATCGGATGGTTGTGTGGTTAGTGCGCTTATTGATATGTACGGCAAGTGCCGGCGCGCAGAGGAGATGGTCAGGATCTTTGATGAGGTGGGTCAGATGGAAGTTGGCTCTTGCAATGCCCTTGTTGCCGGGCTTTCGAGGAATGGCCTTGCGGACGACGCATTGCAGGCGTTTAGGGGATTCAAAGGCCAAGGAATCAACCTAAATGTGGTGTCTTGGACTTCGATCGTAGCTTGTTGCGCACAAAATGGGAAGGATATGGAAGCAATAGAGCTGTTCAGAGAGATGCAGTTGGCTGGAGTGGAGCCGAACTCGGTAACCATCCCATGCCTATTGCCAGCTTGTGCCAACATAGCGAGTTTGATGCCCGGCAAATCAGCCCACTGCTTCTCTCTGAGGAAGGGTTTCTTCGAGGATGTGTATGTGGCCAGTGCTCTGGTAGATATGTATGCGAAGTGTGGTAGAATAAGGGATGCAAGGTCAATCTTTGATGCAATGCCAATGAGAAATGTTGTGTCTTGGAATGCAATGATAGGAGGATATGCAATGCACGGGAAGGCAAAAGATGTGATGGAATTATTTAATTTGATGCAAACAAGCCCGCAGAAGCCAAATTTTATAACCTTGACTTGTGTGCTCTCTGCTTGTAGCCAAGCTGGCCTAACAGCAGAGGGAGAGCGCTACTTCTACAAGATGTATCAAGAGCATGGGATTATAGCTAGAATGGAGCACTATGCATGCATGGTCAGCCTTCTTGGCCGCGCGGGGAAGCTGGAGGAAGCTTATGATTTAATAAGAGGGATGCCATCTGAGCCTGATGCTTGCGTTTGGGGAGCCTTGCTCAGTTCTTGCAGGGTTCATGGCAATGTGAGGCTGGGAGAGATTGCGGCGGGGAAACTATTCGAACTGGAGCCAGGAAATGCTGGGAATTATGTGCTGCTGTCGAACATTTATGCTGCCAAGGGGATGTGGGATGGGGTGGATAAGGTCAGAGATATGATGAAGAGTATGGGAGTGAGGAAAAACCCAGGCTGTAGTTGGATTGAGATCAAGAATAAGGTGCATATGCTGTTGGCTGGGGACAAGTCACACCCTCAGATGAACCAAATCACTGATAGATTGGAGAAGCTTAATGTGGAGATGAAGAGATTGGGATACCTCCCAAGCACGGACTTTGTCTTGCAAGATGTTGAGGAGCAAGACAAGGAGCAGATCTTGTGTGGGCATAGTGAGAAATTGGCAATAGCATTAGGCCTCCTAAACACGAGCCCTGGAACTCCCCTTAGGGTGATCAAGAATCTCCGCATTTGTGGTGACTGTCATGTCGCCATAAAGTTCATATCAAGCTTCGAAAGAAGGGAGATATTTATAAGAGATACAAATCGGTTCCATCACTTCAGGGATGGGGCGTGTTCTTGCGGGGATTATTGGTGAGCTATCCCAAGAATTGAACTAAAAATCAAAGCAATTTTGCAGTAGTAGAAAATTCTTTGATGTCAGAACATAAGCCTATGGATGGGCCAAATTTGAAAGCAGCATAATGTCTTGCTTCCGATGCTTGTAATGCAATGGAAGATTCTTTACCAAGATGTCAACCTTTGAAGCCTATTTATAGCAAAAATTTATTATACACAGTTCTTACAATAGTTATTACGAAGAAAATGGAGCAAAACTGCAAGCCGGAACAGGTCAGCTTCCTATACAGGCAAGATACAGCAAAAAGATGTCTTTGATCGTCCAATTTTGGTTAATGAACTTTGTTTTCGACCTGCTGTGTGCTACTTTTGTCTCATCTTCCACGTTGCCTGGTAGAGGAGAAGGTCATCGTTCAGTGGACTGAAACAAAACAGATCCTGGTTGTTCGTAACTTGCTCTCATTGGGAAGGATGTGCATCCACGGTCCGCCCACGAAATTTGATGCATCACCTACTTCATTGAACCAGAATGATGCATCAGATTACCATGAAGTAGGCAAACCGAGACATCTTAAGATCACCCTGAAATAGGCAAACTTTTAACATCTCAACGCTAATTTTGGTAGAAGCAGTAAGGTGACGATATTCTCTCTAGGTAAGGCTTCAAAGGCGCTCTGCTACCCCTACCATAGCATCTGGAGGTACAAGGATGTCCTTCTTTAGCTTCTCACTTCTTATCCTGGCCCTGACAAATTAATTTGGATCTATAAACTTGTCTGGACAAATGCTTCATAAAGTTTTGTATCTGGTTCAAGTGCAGGCTTGGGACTAGCACGACTCTTGCTGTTGCATTTAAAACTTAGAAATTTTCTGATTGGTTATCTTTCTTTTATGTCTTAACACTGTTGATGGCTAGCTACATTTTCCGGCTCTTATGAGAGGTCCTGCAACTGTTACGGTCGTGTTCGGTCGAACATCTGCAAAAGTGCGTTAATAGCTAGGTTACATCGACTTGCATCACATATGAGAAAAACTGGTCAGAACGTACTACCTAGTTTGATTGTTAATAGTAATTTGCGCGCCTCCTCAAAAGAATAATGGCCCATCTGAGGATATCGCCAAAAATGTAACTAAACTTGTATGGGGTCTTCATTGAAACATGACTGAATAACAAATTATAAGAAGCTGAATAAAACATATGAATACCATCTGATCATACATTCTACATGTTAACTTGGAGGTGCTGAATTCACCATCAAAAAGCTCTATGGTGGGTAAAGGGGGTTTTTTCACCAAATATTTCCCCCTTCCCCCTGCCGTACCAATAATCCCTTCTGGGGTTCTCAACCATGATTTTTGAAAGTAACAGGGGATTCTTAATGGAGATTAACTGGGCTTCCCTCCAAATACTTGCCTGCATCTTCCTAGCTCCTTCAATTACCCGAGGAAGCAGTGTTTGTAGCAATGAAAATTCCATATCTTGCAGATGGTGAGCTAGGATTATTGGCCTTACCTGGATTTGCATCTCTCAAGTTGCTTTGCTCACTGGAGCCATCAGGTTTTCCAGCACTAAATATTCCATAACTGGTTCTTGGTGACTTGACATTTTCAGACTTGCCCGTAGTCTCATCTCTTGTGTTTGCTTGACCACCTTGGGGCAAAGTGTTGGAAGTACCAAAAATTCCATAACTTGGTGTTCGTGCACCAGGATTACCAGACTTACAAATATCCGAATCTCCAAAGTTCTTTCGATCTCCGAAGAGAGCAGTTTTTTGAGCACCAAAATTTCTATAGCTTTGTGGTGATGAACTAGGATCGACAGACTTATTGCCAGCCAATTTGCCTTGATTGCCAGAACTCTGAATGCTGTAAATTCCAAAGTTTGGTGATGGTGAGGTAGAATTACTTGGATGGGACTGTCTTTGCTTTTGTTCAGCCCGATCACCCCATCGACTTTCACTTCTTGTTGGTTCTGGTGGCATCCTCCCTTGATTCATATTGGGTACTGCACTTCTCTGTGTCAAGTTTGTCTGATGTAACCTCCCCTTCACGTCACTTCGTTTGCTATAACGGTTAGTCTCCACGGCAGAAGGTTCTTCTTTCATTGCCGTATTTGCTTTCAGTGAGTCAAGTCCAGGCTTAGAAGCTGGAAAGCCACCAATGGCTGAAGCAGCAGAAAATTTCTGATTTGATGGCTTACCAACATTCTTATCTTCAGGGAGGAGATGACCAGTATTTGCACCAAAACTGGAATCAATATTGTTCATGCTAGAATCAAAACCAAATGCTTCCTTAAAAACATCAGTTGCATTGAATTGTGACCAACCGGTTTCCTTGCTGAAGTCTTGATCAGATGCTTCATTTAAAGATGGGGTAGGTTCATCGGTGAGATGCTGAGCATTTGCTTCTGCTCGGTCATAGAGGGCATCACCCTCAGTTTCTGAACTGTGATCAGCAGGGTCCCATTCCTCTTCAATCTGTGGCATCTCATCTTGGATAATGCTACTTGTTGAAGGTACGTTTGAAACAGAACTTTGGACCCCTTTACTCACAGCATCCACAACTTTGCTTGCTTTCTTTCCAGATTTCTTTGTTGTGAACTTGACATGCCTGACTATCACATATGCTTGCTTTGAATCCAGATGCGGACCACTTTCCACAACAGAAACATCTTCTATCTGTATTTTAAAAAAGATGCTGATCAATACTAAAGGCGAAGAGGTATATAGTACATCAAACATCCATTATTATATTTCTGATCTAATTCAAACCAAAACTGGTAAGCATCCAAGTATCTGTTCAAAGACAAGAATGAATATACAGGAATAGCTCCTAACATTTTGCTCTGAACAAGAAGAAGAAGAAGAATATAGAGGAATCAATAGTGCATGATAGTCACCAGAGCTAAAAGACGTGATAGTGGCTCCCCCAGATCTTCACCTTCTTTACCCATAGGCATGGCCATGCACTGCTTCATATAAAGAATGTCATCATATCAAAAAAGTCATGCATTTGTACAATTAAATAACTAAACAAGAAGAGAACTATATAGTGTTATCAACAGCTATCAGTGTGATTAATTTTCTCAGCAAATACAGCCTCAAGGACCCCTCTGGGGCTGCCAGAACACAGAATAACAGGTAGTATAAAACTGAATTAACTGTATTTGTTTGTCAGATCCTAAAGCTTAAAGTGTTAGTTCAAATGCCATGCCTCATGTAGAAAACAATAAATTGAAGAAAACTCAGAGACATATGTTTAACCACTGAGTACTGGTACACACAAACAGATCTTTTGAGAAAAGGTGTACAGTGCTTTAATATATATCTCATTGATTGATAAGATCAAAGCGGTATGATGATTGTATGAATAATACTATCATCAGTAAGGACTGTAAAAGCATCAAAATTCAGCTATAAATGCATTCTCCAGGACCAGGATAATTTCAAACCTGGCATACCCAGCATAGCACCAACCTCAAGGCACCCTTAAAAAAATGGCAATTTTGAGGTGTGGACATGTGAATTTTATCCTAGGGGTCTAACACTACGGATGTGTTTGGTTGAGGGTTAAAAGAGGGCTGGAAGGAAGGCCCCACCACTTATTCCACTTCAATCCTAGAAAAGCAATCCTTTCATTCCAATGATAACATGGGTATTTTGAAAGTTAGAGCTGCTTATCAACTCAACACAGAATAAAGTACTCCACCCTACATCATGGAGTAACTTACTCCAAAGTAAAGAAGGTTAGGAGCAAGTTAACCCATGTACTCCAAGTTTAACTTATTCTGCAACCAAAGTGTATCTGGTATGTGGTTTGCTGGACATAATTCATAAGTGATAATCTTTGCACTTCAAAAGGAAATCAATGGGTGGGCAAACAATTTTCAGGATAATTGAAAGGGATAACTGAAGGGACTAAAGTTTGAAGATTCTTCACGATAAATCTAAGGGAATTTTCTTGCAAATTTGAATGAATGAATGAATCCAAGATTGTACTGTTTGACAATAGAGTGCATGCAAGAAGGCTTAGAGTGTTCACAGACAACAGTGCTGAAAAAATCATCAGTTAAGTAGTCAGCACCTTCATCACAGATCTCTTAATACAGATGCATGAGAGATCTTTAATTTTCCTTTTTTTTCTCCTTTTGGAAATCTATATCGTAAGTCCCCCAAAAAGTAAATAGTCTAAGCATAAAGCAAAATTAATCAAAGCATTCCTTGTCAAGACTAGATAAAAAGCAGGAATCTTTTTGACAAATCCTACTCAATAGAGAACTCAAGTACATATACCTAAAGACTGTCAAATTCCAAACTCACAACTGGATTAAATATCCATGGAAGGTTGCATGCTAACCTAAAACGTACAAAACCATTAAAAAGAAATCATATATCTGACATGCCCTAAAAGTGGCCTCCCAAATTAATCCAAAACTTACAAATAGTTAAAAAAGCATACTGTCTAAACTGCTCAGCCCTTAAAATTGGGTCTTTCCATAATCAAATGTAAATGAATGTAACAGCATCCCAGCAGAATAAGGTTAAAACCTCAATTGGCAACCACAAGATAGTCGAAATTTCTATGCCATTCCTGGATCTGGAAATTTATATGGCATTACTTTATCTGGTTCAGCAATCATCTAGTCTAAATTCTTATTCCATTTATATGCAAGTGCTTTGGGTTTTCTTATTTGCGTATATATTTGCTGCAACAGGTTTTACCTTGCATTACTTCTTACTGCTCCCAAAAAATCCAAGATGAGACCTACAATATAAAATTGACACTTGGTAGAAAATATCTATTAATATATTTCTCTACAAAGCACACTCCCTGAAAGAGAATTAGTAAATAGTGGACATGAATGTGTGAATTTGACATATTCACACATCTTTAGCTGTACAGACTACAAGAATGCATTAAACAAATCTGAAAATATTTGATCTTGGATAACTTGCTTTTCTCCCTTGACAAGAAACAGAATTCCTAAAGATAAGCACCAGACCTAGCCATGCTCGTTTAGAAGTAATGAATGTCTGCTAGGTTGCAGGAATGACAACTTGTGGGATATTGGACCTTATACAAAATAATGAGGCATAATATTGAGTGTACTAAAACTAATGATTTAATGAGATAATATTAAGTGTACTAAAAAACTAATGATTCAGTGCAGGTTTTTCAGATATTGCCGAGGCACCTGATGCCAACGAGCTTATGTGCCTCATGAGACTTTGACCAGCAGTTTTTGTTAGTTACAATAATATTCATGTTAGTGCTAGTACTAATGTTAGCCTTAGTACATCAGCATATAAATAAATTAGTCATAGTATTTCCCCGAACCCATTCAGATGATGCATATTTATTGGTAAAAACTAGCTGCAGTTTCTTTTAGGTGGTGTTTAGTTCGTTACAATATAATATTATCCAAAATCTTATATTCATGATAATCTTGCACTTTGTAATTAGGTTACCAAGAATGTAAGATTATCGCATTTGGTTTGCCTTGGCAATGTTAGCTTAAATCTCCAAATATGTAAGATTACCGCATTTGGTTTACCATGTTCTTAAATTCTATTTGTATTTTTTTTATAATTTCTTTTTGGTCTTTTAAGTGGCTATCTCTTTTTTTTCCCTAGAATATAAAATGTTCTAATAAAAAGAAAGAACTTTTTGTAAAATCATTTTAAAAATATTATGCATTTAAATATTATAAATATTTAATATATATATATAATATAATATATAAATATTTAAAAATATTTAAAAATATTTAAATAATATAACTTATTTAATATATATATATATTAAATATCATATTATTTAAATAATAAATAACATTTATAATATAGATAATATTAATATATACTATAAATTATTTAAATATGATAATTTAATATTTAAAGTCATAAATATTAATAATTTTAAATTTAATATTTATATATTATTATATAATTTATAACAGCATTTAAAATATTAAATATTATATTATATTATATATTTAGTATTAAATATAAATATGATATTAAATATTTAAATATTACTAAGTATATATTAAATATATAATCAGATTAAATATTATCAAATATTTACAGGAAAGTCAAGAGCATAATTTAAGATTACCGAACTTTAATAATATCAAATACCTACCTTGCAGATGGGCACCGAATTACCTTGATTTGTGGTAATCTTAAATTAGCAGGAATCAAATATTATTACTCAAATTATCATATCTAATTGCAAACATGATAATTTGCATGGTAATCTCAGATTATTTAGATAGATTACCACCAACCAAATGCTTCTTTGATAGAATTTGTACACGAGTAAGTTCTAGCTGCTAAATATCTTCTATACAAATAGCTAGTGATATTACACCCACAGAATCAATCTTAGTGTTACAACTGATAACAGAAATGGTTTTATAACTATAATCTGGGTTAATATATCTGTTAGCATTATTATGTATTATGTTCAATATTAGCAATACCAACGCTTATCATAAATACCAGTTCTCGTATTAATCAGAAAAATCTTCATATTGCAATTTGATTATTGTGACCAATACTTGCAATAATTTTCTACAAAATGCTGATCAACGTGTAGAAACTTTCTTACAAAGTCAATATTGGTAAAATATTGTAATTGGATCACAAGTCTTAGCATTAATTTCAATATTGGCTTGCTTCATCCTATCACCATTAATTGCTAAATTAGTTAAAATGTGTGTGTGTGTGTGTGCACGCGCACCAAGGTTTAATTGTTTAAATTTGCGGTACTAGAACCCAAACCAGTCAGGTGCAAGAATGCACTACATAGAACATACCATATGTGGTACTCACACATAATATAGTAGTTGGTGCTAGCACAGCAAAGGTGACAACTGCGATCATATGTTAGTACAATAGGGTACCGAGAAGCATAGCCAGTAATGATAGTGTCACAGTTCAATGCAGTATAGCAAATACAGACCAGCATGGTTTGGTACCTAAATCCTTAAATTGCGCATGAAACACACAAGCCTGCACCAAAGATAACAGTTGCACCAACCTAATTATGCACAGGAGCATTGATATATGAGGGATAATCTGGGCCCAACTAGATCACATGCGCCATCCTCGGCATCTTGGGGAGTCTGATGGCACTTAACGTCTAGATTCAATAACTTCACTGCCACTGACCTTATTAAAACTTTTCCTTGAACAGAACTACTCTTAAAAGAGCGTGACTAATAAAATAAATAAATAAATCAAATAACAGAAGCAAGATATAGGGGTGTTAATGAAGGGAAGCTCTGAATAATTTCAACACATGAAACCAGAAAAAGAACTCCAAGAATGCCAAGCTATAAGATATATAAAAGGTACATAATACAATGTGAAGAACATTAAAAATACCTTCACCCTGTAACCACGCTCCATCAGTCTCGTAATTTGTTCTGCTTTAGTTTTTAGGTCTTTTAATTCCTGGGAAAAACAAGTGATTTGATAAGCATATAGATCAGATATTCATATAGAGAAAGCTTAATGTATTTAAAAGAATAATTTCTTTGGCATGATCAAATAAACCTACTTTGATCAGGAGCAGTTTAACACATGCTTTACAATTATCAAAATAAATTTTTACCTGGAATGGCAGAGAAAGTATGACATCTCTAAAGGTTCAGATCTTAAAACCTGGATATAGTCTTGATGTTATATTTGGATTCTTCTTAATACTAGCAGATACCTCATCAAAATTTGACATGATATCAAAGGAAGATTATCAGGACAGAGATCTTTTGACAAATATGACCATTAGGAGAGTAGTGATGTATGTTGAACGTTCATGTGCTAACTGTATTTGCAAAAGTTCTTGCCCATCATTGGTCATCCATGCGCTCTTCAAGAGATAAATATAGTAGTCTCTCAAGATTTACCCAAACCAAAATAGAACCCTATTTGGACTACATTTCTACTATGTATAACATGATTGACCAAACATGGACCCCTTCATGAAGCCCCTAAACATAAATCTATTATCTAGTGAATAAACTGTTCTTGAGATTCCAATCCAAATATAATAGTAATGATTTTAGTACATTAAGCAGATATGAGGTTTGTATCTAACGACCCACTTAAAAATACACAAATTGATGACATGAAACCTAATTCCAACATTTCATCATTTGATAAGATCATAATCATCCATCACTTACTCCTTCCATTATTGACTGATAAGATCATAACTAATCATCCATCAGAAAACTCCATCGTCTTGATAAGTCACCTATATTGCATGTAATGATAGGATTTTATTGGTTGATACAATCACACTCATCCATTAGATACTCCTCTTGATTGGCTGATGAAAACAGCCATCTAGGAAACTCCACCTTAAACTAATTATGTGCGTCAAACCAGTCATATCATTCAGTAGCTGGAATCACAACTATCCATCTATTTCTCCTTCTCTTGAACCAGTCACAGGCATCTTGAACCAACATAAGATTAAGAGGTCATTGTGATCTAGAAAACTTCATTACATCTTGAACAACTACTACCCTACATAATCAACTGATGCAATTTTCTTTATATTCTTGCATCATCAAAGCCACCACAATGTCTTTGTTTGTCACTGCATACATTAAAGATATTCCTCAGAAATTCATTTGCAAAACTCCAGGACCAGACTCTTTCAATAAGTCTTGTCTAAACCGATTTGCCTAACCTGTACTGTTAGAAATACTAATGTGGGTCATCTGTAGGAATGATGCAAGCATTGGTGCAAATATCAACAATAGTTACAGGATCATTCAACTACACCAAAAGTAACAAATATAATTATTACCACAGGATACAAAAATCATATCAACTAACATGAAAAAACATCAAGCATGCCTTAACAGCTTAAGGCCCCATTTGATGAGCTATTAGTGGTAGAGCTTTTGAAAAAAACTATTTGATGTTTGATAACTATATTTTTAAAGTGATATGAGACTTTAACATTTGTTTAGTAACCAAACTAAGAAAATGCTTTTACAATAAAAATGATAAAAACATTGCATAATACTTTCAACTATTTAATTTATTAAAAATCATTATTATAAATTATTCTAATATTCTAATATTATAATATTATAATAATATAATAATATATCATATTATAGCATTATAATATAGTATAAGAAAATTATAATAATATTCTAATATTGTATTATTAAAATTTCTATTTTACTATAATAATATTCTAATATTGTAAAATTATTATAATATATTATTTTACTATTATTTAATAATTATATTTAATATATTACTAAAAGAATGATCATTATTGTCTAATAATATAAAATCACAATATTGTGACATTATTATAGTAATATTATAACATTATATAATATAATTATATTATGGTACACAATACTATATTATTGTATTTTATAATTTTATAATATTATTATATAACTACATAATATATTATAATTATAATAGTATATTATATTACATTATGTTATATTATTATTATATTATAACATTAAATGTTATTTTTCTTATTCGAATCTATGACTTTCGAGTTTAATAAAAATAGCTTTCCAATATTTGTCACGTAGAGCTTCTCACGTAGAGCTTTTAGAAAAACCTTCTAATTAGAACATCCCAAGTAGAGTTTTAGGTCCTCCAAAAGCTTAGCCAAATGGGGCCTACGTCACCCTCTAATTTAATGCAACTATTAGCTATAATTTATTTAATATGATATAAAAGCAGGTTTCAAAAGATACAACTTACAGTTTTTGCTTTAAAGCGAACCATTTTGTTCTCCCCAGTGCGTAATGTGAGTGCAGACTACATCAGAAAATCAAATACACAGTAGAGTTATTAAATATTAACCATAGCTACATACGTCAAGAAAACAAATCTTGCAAAATTTCAACTTCATGTCATAGAATTAGGCCTTGGCATTAAAAAGACTTTATGTTATACTAGCTATGGAATGTTATAAAGAACTTTACAACCCATGATGGAAATATATTTGGTTTAGCCTACTAAATAAGGTAAGCGAACGACAATATGGTATCACATGAGCAACTATGAAAAAAAAAGAGCCAAAGGTCAATGATAAGTATGTTGTACATGAGAATACTATAAGGTAAAAGGTAATGATCGATACATGGATTTCAAAGATGAAACTAGTATGCAAGTCAATCATCTTTTTTATACAAGTTTTAAAAACCGAGAAAGTGCCAAATGATCAAAGAAGTATATTGTGACACCTATCCATAAAAACAAAGGTGATGTATATAATTTTTTTAAGTATCAAGGAATTAAACTTATGATCCACTTTTGGTAATTGAACAAAGTTCAAGAAAATGATGACAATTTGAGGGCTTATTTGATTCATTTAGAAAGGTCAAAATGAAGGTTATCTTCTTACTTAGGAATCGATACAAAATACGAAGAATAGGGAAAAGTCTAATTAGGATCTTTTTTTTGTAGTAAAGATAATTAAGATCTTTATTATTTTGGACAAAGCTTATCATAAGGCACCAAGAAAGATTACTTTGTAAGATTTAAGCATATAAATAAATGGTTGTGTTGGAACATTGGCAACAATTATTCTTTTAGTCACAAGGCTTGCACCAAGAATTAGCACTAAGCCCGTATTTTTTATGGCAGTCATAAATCAATTTACTGCTAATATTTAGAAGGAAGTACTATAATGTTTTTTTTCGCCGCAAATGATATAGTATTGATTGATCAAAAAAGAAAAAGATTAATTGCTGAATAGGATTTGTGAGGAAAGATTTAGAAGATGAGGATTTAAAAATCAGCAAAACAAAGACAGCATTGGGAATGCAATTTTGAACATAGAAGAAACAATAAAGCCTTAATTAAAATGATGGATGATAGACTATGAGGTGATCAGTATCGCTATCTTGGATCTATAATTCAAAACAAGAAGAAATGGATGAAAACATGTGCAATAAAACTAGAGCTGGTTGAACGAAAGAGAAAGTGTTTTGGCATATCATGTGATCAACAAATACCTTGGAGACTTAAAGCAAAATTTTATGTAACATCAATAAGATCTCTAATGTTGTATGGTTCAAAACATTAGGCAATAAAGAGTATTGAAGAAGACAAAATAAATATTACACAAATGAGAATGTTAAAACATACATACATATATAACACATATTGTATAATAAAACCAGAAAGGCTAAGTGAGAAATTATTAAACTGGAGAAGCTGTAGGAGTGGCAAAGATTATGGATAAAGTGATGAAGAATTTCCTGAAATAGTTTGAGCATACACAATAAAGACATGAGGGAGCTCAAATAAATAAGAGCTCTTTAATATTTGTTGAAAGATGTAGGAAAAGGAGGAGAAGACCTAAGCTAACATGGATGTAGGTTGTCAGAAAAGATACGGTAAACTCAAAATAACATCACCAGTGGTCCCAAATAAAAATGGTTGGTGAATGAAGATCCATAAAGCTGAACCCATAGTCTGGACTCTGGACAAGGCTGGATGATTGTGCTCATGACAATTTGAACAGCAAAAGTTCAAGATATCACCGTGTGCTGTCAACAATCTATACTCTTGGCCTTCAAAGGACATAGAAGTGCAATTACTTATTTACTTAGGATCAAGTTTCAAATAATTAGCTTTCTTGATAGAACAGCAGCTGGTGTTTCTGTTTTCTGCACAATACCTTATATGGTCAACTAGCGCTTAGCAGAGAACAGACCAACTGTTATTACTCTATTAAAACTTCTCAGTCGATTGTACATCCTCCAAAAACATAAGTGTATCTTCATTACCTCACCTATATCACTAGAAAAGATAGATAAATTATAGTGTGCCTTACCTTCATTTTTGCACGTTCTTTTTCCTTTACGTCTTGTTTGTACTTCTCCTTATGGAAGTCCATGATCTTGCAAACAGGTGGATTTGCATTTCTTTGAACCTACAATATCCAGCAGAACAACTTGTGGTTTCAAAGCATTAAACTAAACATATATGCCTCAAATCTTTGGTAAAACCAAACCATTAAAGATTATCGCATGATCCGGCTAAGAATATCACAAAAATGTAAGAAAATAGAAAAATAATCAGAGAATAAGAGATGAAAATAATATCATAAAGGAGATGGGAAAAAAGATAGCACAGAAAAAGAGATTATTGCACCAAAAATGTGAAAGAAACAAAAGCGTTGCCCTCAAGGAACAAGACAAGATAAATCCCTTCATAACCCTGAAATCCCAATGCCTGATGTCAAATGTATGCACTACATTATAAGCAGTAAAGTGGTTAGAAATTTTATGGTCACAAATTTGGAATCATCTAGGTGAACCAGAAAAACCTGCTGCTCGCTGACCATTAAACAATAATTTCAAAATTGCCATCACGTAAATCATATGTCAAACAACATTAAGCATTCCACAAACATGCATCAACCAAGATAACATTATAGGAAGTGAAACTATTTTTCATGCACATTATGATAATGTTATTTTATAACCTTACAAATCCATAAGTAGGATAACATCTATTTCTGATAATGGTTATATTTGTGACTGATGAGTGACTGATAAATGCATAAGTGGGAGCATAGGAATGTTTTCTTGATTTCCTTAATGTGGAGCACCGTTACGAATAAAGAAGAGATGAGGATACCATAAATAGAGCAATAATGTGATAAATTAAAGTAAGCCATTTGAAGTTCTGATTACAAAAATCAAAGGCTCTCAAAACAAGCATTGCTGAATTGTATTAGTGAAGTCAAAGAACGTCTCAGGATTAAAGTTTACATGAAATATGCACTTAATATTATTGCTATAGTTTTGGTATTTATTAGAAAAGCCAAAATGGGGCAATGTTTCATTAGGCTTTTTTGGCTTATTTGTGGCATATGGATTAGCAGCCAATATCCCCATATTAAGAGTTTTTTCCTTCCTCTAGATTTTCTTCCAGTCTATGGAAATATTGGAGAATTGCTCCTTTATTTCATGAACTTAAACTACATTCAATAAGGTAGATTTCCCTACCAACCAGCTGGTGACAAAGAGTTCTAGTCAGGCCCCTCTTGCCTAAATTTTCCTTGGACAGGAATTCTGCACCAAATTATAGAGGATTGATGTCAGGTTGGTAGCCTATCGTAAAATTTTCTCAATCTTTCCAGGGATACATCTTCACTCAAGGACCATATTTAATATGAAAGGCTTGGATAGAGGTGTTCTTGTTTTTGATGATGATGATTGATCATAATTTCCTACAGGTTGCTGATCAACATAGAAAATAAGATGTTGTTGACTGCTATGGTGAGCTTGTTTTCCACTTCCCTAGCAGATAAACAACACATGTGCATGCCACAAAAACACATACATGTGTTGAGTCAAATAGTTAAGACATTTGGACAGTTCACTTTGCAACCTAAAGGATTGAAGTAATTTCACATCATGATGTAGCAACAACTGATATCATCCAACAATGTCACCAACATTTCCCACTTGCACAAGCAACCTCTACCACTCATCATACATCAATCACAAGTACCTCGTCCAACATACCCTAGCACTTAGAATCAACTAACAAAATGGATCCATTCTTTCATGCATAGGATATAGGCTAAAGTTCCAGGCTTCAGCACCTTAAAAATAAACAAGACAAGATGTAAACACCTTTAATATAGATTTATGAGTCTTATAATGAGGCTTTCTCTTTTTTTGCACTTCCCACTATTGGATAGCACTCATAAATCTTATGATAAGTACCAAAGAAACATCTTGAACTTCGATGGGTTGTTCTTAAGCAACACCACAATAAAATACTTCTTAATAAAGAAGAAATATCAATACTACATTTTCATAAACACAATACTCGCATAAGACTAGGAAAAGAAATTCTCCTTTTTATCTTTACAAAACAAAGAATAAAAAATATCAGGCAACAACTTCCCATGCTTCTTGCATAGGCATCATCACCACAGTAATTCTGACTAAAGGACATTGGTTTCTTATATTCTTATGAAGGATTCTTAAGGACATACTGTAACAAACCAATAGATCACAAATTTCCTGCCATCTTAGGAAGGTGCCCTTTCTCTAGCTGTGAAAAACATGTATGCCTCAATCTCTTGGCTAGTATTGACTTTCTTCAGGTTGTAGTTCCCCCACATGAAGAGTAGCTTTCCTGGAACTTGGTGTGATTTGGTTAACGGTGTCTTCTTAAATACATGCTATGCAGACCTACATAAGGGTATTTTAAGTTCAAATTAAGCAAATGTCTCACAGTTTGCAAAACAGATGAAGATAATAGGAACTCTCATTTCAGATTTGCTGTTATTACAGTGATAGTAGTATTAATTAGGTCCTTTTGACTTTGAATGTGATTCTTAAATCTGGGCATGACTCTATATAAAATCTTGCTTTCTCATATCTTGTCTGGCCTTCTACCAATTTATGGGTTGTTTGAAAGATTGCCTGCTGGTGAGCTTAAAATGACATAGCAACAAAATACGTTTTCTGACCTACTAACCAACTTTTCAGGCTCATGACCACCCTAGCTCACCCATGGTTACCTCTGACAGAAACTTAACACCAGTCTGTAGTGGCCCAACAAAAGGTTGACAGCTGGATGCAAATGTCTCAGCCCTCGATGAATTAATCTCCACTTTACAAAGCCACACCCACATAAATCTTATATGGCTTGCTAGTCAAGGATAATGCTAGCATAAGAGTTATTAGTTGTCCGGTACATCATTCTTTCATAAAATTTCTTCATTACAAATAAACTGGATATCATTAAGACAAAATATTTCTAAGAAAATAAAAATTCTACTTACAGATCTACCGCATTTAAAAACCAAAGGTCATCAAAATGATATTATTAATTTTGAGATCAAGGGTACACCAGTCTACCTCAACCAAGTCAAGATTAAGCTTCATCGCACGATCAAGCGCTTCCCTCCTTGAGACAATGCCATGCCCTGTAAATGAAATTAAACAAGTGTGTCTTAGACCATCATGACCATAAAGCTTATCCTAAAGCTGGAGCAAGCATAAAAACTTAAAGAGGGATTAGGTTTAGGTGATATAAAATAACCTCAACATAAAGAGCAATATATGCAACCTGCCAAGTGGAACAGTTGGTTCTACACACTGCAAATTAATCTTGCAGAGACATGGATGGTAGTCGTAGTAAACTCGTACCACTTTGGTACTTGATACATAATCTGCTACTGACTGCATGGTAAGTGTTTTTTTCTTCTCTTTTATAACTCAGAGATACTAGCATTAAAGTTGTCCAAGCTAATATAGAGACTAAAACATATGGTTATCTTGATGATACTCTACGCCTGACTAAATATTCAAAAATCTCCAGTCATGCACAGAATATTAAGCAAGCTCACCCATCTCGATATCCAAACATGGCGATATTTCCATTTTGTTCCACGTGATACCAATACTATCAACATAGAAAGCCAGCATACAGGTAGGCAAAACAATAGAAGATCCATAAAACTGATTTGGTCCTAGGTTGTTGCCCCAATATTAAAATCTAGAATCATCTCAACAATATTTATTTACAAGTGAAAGATGAGAACTCAGAAATCATCTTGCAAAATTCAGTCAACATTACTCATGCACCAAATAACACAGTTTGGTTTCCTTATCATCTCGACGTTTACAGTGTCAACATTGCTCATGCACCCCACTCCTTGAATCGAGTGGGAACAATTATCACACCTCTCTAATTTGATTCATAAACTCAATTCCGGTAGTTTCCTCGTCATCTCGACGTCTACAGTAACTATTCCTTTCCAATAATAAGAAGAATGGAAAATCATAAATAAAAATTGAAAAGCCTGAATACCTTGATCCAAAACAAGACGAACATATGCAGCAGTAATGGCTCCATTAATTCGAGGCCCATCAGAGGCACCCGCATCTGGTTTTGGTTTTGATTTAGCCTGAAATCCCACCAAGAAAACTGAAGAATTAGAATTGTCGAATAGATTAAGCGCATCACAGCAGGTATCAAGAGAGAATACGACGGAGACCACCTGGACGGGAGCTGCAAAGGATCTCACGGTGACGTAGTCGAAGCCCGGGGAAGGGCGGACTGGCGGTGCACCAAGAGGGCGCTCCAGGCCCGTCGACCTCCAACGCCCATCCGGGCGGGCGCCCGCCGGAGAAACTCCGGGGAACAAGGAGTACCATCTCCGGCATTGGTGGGAGAGGGATTCCAGCCTGGTGGATCCGATTCGACGCCAAAGCGCCATCAGTTCTTCAAGAAAGGGATCGAATCGCCCAGACTCGATCGGTGGATGTGCTGATGGTTATCGAGAGCACGAGCGACGGATCGAAGAAGCAGGCGGCGGCCGAGGAGACAAGAACCGCCTTTCCTCGGTCTGGGGACCAGAGGACCGGCGATGTAGGTGACGAAACGCAAGACCTATCGGATCGAAGGTAAATGAAGGAATGCCGCACGACGGCGCGGGCGTACACCGATGCTGCATTTGGGTTCGGGCTCTCAGTCAATATCTCGCAATTGGCATAATGGGATCCATGTAATAGACGGTTAAGATTCATCAACAATACAAGCCAAAATTTCTGGACGAAGCTGGTGTGAAGATCTCCGCACAAACATTCGTATGCGGATTCATGAAAATAGGCGCTGGCGCAAACTTACAAAACTGCACCTCAATCGTGCGAACGCATCCACATGTCAGAATTGTTCAGATGGATGATCTTGGAAGGTGAGCGGGGTTCTTGGGCGCAATGTCCGCATATATTTTTCTATGCAGTCTTGATTCATCGTAATACCTTTACGCATACATCCCTACGTAAATTTTGTGTTTATGTAATTAGGGAGTTAAAAGTTTATTTACTAACCAAAATATGCAGTAAGTTCTCTTGTTGTTCCGTCTATTTGATTTGTTTGAACCTAAACGTCAAAATCAACTAGAATTCTCAATCTTGCTTTACACTTAATTTGATATTTATTTTATAAATACGTATATCTAAAAATTTTTAAAATAGATATTATAATAAGGCCATAATACAATAGCATTTGCATCACCATATAAATAATCGTAACATTAAGTTCAAATATACTATGAGACAATATTTAAAAAATTATAAGTATAGCATAGTGACATTCTTCAACATCACAGTCAAATAAAATAAAAAATAAATTTTATTATGATTCTACTTAGTTCTACAACCATCCATAATATTAAAAAAAAAATTATAATATCGGATCAACATTTCAAATTTCAAACTATATTATAGTTATAATATAATATAATTATTATATTACAATATAATATATTTATAATAATATAATAATAAAATATAGTATTATAATCATATTATAATATATTATTATATCATAATGTTGCATGTGATTATTTTTATATTTTGAATATTTGATCTTTAAATTTTTTTAGAGGCTAAAATAGATTTGTAATTTTATATATGGTGTCTGGATTCCGAATTTCTCATAATACTTGATTTTGATTTCCAATGAAATCGAAATTAGATTTTAATGCTGTCTAAATAAACACTTGAAATCAAAAATAATATATTCTATGGTTCCATTCTTAAGAGCCAAGCAGGCTTAAAATTCCATTTGTGTGGAAAAATTCTTTAGCCTCTTCCTTTTTCATGAGGACCAATATACAGTTATGTGTTATCAATCCCAAATTAATCACAAAATTCAATAGGTTTTTGTTTCTTTCTCCATTTGGATCAAACTATTTCTAAATTTGTAGCTTAATTTGTTATATTCAATTCACCTAAAATTACCACCCACAACTGTTTCATAGGTGCATAAGTTAAATAAATAAATAAAATAAATAGTTGCTACGGTAATGTACCTTCCTAATCTACTTTCATTGGTGGTGCACTAACTATCGTCAAAAGACAACTAATGGTAATTTGCCACTTGAAGTTTCAAAACTTTATTCTAAGATGGATTCCAAATTCTAAAAAATTTGCGATTATCCTTTTTATCATGAAATCATTTGATGGCATCATAACTAGCATTGGAAGACATTTGATAATAAATAGATTATTATTGGAAACAATTTTCTACTAAAAGGCCAAGAAAGACGAGATAGCTTAAGGGTTATTTTTTTTATTCTTTTCAAACTTCAAGGATGTTTAGACGTTTCTAGCTTCGTAAGGATCCCAAAGCCTATAATTACCTCTACTATACCGGGTTTGATCATTAAAAGAATAAAGAGCTTCTTCACTAGGTGTATTTTATTATTCTCATTCGACATAGTGGATTATATGGGATCTTAGTGGATGATAGAGAATAGTCATGTAGCTCATCGGTAAAGTCCTTAGCCATAAAGCATCTTGAAGGCATTAATTGATGGAGTTCTTGAAGATAATAAAACTCTCTTAACAACAAAATTATGGTCTCACTTGATGAAGTTATTGGCAATAAAACTTTTGATAATAGAGTTTTTAGCAGTAGAACATTTAAAAGTAAAATTTTTGTAAAAAGTATTTTTTACTTATATTTTTAAAGTATTGTAAGACTTTAATATGTATTTAGTAACTGAACTAAGAAAGTACTTTTAAAATTAAAAAAAAATAGAATAGAAAATGATAAATTTTTACATAGTACTTTTATATGTCTAGTTATTTTTATCATAAAAAATCATCATTATAAATTGTTATAAAAATTTTATAACATAATAACACCTTATCATAATAATACTAAAATATATTGTAGTACTATAATATAGTATAAGAAAATATAATAATAATATTACAATATTTTTATAATATAACATTTTAGTATTATTTAATAATTATTTTATAACATATTATTAAAAGTGTAAAAATTATTATCTAATAATATAATAATATAATATTATAATATATTATTATTGCAATATTACATAATTCTAACATAACACAATATAATAATATTATATTAGTATACCATCGTGTAATATTATAATATTGTTATATTATCTTATTTAACAATACATAATTATATCATAACCATAATAATATTTTTATACAATATTTATCATATTATGTATATTATAATAACTATATTGTTATTATAATAACATATCATTATATTATTATAGCCATATTATATTGTTATTATGTTATAGTATTAAATATGATTGTTCTTATTGTTTAAATTTGTGATATTCAACTTAAATCAAAATAGCTTTTTTGGTTAGGGCTTTTTAGAAAAGTTCTAAATTTAAACTTTCCTTAGTAGGTTATTTAATAGTTCCTATGTTATGTTAAAAGTGCTTTTAAAACTTTATCAAACATATTAAAAAAATAAAAAATACTTTTATTCCTTCAAAAGTGCTTTTAAATTATTCAAAAACTTTGTCAAATAGAGTAATAAGTTACCAAATATTCCTTCTTCTTCTTTTTTTTTTTTTTTCTTTTTAGCATCTACATCTTTAGTTTTAATTTTAAAATTAATTATTGCTAGTAATTCCATAGCATGCGCCAAGCTCCCAGCAAGCATCACAGCATTGTTGAATTTATGCATCAAAGGCATCCTTTTTATGATTATTTTTTGAAAAATATACCAATGTCCTATAAAAATACAAGGGATGGTGATGAAAACATAGATAAAAGATTTCTTCTCTAAAATTTATTACACATAAGTGGCAGTTTTCTAAGAAGCCATATGAAGCAAATAGTGAGGTGCTTATCAGTAAAAAGTAAAATCATTGAACTAGAAACATCTCACAATTACTTTAAGACCCACAAGCATTTAAAGTGTATTATGTTAGATTGCCAAACGCCAAAGCTTGACTAGTTGGCTCATAGAACCTCTTTCTTTCACCACAAGAAGAATGTCATATGGTCAAGTTTGTCGAAGGTTTGTTAAGATAGAGGTTAAGGGATGCGTTTTAGTTGTTGAATTGTCCCATCAAAAATATCTTGATGTTTTTTAAACAATAATATCACAAATGAGCAATAGCAGTTGAGATAGATACAAAAGAAATTATGATTGATATTGGTATACAGAAAATAATAATAACTTGGAATGAAGTGATCGTTGGGTTCCATTCCCTCATAATGCTTATCTTGATTGAGATAAGTTTGGTTGAGCTCCAGTTCACTATGCCTCAAATGAACAATAATTAGTCCAACCTTTAACACACGGCAATGAAGCAGGCCTAGAATCCTCAAATGAACAATAACTAAAGACAAAATTTAAAGTTTGGATTTTGTCTAGATCCAATACCGATCATAATATAACTTGGGACCAAGTTAGGGTTGGTGCGGGATGCTACTTGAGCGCCTCGCATATTGGCTCAACTCAACCAATTAACGTTAAAACCGGTCAAATCTTGGCCGAAATCATTAAACGCAAAGCCAATCGGGGGTTCGGATCCAATAAATCACACCGATTCATCCGAACTCTGAAGAATAAAAAATTTCACACACCATCGCCGTGTCAGCTCTTGTCTGCTGTGGTGGAATCTTGCTGATGGGAGCTCCACTCCATCTCCGATTAATATTTCGATCGAAGGAAAACAAAAGGAGGAGATTCCTCCGGATTTCAAGCTGGTGGAAGACTTTAATTTTGTTTTATGTTATTTTATTTTTAAAAGTTCGTGGGGGCATAGCTTCCAGGTTTACAAATGGACAGCGGGAAGCGACGGGGAGGCGAAGATAATGGCTTCGGAGTGGAATTCCTAAATGCCTGCATGGCCGCTCCTCCACGACCTCTCGGCTTTTCTACTTGTCCGTTGCTGGCTCCGGGAATAATACTTGTCTTGTTCTCTCCCTTTCTTGCTGCTGCTTTTGCTTCTCCGGCGGCCGTTTCGATCTGAAGTTGGCGGCGCTCCGGCAGGGGTTCAGGGTCGACGATTCTGATCTAGGGTTCGATCTTGGTCTCGGCTCTTTGTCTTTCTTTTTATTCCTTTTGATGACTCGCTGATGTTTAATTCTTTTCGTTCTTCGATTTAAATATCGGAATCATAAGGATATGAGCTCAAAATCAACTGCTTGCGGTGATCGTTTTGCCAACCCCTTGTCTACCGTACATTTCTTTAATTCCGCTTGATGATGATGTGCTTGATTTCTTCCCCTCTTCTTTGATTTCTCTTTGACGAAAAAGTTTTCTTTATTCTCAGCTTTTTGGTTATTTTGTGGCATATTGGATTGATTATTACGGACACTCAATTTTTTGACTCTCTTGCTTAGGTTTTGGTTACGCTTCTTGCGTAACTTGATTGCTTTTTTCTTTTTTCTTTTTTAAAAAAAAGACTGTCAGGGTTGATTGAGAGGGTTTAGGAAGGTATATATGTAATTCAGATGTATGCTTACTTTCATGTTGGAATTTTTAAATGAAATTTCTAGTATCATAGGTTCTTCTTTTCTAACTATACGTCACTAAAGGACATCTCAATTGCAATCTTTTTGCTTGATTCTTTACCTTGTGATGATGTTTCTCTGTTACTTAGAAAAAGGGGTTGCAAACCAAATTCATGAAACAAGAGATTGAGAGAGACCTTGCTTATTTGTAACTGCTTCTTGCACATATTAGCCATGCTGATAAACAAACTGCGTTTTTGATAGATTATTGGGAAAGAATACCACATTCACACTGATTGGATGGGCCTAACTACCTAGCCATCATAGATTGCTGCATGTATTTGGTCAATACCCTTCATCAGTTCAGATGGAAGGGTGTGTCTGTCCGGTGGGATCGACTTATGCTGGTCTATTCATGAGGCTAGTGGTCCCTCAGACAGTCCTTGTCTCTCTTCTAAAACTTTCTTGGAACAGATAGTACTGTTATGATAAGAATGAATCTTAGAAAAACTGACTGATAAAAGGAATGAACTTGTCGATATTTTAGGAAATCTTACGGCAAATTGGTTAGATTGTGGATGAGATGCATCTATCAGTACTTTAGGCTTTGGTGAAGCAGAAAGTTTGGTTGGACATGCATTACATTAGGGAAGTTCCAGGAAGAAGTATGTGCGCAATCGTTTACGTATTGGGGTTGCAAGAATTTTATTAGTAAAAGAACGTCCATATGGCTCCTGGAATCAGTTGCATGGAGGCTCCTGAATCTCAAACTGCAGATAATGCATTATCTCGTGGTACTTATGAAGTTGGAAGAAATCAACACAGCAGGACCTCTTCATCTTCTGCTGTAAAAGCTGGCATATCTTCTACAAGTGGTGTGCATGAGCTTCTTGAATGCCCAGTCTGTACGAACTCAATGTACCCTCCCATACACCAGGTTTTTCTTCTTTCCCTTCCTAATGCAGGTGCTGTCTCTTTATTTTCTTTTTCTTGTGCTGTATATTCCAGCCTTGTGTTTCATTTAGTGCCTGACTTTTGCAGAGCATTCGGTTATGCTTTTGGTACTTTGTTCCTCCATTCCCCCTGATTGTTAAAACTGGATTTTTTGTATTGTTCGATGGTAGATATTGTACAATATCATGCTTTGCTATATATGGTCTGTTCAACAGCTGCCTCTTTTAAAATTTTTCTTCCCTAAAGACGTTTTGATTCTTTAGCTACTTTGATAGTTTGCCATCCTTATTTATTGTTGTTTCATTTGGATCTCTCAGTATTAGAAAATGTTGTGTTCCATGTTCTGTATTGTGGTATTATATAACCATATTGTTGAGTTTAATCATAAATATTCTGGATGTCACTGTAAAATGCATCATGCATTTATTTACTAAATGCATGAGATACCTTACCTGTCTTCTCTTTACATTTCAAGAGATAGTGGAGATGGTAGATTATTGCAGAATCTTCAGCACATCCCGACTTTACCTTCCTGACTAGTGAGAGCCTGTGGTCTGGTCGTTAGAAATTAGATTGAATCTTGAAGATATCCTGTAGAAAATGTAATCTTCTTTAGCCTACTTCATCAACCCTTCGTATATGTTAGGTGGCATGAACAAGGAAACTCTTGTTCTTCTCTTATTTAGTTGAACTGCCTGCAAGTTTTGATTATAAGTGAATCAAGAAAATATGGCATGATTGTTTAATTGATTTAAAGAATTTCCTGCCTTACTGCTAACTCTGAATAAGGTTAACCTCAGAAAAGAAAGGATATTGACATTCCCTTTACATTAGGATTGCAGTCGGGAGAAATAATGCAAGTATTTTTCAAAAGAAGCAGAAATTCGTGGATAAATTCTAAGATATTCAAGAGCAAGTCAAGTAGTGGACCCTTTTTTTTTCATATCTGCGGGTTGAAGAGGCTTTTCTATAATGTTTGCACTATGTTGTTTATTCTCATGAAACACACTGATTTGTTAAATGTCTTGGAAGCTTGGAGTTAGAAAGGAATGAGAGCAGGAATGAGAACAAAATAAGTGAATGATAAACTTTGCATCACTCACATAATGGCATAGGGAAAAGGAGCTGGAGAGCTATTCAGAAGGGGTTTTCTTTTCTTCTTCTATAGTCAACTTAAAGAGGTTATATCTCATTACTAATCAAACAAGAATGTTAGTTTGCTTTAGATGAGCTAAGTATCTTTTTTTTTTTTAATTTTTATTTTTTAATGATTCAGCCTCTTTTCCTCTTTTTTTCCTCTATTAGAATTCTTACTTAATAAGGATCTCACAAGTATCATTACAACAATTTTACCTGGCATGCAGTAGAGAGATTGAACCAAAGGCTATTCCTTATTACTTATATTTTCAAGATGTGCCATTTGAAAATCTTTTATACATATGCTGCAGTGCCTTTTTCCATCACAGCATAAGATTTATGAAAAATAGAATAAAGTTTCCATGAAGTGTGAAATGCTCTAGCCTTGTGCTGTGATAGCTGGAATTGATACTTGTAGTATTTTAGCTGTATAAATAATCAAGTATTTGTTATATGGATATCATGGGAAGAAAATGATGAAAACCATTTATGAGTCTTATATTGGCTTTCATATTATGCTTTACTTCAAAATTGTTGATCTTTAAACAAATTATTTGGATTCATAGGTCAGTCTCTGCTCACTTCCCCTCTCTTAATCAATTGTTTACCTGTTGTCAACCTTCCACCCTTTTCATCTGGCTTCTAGGCTTAGGACCAGCATTGGCAGTTCTGAAGATGAATTGTAAATATGCCTGGATCTATAGGCTTAGCTGCATTTGTTAAGACCATGCACCAAAATAATCAACTTACTTGTTACTTCTTTTCGCTGCATGCTGAGGCAATGATAGCCAATTCTATATTTTAGTCCTTAAGTTGTTGCTGCCGTTTTATAATGCCTAGTAGTTAGTAGGTTCTGAATTTATGCTAACAACCAGCAATGCTTTGAAATTGTCTCTTGCAGTGTCCAAATGGTCATACTCTTTGTTCAAGTTGCAGGCTTAAAGTGCATAATCACTGCCCTACTTGCTGTCATGAACTTGGTAATATCAGATGCTTAGCTCTTGAAAAAGTGGCTGAGTCACTCGAGCTTCCCTGTAGATACCAAAGCCTTGGATGCTTTGAAATATTTCCATATTATGGCAAATTGAAGCACGAGCAGCTCTGCAGGTTCAGGCCATATAATTGTCCGTATGCAGGGGCAGAGTGCCTGGTCACAGGGGATGTTCCAGTGCTTGTAGCTCACCTTAAAAATGACCACAAGGTGGATATGCATGATGGGTGCACATTTAACCACCGCTATGTTAAATCCAACCCTCATGAGGTTGAAAATGCAACATGGATGCTCACGGTAAGCCATTTCTTTTAGTTATATATGACATTATGCTTGTTGGCTGCTGTAGGAAGTTTATATAAACTTTTCCAGGACTACATATCTCATAGTTGTGTGATCATTTACTCACAAAGTTCTAAAAGGCAGCATTTTCACATCATGTGTCTCTGCCCTGTCCTTTCTATTCCCAATATATCCTCTTTTTGGTGACTTAATATCCAATATATCCTCTCTACATAAACATTTGCAGCATTCCTGTGAACTTGGATTATGTCTGTAATATTCAAAAAACATCAGTAAAGTATGGTTGATTAAATTCCATGTGTACTCTGTAAATTTTTGTTGGAAGGGCATATTTGTTGCTTTTGAGATTTGACATTGCCGAGCATGATGTTTCCTTATATTCAGGTTGTAAATGAGGATAACACATCTTTTTATGAACATGAGTTGGTGTATATATTATGGAACAATAAGTTCAGGTTTGCAGATATGCAATAACTTGTCATATTGTTGAGGTATTTTGGCTGTATGTTTTCAGTTTAGGTGAAATGATGAGAGAAATATCATGCAAGACATGCTTTAAATCTTGATTGTTGATTTTTCTTGACATATCTTCCATGCTGTCTAGAGATTGTTGTAGTTGCGTGTCTTATATGTTATTGCTATTAACTAGCAGATATTTTCTGCAGGTATTCAATTGCTTTGGGCATCATTTCTGTCTTCACTTTGAGGCATTTCTCTTGGGAATGTCTCCGGTTTACATGGCATTCCTGAGGTTCATGGGAGAGGATGAGGAGGCGAAAAACTTCAGTTACAGTTTGGAAGTAGGTGGGAATAGCCGTAAATTAATGTGGCAGGGTGTGCCAAGGAGCATCAGAGATGGCCACAAAAAAGTCCGAGACAGTTATGATGGACTGGTCATCCATCGCAACATGGCCCTATTCTTCTCTGGCGGCAACCGGGAAGAGCTGAAGCTGCGAGTGACTGGTCGTATCTGGAAAGAACAATGACACATCGTTTTCTGCCTTTCCATTGTTCATGTGGTTCTGCTGGCTGCAGTAGTGACTTGGGTTTATGGTAATAATGCTTGCTAATGTCTGATTGGACTCTGTTTTCATATTCATAGGATTCTATGCATTTAGTTATCCAGGGTAGAAGGCATACCTCAGGGGAGGCACTAGTCATTGTTTATATCCAATCCTACGCTCAAAAGAAGATTCAAATGGCATAATGGCAAAATCTGCCAGTGACTTCTCATTTTCCGGTCCAAGTTGTGACAAAATGATGTATGTCTCATTAAGTCAATAATAAAGGAGTTGATGTTGCTCCTTTCTGTCGTCCGGGAGTCCCAGACAGTTCTTTAATAAAATTATTATGTGCTAGACTATAATTACATCTTGTGAGTGCTTGGTCCATTGTTGTCTGCTCCAATCAGGTTATCTGGCAACCAGGCTGCTGTTTATAAATTTGAAATGGAGGCGTTTCTAGTGGTGTTACTCATGCTTGCTGCTAGCATGTTCACAAATGGCCTGAATGCTACAGGCATAACGTTTTTATTTTATTTTATTTTATTTTATTTTATTTTAAACTTTTGGTGCGCCTGCGTGTGGATCTCTCAGTGTGCAGTGCATACACGTGTGCTTGAAACAGAAGGGATAAATGATATCTGTAAGTTGGTACGTGTCTTTTGGCTCTGCAAGACAGGTGGGGAAGGCACTTAAGTTCATTGAAAGATGGATTTATTGTTAATCCAAAATAGTAACACTCAAACTTAAGGACATTGAGGGCAATGCTCACAATATATTGAAATATGAATGGTGCATTTTACATTCACAAACTTTAACCTCAATGTTGTACAACTTGCTGAGAACTGATCATAATACAAAGGATAATTTGGAAGAAGTTTGGTTTTTGAAGTACTCAGAGCTTTTCCCATCCTTCTAAAATATGTGTCAGCTCTTCCTTCTTACCTATTACACCGACAGAAGCACTAGGATAGAGACGTAGCATTTTCATTCTAGGTCTGGTTTGGTTCAAATGCATTATTTCTATCCAGTTTATTTCTGCTTTAGTATTTGAGGTCAAAGATGAAGCCCAACTATTGGTTCATGATTGAACTTTCTCAGAAGAGTGAGAGACGAAATTTGGCGCCATCCCCTCCGACCTCTCTTTCCTAGAAGCTTTATACACTAAATCCCAAAATTGACCCCATAAAATTAATGACAAATCTTGTACCTATATTAATAAGTATTCTAACCATTACCTCATAATGGCCTCTATACATTTGATTACACTCCAATTATTTAAGACTAAAGTACCATCATTCTTAATATATGGTACAGAAAGTCCAACTTGGATTGTTGGTGCAAAACTTGTTACAACCTTAAACCTCTTCTATCATTTTCTTCCCAACGAGTTTTAAGACAAATGGATCCACTTTCAACCTTTCAAAAAGATGGGCATCACGTGTAATAATACACTCCATGCACAGAGTTCTCTCAAAAGGTAACATAATTCCTTAAAAGTTGACATAATTCCATGCAATGTTAATGTTGAGCCAAATTTTGGGTTGGCAATTGTTGCATGGAAACCTCATCATAAATATGGTTCCAGAGTTGAGTGCAACTTCACAGAAGCCTGCTATACTTCCTTTGCTCTCAATGTTAGCAATACAAATGACTTGCTCCTCAATCAAGTTCCTTAAATGAAAGGGCTTGGGTACGTGAACTAGATCTAACTCTTTTTATCATTTTTCTCTTCACTAGTGCAGGGAATGGCAGTGGACTTGATGGTGATGCTCAAGTTAAAGCTCTTGGCAGCGAGTGCTGGTGGTGGGCACTGCCACCTCCATGTTGCTCTCCTATGGTTCTTCTTGCTTAAACTTCCACTCGCAGTGAGGATGAGGGGATCCTATACTGATATGGTCTTTGCCTTGAGGCTCTTCTTCTTTCGGCTAAATCGTGTGCTCTTCGCTGATGCTCCAGCGCGCAATGGACACAGATGGCAGAGAGCCCTGCGGCTATTCCAAGAGAGGGTTGCCGAGGGAGGGCGGTTGAACGCACAATCCAACGAGGATAGCCTGCATACCTTCTCCATGCTAGCTCTTTAAGCCAAACTTCAACTGGCAAGACCTGTTAGGATTGCTTGCTAAGATGATTGTGTGGAGTACTGCATCAGCGAGGCAGGTTCATTGAATGGCGCAGTGCTGTCAATTGGAAAAGCGAGAAAAACCGTGTCATTTTATTTTTGAGAAAGAGAATAACCACTGTAACATTCTTGCTGTTTCTTTCTTCCTGCTTTGAGTTCCCTGTTTCCTTTTCCCCCTATGAGGTCGCTAAGCTCTGTTTCTAGGATAATGTTAATCAAGTTTAAAGAAAAATTGTGTTAACCTCTTGGGAAAGTGTCCTATTGTTCCAAAAAAAAGTTCATGAGGAGCAGAATTGCACTTAGAGCGTCGAAATATAGAATTCAGAGCCTTTTTCTTAACAACATCCCATGTTCTATAATTATTATCAATCTCTCATAAAATTCATCCGCCCTCTCTACCTCTAAGCGTCGAAGGAAAGCAAGACATTATTTTTTATCTGTTCTAATTTTTAGCTAATGGCATCACGTTTTAGGATGTAAGAAAAGAGTTTAGAAAACATAAATTTCCTTTTATCTGTGTAAAATGGTTATTTTTGTTCACACGAAACATAACAAAATTTTGTACTGGTTACAGTGTATTTTTGAAGAGAAGGCAGCGTATTTATTTACTTAAAAATATATAAAAAATCACTGTTTTAATTCGTTCTTACCTTAGAAGATGCTTTTTATTTGCTTAACTCCATAACCGACCAACCATACCAAGGTAGGAGAGGTATAGGGTGAAAAATATTGCCAATACAACTCATTTGTTTGCTCATAAGAATAGCTATAATGTGCCAGTAATTTTCTCAAATGAGATCTAATTTTATATGCAATCAGGCTTCCATTGTACCATCTTGCATATAATACAAATACCCCAGTTGCTCGAGCGAGAGATGGGCATTGCTTTAGAAACCAAGGTTCTAGTTATCTTCTTTATTGAACTGTTATTGTCAAGAACAAAATTATTTTCTGGACAGGCATATGGTAATCCTTCTCAAAGCTCACAATTTCTATTATATATATATATATTTATATAAGCGAGGCTATCTTGCAATTGGATGCATATCTTTTTTTGTGCTTATGATTAATTAATTTTTTTAAAAAAATAAAGTTTAAATTTAACACCTAGCTAGATTGAAATTAAGATTTTATTTTTGTTGTTATTATTGTTGTATAGTTGAAATTTAAAGTAATAAATGAATTAAGTAGCATGAGTGACATTTTAACTTAAAAATATAGTTATAGTCCTTTCTAAATCGATTTAAAGGATAATAATTATATTTTTAAGTTTTTCTTTCCTTTCCTCTTATGCTAACGGAGGCTGGGAAGCATAAAACAATGTGTTATGATAGGATTAACCATACATCCAACTCCTAAATTAATATAATAAAATAAAAAAAATTATATTTATGATTGTTGTTTATATAAATGGAGCTTTATGAAATTATCAAATAAATAAATTATTTATAAAAAACTTATGATGAATTTGAATTTTGGTTTGAAGTGCACCGTTTCAAAGGAAATAGTTTTATTTTATTTTTTTTAAAAAATTTTTATTCTTATTTTAGTAAAAAATAAAAAATATATAAAAATATATTTGATGAATAAAATAAAAATATTTTTTTGAGAAACACATAACTGAAGAATGTTTTTCTATCTTAAATTATATTTATTTTTTATAAAAAATAGAAAATAAAGATGACAGCAATTGAAACTAAGAGTTGATGTTTTTTTTTTTTTTTTTCATCCTAGAAAATATCATTTATAATAAAAATAAAAAATAATTTTTATTTTTATTTATCAAAAGATAAAAAAAGAAAATAGTAATTATTTTTAGAAAATAAAAATGAAAAGCATCCTTCAAGCAGGGCCGCTTTCGTTGGTTCGCTCGAGCGGAAGCTACGATCTCTGACGATTTCCGAGTAGAGGAGGCGGATTTACCGAGAAGCGAATTAAAACGGGAGAGGAGAAAAACCTCGCACGCCTTCCGTCCACCATGGCGACGGAGTTCCTCCCATGGCATTGGATCGTGGAAACCCTAGCCCAAGTCGAGGAATTGGAGACTTCCATCCTCGAAAGTAAGTAACCATACGGCAAAACTAGGGTTTTTCCTTTCTCTTCTTTTCAAATTTAGGGATTCTTTCTTCTGATTTCTGAGGCTAATTTCCAAAGCCTTTGCAGCCATGATTTATAGGGTACCGGATTTCGCCGGGAAGGCTCCCGAAACCGTACAGGAGCGAGTCGCATTGAGATACCTGGATAAACTTGTGCCATCAGGGTCCGCTACGGACGTTCCTTCGACCTCAGCTTCTATTGATGCGGATGAACCGAATGTGGAAGTTCTGAAAAAAGTATAAGCTTCCGTCTCCTGTAATTCGTGTTGTATCATTTGAGTTCTGTTATGATGATTTTGGTGCTTGGTTTTGTCTCTTTGATGTTCATTTCGATCCATTTGATCTTCTTGGAGGATGCTGTTGCCTTGTTCCTTATGCAAATTACTATCTTGGGTGATTTTGATGCTAAATAAAGGACAATTCGGTGAAGATTGGTTATAGATGGAGAGCATGTCTTTTTAGTGGGGGAGGAAGTGTAGAGACTATCATGTGATGATGATATGATTATGAAATCTTGCAGTTTGGTGACTGGGGTGAGGGATATATACATTCTTTTTTCCTAGAATAAAAGAGGAAAATGCAGGCGTTGAATTGGGGCCTGTACCCGATTGTGGGTCAAAACATCAAATCTCTTTTAGGTTCTTTGCCTCTAGAGATGTGCTAGACGTAGGAGCACATGTGGAATTTATGCATGTCGGCACGAGTGGAAGCAGGTTTCCTGTCTGTTTCTTCTAAGGCAAACACTTGTAATGGATGCCCTGTGGGTACCAATGGCTCCCACGAGGGGAATGAATTTCAGCACCAAGCTATAATGTGAGGGGCAAGCCGTCAAGATTAAGAAAGGCTTACACATGAGTCTGAACTGGCAAATAATGTGGAGCCCATATAGTCTAATGGAATGTCTTGTACGCATTTCATATAGGTCGGTGGTACTGACAAGCTCATGTATTTATAAGACGTTTTCATGATGTTGAACTTAATTATGTTTATTGACATAGGTGCTGTTTTATAAGATGCCAACTTATCACAAACCAGAATGAGCAGTTCACATTTATGATATTGTTTTTACCTTATGATAATTATGTACTGCTACTATTATGCAAACTCTTGGAGCATGGTGTCCATATTGCTACCCCCTTACGCATTTTATCTCCATTGATCACGTATATATGTTAAAATGAAAATAAAGTAATTCTTGAGTCAATAATCGATTGAATGGCCTGTACATATCCCTCTTTCAACCCTGCTTATTGAATACTTTGTCCATGTGAATTAGACAAGTCTCCTTTGCCTTATTTTTAGTTTTTTTCTCATCATAAACTCTTCACCATCATTGTCATATATTCCTAAAACACAAAGTAATTGACACCTAAAAAAATTATACACTCATGGCAACTGGAAGTGAGGTTGTAGGGTCTTTAGATGACATGATATGATGTATTTAACAATATACTATTACAACTTTGGAGAACTCTCCTGTTTTATAAAATGCTTGAGTTCATGCTAGAATATGATAAATGATGAGGAATGCAATAAAGGAGTCATAATTTGACAATCCACAATTTAATAAATCTTGCTTGGCAAACTACCTCGAGCCAGGTAACCCTTGTCAAGAATAATGGGCCATGTGCATAGGTGGCAAACCCATTATGGGCAGAATTTTCATGTACTACTAAAGTTTTGTGTTGGCATAGCATTGCTTGTGGTATCTAATTTTTCTTTTTCTTTTGTTATAAAGATGAAGATACCTGAGCTAATACATAATTTCTCCAACAAAGCAAAACAGTAAGATAACATTTGGGAAGCATGAGTACTTCAAATCACATGTTGTGTCCATGTAGCATCCACATTGGATATCTACACTTGTCGGATACTTCTTGGATATGTGCCAAACAATTGTGTTAAGTATTCTATTTTTTAAATTAGAAAAATACTCCAGATACTTTCTTAATACACTTTAGATACTTTCTCGATACCTCTAAAAAATGAGATGTAGGATTAGTTTTGTAGTCTCTTGATATTAATGTTAAAATGTAAAGTATGGATAATGCTTAGTGGAATAATAACTAATGATGAGCGTGTGAAAATTAATGCCATTGGATAAATTATGGACCCTGTTGTTTTGATGGCCTGCTATGCCTTATAGATACATTTCCTATTTACATATATATGTATTGGTATGTATGCATGAATAAAATGCATGCATACATATATATGTATTTGTAAATGCTTGTGTATTCCTTGATGTAACCTGATCGGCAGTATACTAATTTCTCAAGATTTGTCCTATCATCTTAGTTGTATCTTGTCATATCCATATCATGTATATGTGTCTGTGCTTCATAGAATAACATGCGACAATTAAAGATTTCCTTAGGCTCATAGCATAGTGAAATGGGTTTCAATCAAGTTCTTAGTGCATCAATACCCTTGCATGTATGTTCCTTTAATGTCCTTGTTGTACCCCCCCAGGCAAATTTTTAAGCACATACAAACATGGATGCATGGCTCAGTTATATTTCTATGCATATACTCAAATAAGCATTTCAGAATTCCATTACATAAGTCTCAACTTATGAGACAATGTGTTTTGGTTATGTGGTAAAGTACTTTTGCTCCGTGCGCTGGTGTTCCTATCATGAAAATGGACCTACCAATTATCAGTGGAGTATGTAAGATAAGCCACTAACCATCTCTTGGATAAGCCGTGTTTTTTAAAAAAAAATGTTATTATATGCAGTTGATTTTTACATCAATATCCATTCAAATGATAACATGAGCATCCTAGTTTACTCTCTTCTTATAAGAACGCTATACCTTTCATTATTGTTGCATGCATAAAAGAAATGCCCAAAAGTCAAGCCACATGGCTATTGGAATCTGTTGGTTTAAAATTATTTTAGTTTTCTTTTCTCTTCCAAACTTGTCTAATACCAAGTGAACTTTTTTTTATTTATGGGAGGATGTTGAACCATGGTCTTTCAGGATTAATTTTCAGCAACCAATCACACCATTTTTTGTAGATTGATTAGATGAGATATATGACACAAGATATTTGATATGAAATCTCTTAGAGCATTGATGTTAACACTTGGTCAACCATTCAACCTTGACACCACATGGTATAGCTTCTATATACTGATGAGACATAACATTAATCCGTGTTGCAAGATAGTTTTGTAATTCTAGGATTAGACCTGTTCCAAATTACAACTTTTCAAAGTGCTGGGACAAGCTGGCAAGATGTTTCCTTCTGGAAATTTGTGTAACCTTTGTTACATAGATTGTTCCTGGAATTAGGCTTGCAGAATATCTTGAATTGTTAAAGACTAATTTTGGGCTTATAGGTTTGAACAGCTAATCAAAGTTCTTTGTTCAAACCTAATGTGCTACAATCAATTTCGATGCCATCATGCAATTGTGACATGTTCTCCATGAACCATTAAGAGAACGGTCAAACTTACTGATCAACCACTCAAAGTTGATTTATGCTGGGAAATTGGTCTGTCAATGCAAATGAAATGACACTTTATGAACAGATGAGTAATATTTGCTGTGAAGATCAAGCAGAATAAGTTTGCATTGACAAACTATTTTCCACAGAATATTGCAAATATGCGTTTTCATTGTCATTCACCCTTTAGGTTGGTTTAATCTCCAAACATGGTAGTGAATTGGTAGCCCATGCATTGATGAATCCTTGACAATAACTTGACAGAAAGGGAAGTGAGTAGGATAGAGAGAGGTTACTCAGACAAAAAGCTAGGAAGTATAGACATGGATATGAGGTATAGATACAACATGATACGGATATACAGATACAACAAACCTTGAAAAGTAGGGAATGCTATGACTAGATACTTCAAATGAATGTGTGTGTGTGTGTGTGTGCATTCTATATATAGATATATGCATAAGCATGCATGCACATACATATGTACATATGTATGCTTGCACAGAAGAATCTGAAAGTGCAGTAAGCTATCAAAATAATGTAGTTCATACTTATATGATAGTATCAACTTTTACAAGCTCATCGTTTGGTTGTCATTCAAATCTATACCCCCCAAATCTATATTTCATATTTTAATATTAACTTTAAAAGCTTTGAAAATGACCATTCACTATCAAAGCATTAACATGAAAAGAGAGACACAATCCCTTCCCCTCATTTTTGGAGGTATTAAGGAAGTATCTTAAGTATATATGAGAAGTATCCAGATTGGTTTTTTTTTTTTTTTTTTTTGAAAAAATGAGGTATTGGATACAAGTATCAGATCTATCTACGTATGAAATTTTTATACATAGCCGGTCTCAAGCTCTGATAAAGGAGGAGGGTTGTGGTAGGTTGACGGCCAGCGTAAAACTATAGTCACACTATGTGGCAGAAATGAGAATGTTAAGATGGATGTATGGTACTATAAGAAAAGATAGAATAAAAAATGAAACCATTCGTAAAAAGATAGAGATAGCTCCAATCGAAGATAAATTAAAAGAATGACAACTTAGATGGTTTGTACATCTGTAACGTAAAACTAGAGATGTACCTGTGCAATGAAGTGACTTGATACATATAGAAAAAAAAGAGATAGAGGTAGACCGAAAATCACATAAAAGGAAGTGATAAAGAAAGACTTAGAATCTTTGCATCTTACAAAAAATATGATTCAAAACAAAGCTGAATAGTGAAAAAGAATTCATATAGCTGGATCTAACTAGTTTGGGATTAAGACTTTGTTGTTATTGTTGTTGTTGTAATACAAGTATCGGACATGTGTTCAAGAAATATTAGACAAGTATCAATATCCATTACGGACATAGGATGTGATTTGAAGCATCCATGCTTCTTAGAAAGAAACAAAGTTATTTAGATGAATCTTGATTGTTATCTTCAGTCCGATCAATTCAGCAATACTTGAATAGTGTTCCTCTGTTTGGAAATAAAATGCTCTTATGTTCCTGGAAAATCTTTTTGGCTTGTGGATGTTTATAATCCACTCGTTTGGCTCTAGGTTTCAACTTAATGTGTTCAAACGTCTTGGCTGGAACCAAATTGCCAAGTTTTTTTCCCTTGGATTTCTCATCTTCCTTTTCAGTCTCTACTGTAGTGTCTTTATCTAATTTATATCACATACTTCAGCTGAATTATAAGTTTTGGATTTTGTTAGGTGGCAGGTTTATGCAAACTTGAAAAGGATAAAAAAAAGCTGCATCATCCCAATCTTCGCCAGTTTATCCTCCAGAAGAAGGCTTCCTTGCCGAAGTCTTCTCTTGAGTTAGTATGTTAAATCCCTACTTTTGTACTAAAAAACTAATAACATGTTTTACATAATGCTTATCTTATAGGACTGTGTTTTCAGCAGCTGTCATCCACTCTGGAGGGCCATAGTCAGGTTCTCTCATCTTTGAAGGAACTTAGTGGCTTGTGCATACATGGTCGAACAGATTGTCTGCGTTGCAGCATTGGTGATGTTAATCAAAGAGCAAAGAAGCTCAGGTTAACCAGAAATGATGCTGAAATCCAGTCAGCAAAACAGAGCTCACCTGTTCTTGCACAGGATGGTGGCACAGTAATCTTGCAAGAAGATCGTCCTGGATCTATGCAGCATGTGAATAAACCAGATGTTTCAGATGGTGAGAGGATTAATTTTAGTGATGGTGAAATCGAGCCGCTAAAACAAACTTCAGCTGCTTCAGCTCCTGATGGTCGTAAATTTGACTTGCAAGAAGATTCTTCTGGACTTGGGCAAGGTGGTGAAATCCAGCCGCTAAAACAAACTTCAGCTGTTCCAGCTTCTGATGGTAATAATGTAATCTTGCAAAAGGATTCTTCTGGACTTGGACAGTATTTGCCCAAGCAGAACATGTCAGATGCTGATACCCGACATCATTTGCATAGCGACGTTGCTGGTACTGTGGGTGATACCATTCAATTGTTGAAAGATACCTCCATGATCCAGCCGCCCTGTAATGAATCTAGTCTTCGACATGCAGCTTCAGATAGAAGTACAATGAATGTGAATCCAGCATCAGGCAAGAGTGACCTATTTAATGGTGAGCCAAGTGTGATACCTGAGACATCAAATGATGGTGACAGTGCTTGTGATGTGTTTTCTGACATTAATCATTGTGACGATGTGTTTAATAAAGAGAAGCATCACTCATTGAGTTCTCAAGGCCATATGAACCATGATTCTGTTAGGGGGGATTGGACAGAACAGGGCTGGTGTTTGAAGTGTGATAATGGTGGTCAATTGTTAAGTTGTAGTGCCAGTGGCTGTTCAATAGGCATCCATGAAAGCTGTTTGGGACCATTTGTTAAATTCAATAAGAGAGGTCTTTTCTACTGCCCCTTTTGTTCATATAGAAGAGCTACTATCGCATATTGCAAAGCCAGGAAAAATCTTTCATGGGCCAAGAAAGCCCTTTCAACTTTTCTTGGTAAGGATCCTATTACTGGGTGTCAACAGGAACAATCATCTCCAAAAGTTCATAGAGAGCCAAGTCAAGTGGAAGTTGCTGGAAATATGAGTCACCAGTTGGATGTCCATCATGCTGACAAGCCAAATGAGAGTTTTTCAACAGAAAAAGAACAGAACCAGCAAATAGAAGTTGCCAAGGTTTGTGATAAAGGTAAGCTGCCTGGTAAACTAATGGACAATCCATCCAGTGTCGAGAGATGTGATGTTTCTCATAATGCAGTAGAACAAAATCATGGTAAGATGTTCAACAAATCTAGCTTTCCTATTTCTGAGGATTCTGAAACCTTCGTCAATACAGAGAATGAATTAGGTAATAACAGTGACCATTTTCGGGTGGCAGAGGACCAGCAACGAACAGAACCTCAAGCAGGAATGGATGATGGCAATATACCCTGTGAGGATGGAGATACATCTCACATTATAGATGCTGATGAAGTTTCTAAAGCTAAGCAAAAATGTGGCATTGATTCAGCTAACGATCATTTGCATGCACAGCAGTTGAAAAATCAGGGGCAAATAGAAGCTTTTCTTGATAATGATACTGGCCATAAAGCACCAACTTGTCAAACCAGCGAGGAGCACTGCAGGAGTAGAAGGCAAGATGCTGCTGTAGGTGAGGCCTGCCATCCTCAGGGAACTGTTGGAGACCAGAGCAGGAACAAGTCTTCACCAGGAAAAGTTGGAAAGTCTAGATCCCGACCCAAGCGTTAGTAAGTATTCTGTGTTTAAGATGCTTGTGGTGAAACATTTGGTGTTTATTTCTAATCGCAGTTTGTTGTGCTTACAGTAAATTATGTTTTCTCTCCATTCCCTGATAGTGAAAATAAACTTATATTAAATGTAGTATGTAGATAATCTACACCTGTTTTGGCTAAATTACTGCCTGTAGTGTGAGCATAATATGTGACTTCAAAATAAATCCCAGTGGATCATCATTACAATAATGAAGCATAGAAAAAAATAAAAAATAGAGCACTGGTTTGAGCTACAGTAATAGAGGCTTAATGAAGCAAGGATCCTAGCTTGTATTATATTAGTGAAGCCTGGATAGTAGTAAGGCTGTCGTTTTTCTTCAAAAAAAAGGGCGGTTTAGCCCACGAGGCTTCCACCACTACAGGGTCTGGGAGGGTCAAATATGCAGAGTCTTGCACTAGCGCGCAGAGAGGCTGTATTTATGATTCAAACTTATGACACCAAGGTTATAATGGAGCAACCTTACTATTGCACCAAAGTTAATGAGGCTGTCATATGTTTGTGTTTATTTGGTGCTAGCATTTGGCATCTAAGAGGGAAGAGTATTAGATGGATGGCAGTTTTTTCCAGTTGTAAGGTGGATGGCTGCTGTTCTATGTAGTTCAGGATTTTTTTCTCCCTTATTATGTAATTGATGAGTTTGCTGCTATTGGTTGGTGTGCTTTTCATTCACTCTCATAGGCAGAGCAAGTGAGACTTAAAACCATGGAGGGTGTACTTGCTCCAGGAGTTTTAATATCTAATCCAGGGCAAGGAAAGAGGCAGTGACTTTGTTTTCTTATCTCTGCCTCTTTATTTCCTTGAATGGGCCAATCTTTAGATAATCTCCGATGGTTGGATAAGAATGTGGCTAGGGATGTAAAGTCACTTGGGGGCAGAGAAATACTCCAGTGAGTTTGCTATTTTATGTCATTGTTACATTAAATTGTACTGTTGTTTTTTTGGTCTTTCAGTCAGTATAACCTGACTGGGCATGAATGCTACTGCAACTTTGTTTTTCTGTTTGCAAACTTCTGCGAATATATGTAACCATGAAATTTGAAGAAACCTATGATAATACTCAACCCTTGTTCAATGAATTCTTGCATGGTTGATCGAGTCTTTGATCTATGTTTTCTCTTTGTTTTTACCACAATCACACACCACTTAGGGACACCCGTCCACTCCATTTGGACTTCTTTATTCATATAAATGTCTTCATCTGTTTGTCCCTCCCATATAAATATATGAAAAGCCTTTTCTTTTTTGGGTCCTCAGATCTTCTCTTTTAGTCCTCTAGATTCTAAATTCTTGTTACAGCTATACTTTGAGTTAGTTTTTGAAGCCTGGTTCTGTTATTAAGTTCATTTTTCGAAAGCTGGAAAGCAGCAAATAGTCTTTTCTCTATGTATTCAATATACTGGTTAGTGAAGTTTGAATTTGCTTTTATTCTGTTTTGCAGTTCAAACCCAATAATTCCTTTAGGCAGGCGAAGGAAACTCGCTTGGACCATTGAGGAGGAAGAAACTCTGAAGGTATACATTCTTTGATCTCGTGTTACTTCTGGTGATACTGAACATTGTGATGTCTAGGTTGACTTTGGTCCTGTGTGAAGCATTACAACTTGTGAAGGATGAGCAATTTTAGACTTCAACTTGCTTTGTTTGTACTTAAGGTTTTTCCTTTTATTGGGCACTAGGAAATAACTATTTAGTCATGACATGATTGTTTGGTTTCTTCAAAGTTTTCTCAAGGTGATTGCATACCTGTTTCCTAACTCTCAAGCATTTGAAATGCAAATGATTCACCAAAGTAGCTCGATAGCATTTGCCATACTAAAGAGTGATTTTACTAACGCAGGAGGCAGTGCAGAAATTTGCTGCAAATAGTGATGGTACTCTTCCATGGACAAAAATTTTGGAATTTGGTGGCCATGTATTTCATAGAACACGTCAACCTGGTGACCTGAAAGACAAATGGAGGAACATTCAGATCAAGGAGGGCTTAAGAACTAAAAAAACATGATATAACCAAGTCAGTGTAATTGATCTGTTAGATTTCTGTTTTGATGTTACTTTTTGGTATCATATGTGTGTGTGTACAGATCTCCGTAGTGTGCTGTCAAAGACGTGGAGGAACATTAAGATCAAAGAAGGTTGAATAACTAGAGACATAACTGATTGTAGTTTGTTTAGGTCTTTGTTTGATGTAATTTCTTGTGTATGCTTCATGTATCCAGGTCTCTAGAAGTGGCTGCAATGCCATAACTTATTTGTTCCAATAATCAGTATGGTGTTCTATTGTACTGAACTTAGATGTGGATGGCTTACACGAAATAACCTTTCAGAGGTGGTCACGTGCAGTCCGGTTTTGATGGATTGGCTGCTGGGATGCCTTTTTAAGGTCCTGTTTGATTGACCGCATGAGATTGGAGCGGCATTGCCAATTTAATTGGTTTATTAACCCTTTATTTTTTGATATGAGATGTCAATTAAATGGTGAGGATCATGATTTATCACAATTTATCAATTAGATTTTTGTCCATTCGAATATAAGATTGGATTGTATTTTCAATTCAATTCCAATCATGCTCCAAGCGGCTGTCTTCCAGCAGCTATTTGGGATGACGGCTGGTACCTCAAGCCCCTGAAAAGGTTGCAATTATGTTGTATGGTGGTATAGTCGTATAATCTTTTAATATCACAAACGAGCCACAAGCAGGCACTGTTCCATTCTGAAACTGTGTTTTAATCCGGGAGCGGCATGCTGCCAGTTGTTTGCTCCTACGAAGATCTCTCCTCTTTTACATTGTCGTTCTTCAAATATTTATCTGCAAATGAAAGTTAGTGTGAAAGCGATATCTGATTGCCGTATACCAACGAAAATATTTCATTTCCTGTTTTTTAGATGCACCTCTCTCAAGACTTCTTGATAGAATTAAATAAGATATGGTGCTGAACTAAATAACTATACATATTTACTAATACAAAATAAAACATTCAACAAGGAATTTTTTAAAAAAATTCTAAAAGAAGTTTTTGTAATAACTAAAGATAACTCTTTAATAATTCAAGTAGGAGTGTTTGATCAATGAGGATTTGAAACGGTGGCCAAAACAGCCGGAGCAATACTTGTTAAAGTTGGAAACTGTATTGGAGATGGGATGTAGAGTTAGTTATATGTTAGGGGCAATTATTTATTAAAAAACTAAATATTTAGTATTGTTACATTATAATATTGGAGATAATTAACAGACTAGCAAGGCTAGCATGTAAATATCATGGACGCTATTTGTTACGTCACCTAATTCCAGCCCAGAACTGGTGGATCCTGTTGGACAGCTTGGGTTGTCTGTTTGACCCAGCCCATTATATTGGTTATGAATAACTTGTTATAATGGCTTCCCTTCAAAGTTCTTCTTGTGATGGCTTTCATGGCATGATCAAAATAAATATAGGTGGAATGGGTTTATTCAAAAATAAAATAATAATGATGCAACAATCGTACTTATTGTTACAAGATGGTGATATTATTGCTTCTACTTGGTCTGATGTTTTCAAAGAAATAAATTTATACTGTAGCATCCTTTGGTGTCATATAGTTTGGAAGAATATAAGAAGCGATTCATTTTTTCTAGTTTTATATTTCAAAATATATTGAAGAGTATAAGAAGCAATTCATTGTTTATAGTTTGAAAGTAACTTAATTAATTCATTGTTTATAGCTTATATATATATATATATATATATATATTTAATATTTATTTATTTTTTATTTTTAAAATTTATGAACTAAATAGATTCAAATATAAAAAAAGTTAAAATTTTAAATTTGATTGTATTTAAATATAGTAAACCTATTTCCTTTCCTTTTCCTCTCCCCGCTTCTCTCTCTCTCTCTCTCTCTATATATATATATATATATATTGATGAATAATTTTATTGTTAAATGACGGGTATTGCTTTCTTTTACGTAGACTTGGCCGTGCATCAGGTGAATTATCCACGTGTGCTCTCCTGAATACCACTCTTTTTGAAGAAACAGGTGATGTCTCGTCCTAGTCCTGTGGGGATTATGGATTGCACTACTCTTTCCCCCCTCCGCGACCCCACCAACCCCCACCCCCCCACTCCCCCAAAAAAAAAAAAAAAAGGCAAGCAGAGGGAAGGGTGGAATCCCACCTGAAAGCGAATAGGTTTCAATACCATTTTCTCTTTGGACTCTTGAGCCAGTCGTCGCCCTTGCGCATCCGCTGCTCTGCTGGCGCGCACGCACGCATACTACATGCATAATTATTATAAGTAAGAGAGAGTAGGTGATGGCAACAGATGCTCCACTAGCTCTCAGCATCCACTACCCCCGCCATTCACTAAGATCTCCTTCCCATCTCCCTCCTTTAAATCTCCCGAAGCCGCCTCTCTCCGTCGATTCTCGCCTCTTGCGATCCCCTCACCGCCTTCGTCTCTTCAGGTGCCCTGATCCCTGCTGCCAGTCCGATCTGATGGATTCTTTTTCTTACCCGAAATAGCTATTATAGAAAGAATTTGAGAGGAGAGTGGATTCTTGATGCTCGCAGTTTTTGGCGTGCAGGAGGTGGAGTTTGGGTGGTGGAGGAGTGGCTTTTGGGATGGACGAAGGGAGGGCCACGGCGGATGCCACCTCTGGGCTGATGGTCTTCGAGCCCATACTCGAGGAGGGGGTTTTCCGGTTCGATTGCTCGGGGAATGACAGGGATGCGGCGTTTCCGAGCATTTCTTTCGTTGATCCCAAGGCAAGGGAGACGCCGATCGCGGTTCATAAGGTGCCGGAGTATGTCCCTTTGTTTGAACGTGTTTATGGTCAGCAGATGGTCAAGATTCAGGTTTGTTATAGTTTCTTTCACTTATCTTGATTTTTGTACCTGAAATGACGCAGTGTTTAGTGTTTTTAGTGCAAGCAAATTCTTATCTGACAGGATTATATGTGGAACTTATATCTGATGAGATTATAACGATGAGCAGTTTACTGGAAAAAAAAATTGAGTACTGTAGTTAAATTGATTGTTAATCTTAGTTGATGATCATGGATCATAAGTTGTAGTTAAACTTAATATTCTGTATCACCTAGAAACCTGGCATATGTGGGTGTCAGACACAGCAGCCTCTAAAAACCTAGGCATAAGAGCATGGCATATATCCTCCAAAAAACGAAGACACCCGGACATGGCATATGTATATGTATGTATAGGTAACATGGCATCCTTATATGGATGCATATATCATGGTTTTGATGCTTACCCAAAAAAGAAAAACTAAAAGGTGGAAGAAGAGAGATATATATATATTATGAGAGATGCTATCTAACAAGCAAGATAATATTTGCTAGCTTGATTTAAGTTTAGTTATGATGTATTAAAATACTTTAATTGATGATTAAGTATACTAACCTTACAGTAAAATAATAATGAACCTTTGCTTAGAGTGTCCACATAACTGTGATAACTGAAAACATAATGATAGTTTGCTTAAAGTGTCTTGCACTTGAAACTAAAAATCATGTCACTCCAAAAAAGTGAGAAGTGTTGGCATGCTTTGTTGTCAACGATATGCTTTAAAGTGGAGTGTCTAGCTGTGGCATATCCCATCTTGCAGTGTTTAAGTATCCAAAAAGTATTGTCACTTTAGAAAACCTAAAAATGGAGAGCCTATGTGATATAATTATGATATAGAGAAAGAGTCTGAATGATTTATAATAATTCAAAATCATACACCTTGGAAATGAATTAGAGAGATGAATGTGCACATATCCTCTTCTATCATTTTTTTTGTTTCTTTTGCTTAAATTGTGCTTTGTTCGTTTTGTTAATGCATAGAACGTAGAATATATCTCTGCTCTAACTTTGATTTGAAATTTATAATAATTTGCCCATCTTGCACAGCTTCCTTCTGGATCATCTTTTTATGGAACTGGAGAAGTAAGCGGGCCGCTTGAGCGGACAGGCAAGCGGGTATGTCATCTATCCAGTTACCTATGGTATCTACTGTGGTCAAATATCTAACCTCTATGGTCATTTCAGATTTTTGCATGGAACACAGATGCATGGGGTTATGGTCCAGGAACCACGTCCCTGTATCAGTCACATCCTTGGGTTCTAGCTCTTCTACCAGATGGAAAGGCACTGGGCGTTCTTGCCGACACAACTCAGCGTTGTGAGGTCTAGCAGGATTCCTTCCTTCTGCAGATGGATCTTCTGGACTCATTTATGTTTTGGTTTCACCTCTAAATAGATGCCGAATTCTATTAGTCTAGTGATCATATTGTTTCTTGACAGATTGACTTACGGGAAGCTTCCATGATAAAGTTTACGGCTGTAGCTGTTTACCCTGTGATCACATTTGGTCCATTTGAGACACCCACTGATGTCCTGATGTCATTGTCTCATGCAATTGGTTATTTTCTCAAAGTCATTCTCCAATTTTCTAGATATCTTTTGAGACACTTTATTTTATTTTATATTTTTGGATTTATGTGCTGCCTCTGTTTGTATTTGTTGCGTACTTAGATTGCTACGTATCAAATTAAATTTTTTATGACAGTAAATATCGAATCCAATGGGACATGTTTCATGCTTATTGTTCATGTATATTTTCTGTGAAGCCAAATGAAGTGTACTTAGTGGAATTAAATTAGCGATTTGATAGCTCTTCAACATGTGTTTTGGATCATGACTTTGATAGCTTGTAGATCATGGAGCTAGATGCTGAAGAAAGTTAATTAGCAAACTTGTTGGTGAATGGAACAATGCAATATTCTTAGTCTAGTTGTCCAATGAGAAATTTAACACCAGAATTAGGTTCCTCACACAAAACCAGGGTGGTCCTAAATGAACTTTTTTAGGCGACCAACTTGAAATAGTATATTGGAACTAATGATCATGTGGTGAAGAAAGTGTGTAGAGGGGACATCGATAACAATATCTAATCAACAATAGATGATAATAATTATTGGAAGGATCTAAGTAATGCATGCCACCAAATTATCTGGATTCAAAAAAACTACATGATTTTATATTTGAATTTCACAACATTGCAATGGTTCACAGCAAGAATGGTAGCTTAACATTAAAAGCTGCACTTGGCAGTGACTTCTCTCTTATATCATTTACTGAACATGCATTACTCCAATATATTTACATTAGGCGACTTCGGCAAACAAACAACAAAATATACTATTTTCATTATCATTTGTTTCTGAAAGCCCTTAAACCATACTGACAGTTTATGCAAAATTATATCTTTTCATTCTTATGTATTATACTCAACTCCCAAGTGCTCTGTTTATGAAGCTTCTTGCTTCCATGTCTCAATATCGCATGCGTTGCTCATACTGTCTTCTAGTAGTTTCTATATAATGACATTCAACTATAACACATGTAAGTATATGAAGCTGCAGTTAGTATAAAACTGAACTTTGTCAAATCATGTAATACTTGGAAATTTGCTCATGATAGCTGAAATTTCTTTTGTGATCTGTATTGCTTTTACCATTACAACTTGGTTCTGATATCTAATTCTTCTCTATTAAAATTTTAGGAACTGTCTTTATGCCTCCAAAATGGTCACTTGGCTATCATCAATGTCGTTGGAGCTATGATTCTGCTGCAAAAGTTCTCAAGGCACTTTGATATTAATTACTTAATTTGCATATTGCTTCTTTCATTTGTATTTTAGATCTTTTTCCCCCTTTTTGGGTCTGCAAACTAGTTTAACTGTTTTCCTTTATCTGAAGCTTTTGTTTCTGATGTTCATGCTTTGGCTTTGTCCTCATACAGATTGCCAGAACATTTCGAGAGAAATGCATACCTTGTGATGTCATATGGATGGACATTGACTATATGGATGGCTTTCGATGTTTTACATTTGACAAAGTATATTTCTTCATACTAAGCTAGGATATAATATGACGTCATCATTGTGCATTTCTATGCAGGTTTTATATGTAGACTTTATTTTTCTGATCTTTTTGAGATCAGGCTTATCATGTGGCAGATACAAAAAGAATAAGCTGCTTGTATCATAATTCAAATGGTTAGCAAATGGAGATTAAATACAAGTGGACAACTAAATGCAAACAATAAGCTCATTCATTATTTAAGAATGTGTTTCCTATAACTTCATGCAATATGATTTTTCATGCACTAACATTTATGTGTGTATGGATGCATTATAGCATGCATTTGTTAGATTTATTTGTTTTAGATGATGGTTTAGATGTCATATTGTATTGGCCAGTATGATACGTGCCATACCATATCAGTAGGGAATTGATACTTGGTGCACCCTCAAATTGAGTGTTAGTGCTAAGTTATGTAGCAAGAAAAGAATAAAGGAAGGGCAAAGAGAGATAGAGGGTACATATTGGGATGCTCAACTAAGACAATTGTTGGGATGGGGCAAGATAACGAGGCATCCTATTTCGTGGAGAAATTAAGATACCTTCATCCCACAGGATTTAAAACCTTGCTTTTAGAGATAATCTCCCTTAGTTGACCAAAATTTTGGTATGAGGCATAGATAAAACCTCAAGAGTGCATTTCATGGACTAATTGGAGCGCAAAGGAGCATTTTCAAAAATGCATGCTGTAAATGCTGCAGAATAATTTTCTAATTATACTGAGATTCTCAACATTGTTCTTGTGGAATAAATACTAATCAGCCTTTATCCCTCTTGTTCTGATTAGTAATCATATCTGCAAGATTGATCACTGATGCATGATGGTATACATAACAAGTGTCAAACTTTGTATTTGGCCATATGAGAAGTTTAGTAGCAACCTTCTATTGAGATTTATCAACATCCTCATTTTTTCTTTCTTTCTTTCTTCGTTTTCTAGCCTAGCACTCTTTCAGGAAAAAATGCATTTTCATCAAATATTTTGAGTAAAAACCATAATATTGCTCATCAATGCTTGTGCCAACTATTTCAGAGTGGCTTTTTAATATGCATTTGCCAAGTTCACTGGTGCGTGCATGTGTGTGTGTGTGTGTCTGTGTATTATATAAAAATTCTTGACAGCACTAGTAAATGACTATCATGATATCTTGGTTTGTTAGGTAATTTTTGTTGCTTCAGTAGCAAGTGAACCTTCCAAGGGACTAAAAATATCACCAGAGCTCTGTAACTCCACGCTTTTTGATCGCCATTTGCTAACATATATCCACAAATTTTCAGGTTGCTTTAACACCACACAAAGATGCATTGATTCTAGGATTTGTTTATCATTATTGTCATCTATCCTTCCAGTTAGCAGCAATTTATGTCTGTATTTATGTCATGGATGCACAAAGGACTTGAGAATATATTACATTACCTACACAAAGGGTGTAAAGAATACAAGGCCTCTTACAGCTTTCAATGTGTACATATCCGCTCACATGTAGCTCTTATTTATGCTTACATATATGTTTATTTGTAGAACATTATTTTCTCATGCATTCTGTGGATTCATGTTAATTTCCCAGATGCAAGGATTGTAATATTTGATATTATTGCAGGAACGCTTCCCTGATCCAAAATCTATGGCAAATGACCTTCATGCCAATGGTTTCAAAGCAATATGGATGCTTGATCCTGGGATTAAACGTGAAGAGGGTTACTTTGTCTATGATAGTGGTTCTCAAAGTGATGTCTGGATACAAAAAGCAGATGGGAAACCTTTTGTTGGTAAGGTTTTCATTGAGTTTCAATATAGATTTGAGATTTGATATTCATTATCTCTTTTCCATTTTTAAGGGGAGGTATGGCCGGGCCCTTGTGTTTTTCCTGATTTCACACGAGAGAAAACACGTTTGTGGTGGGCTAATTTTGTGAGGAACTTCGTGTCTAATGAAGTTGATGGAATATGGAATGATATGAATGAGCCTGCTGTTTTCAAGGTAAAACTTAGAAAAGCTAACTTTGTATTTTGCACTTTCTGTTAATTACTTATTAGTGAGTGAAACTAACATTCTTGATTTGTAGACTGTAACAAAAACAATGCCAGAGAGCAACATTCACAGAGGAGATACTGAACTTGGTGGTCGCCAAAATCACACTCATTATCACAATGTAATTCCTCTAGCTAATATGTTTTCTGCCTTCATTGGTTATAGTTACGTTAATTGCAGTAAATCATTTTATTTTCTTGTTTTAAAGTAAAAAAGGGGTTTGTGAGCTATTAATATTTTTCTATATGTGTGCTATGTTCTAATTCATAGTTAATAGTTGGAATATCAAGTTCTAATTTTTAGCTTCATACAGGTTTATGGCATGCTGATGGCTAGATCAACTTATGAGGGAATGAAAATGGCTAGCGAGACTAAACGGCCATTTGTTCTCACCAGAGCTGGTTTCATAGGAAGTCAACGTTATGCTGCAACCTGGACTGGAGATAACCTATCAAACTGGGAGCACCTGCATATGAGTATACCTATGGTGCTTCAATTGGTAAGTTGATGCCTTTTCTGATTTCGAAGGATCCATGCTGCACACAAAGCTATTGCTTATACAAATATATGGTAGCTTAAGCGACTAATAGAGGGTTGAAAGTCCCTCAAGTCACTATATTCTGTCATTGTGGTAGAGACATACGTCCATTTGTTTAGGGTCTTGTAAATAAAATTATAAAACTAAGAACTCATTTCTGCCAGTTGGCCATCTTATTCTGAAGGTTAATAGTATTAGAGAGAATTATATACTTGTATATGCAATTATTTTGCTGTTTGTCTATTGCGTATGAGATTTGTAGGCAGTCTCTACTTTTACATTTATGTTGTGCTTGCATCATAGTGCATGGTGAAAACTACTTTTACCATTTACCTCCAAAATCCAATCTAATGATAAACCCATGTTTTAGACTGCCAGTCTGTCTGTGAGGATCCATGCCATGGTATCATCCACCTAAGCTCAAATCTTATGTTGAGGGAGAGAAATAATGAGCAAGTGCATCTTTCAGGGTTTGGTCTGAACTTGTCAAATTACATGAAGGATCATAAAAAAATCTTTATTTATGGGTGTTGCAGCCATTTGTATTACATATCTCATCATGGATTCTAGTGGATGCTACATGGTAAGCAATCATCTATTCCTTGCCTTCCCATTATTAACACTGCCTGCAGTGTGCAGTTTAATTTCAGCTCCATCATAATGTTTGATGGTCAACTGTCTTGCAGCATGATCCTCAATGATCACTGCTAATTATATGTTTTGTTTCTCCCTCTGCCAAACATACAGTGCATATTTTGCAATAAAACTAGCTAATAGACTGTAGCTTACTCGCCTTTGGCTTTGGCTTAAGACAGCCTATGATCCACCATGTGCTAGGCTCAATTGAGATGACATGATTGACATTGAATGCCTGTCTTTGTCCATATCATGGGTTGACTCTGATCTGACATGTGCTAGGCTCAAATGAGATGACATGATTGACATTGAATATCTGCCTTTGTCCATGTCATGGGTTGGCTCTTGGTGTTTAGTGAACTTTTCTAGGAGGTTGCTCTTCTTTTCTTATTTATTTTCTTATCCTTTATTATTTATGTTGTGAAAATGCTTATAGGATGTCAAAAACAATGTAGTATTACTTGCCAACTAACTAAAGTAATATATATATATATATATAGAGGATCCGGTCACCTTCCTTACCTTTGGATCCACACGGATTCCGGAACCACCTTATCTTTTTCATTTTTTCTATCTTTGAGATTGTGGATCCAATGGTAAGGAAGGTGACCGGATCCAGGCTTAGCTACATTTCGAATGTAGCCAAGTCCACCTCTCTCTCTCTCTCTCTCTCTCTATATATATATATATATATATATATGTCTATTATCAAGTATGTTCAAGAATTGCATGTATGTTCAGGAATTTCCTTGAGATGGACTTTAGCATATATACAATTAAATATACTGGAGTACATCATCTAATTCTGTTATGGAGTAGAAATGTAGTATGCTACTAAAGAGGTCTCCTTGTCATCACTGTTATATGACTCGACCAAGTAAACATTTCTGTTCTCCTTCTTAGTTTTTGAAATAGGGATTCCTTGTCAACCTTGACTATAATCTAGGAGTGTGAGTTTTAAGGTGTGCTACCTATTTATTGTTCTTCCACTTGTGCTCAAGATTTTATTTTTGGAACAGGGGCTTAGTGGTCAGCCATTGTCAGGACCGGATATTGGTGGGTTTGCTGGGAATGCAACTCCAAAACTTTTCGGAAGATGGATGGCAGTAGGTGCTTTGTTCCCCTTTTGTCGTGGGCATTCTGAGTCTGGAACCATTGACCAGGAGCCATGGTCTTTTGGAGAAGAGGCATGTATTTATTCTTCAAATACTTTAAACCATCTATTATTGCTGCACGATTATTGGGTGAAATGGTGGGATTCTAGAGAATCAATATTGATCACTCATATTTTTTGAAACTATCAATAAACTAGAGTGCATATTGAAAACCTTATCCAACATGTTGGCTCTAGTAGTGATTGAAGTCTCGATAGGATAGGGGACAAGACGGTTGTCCCATCTCATCCAAGAGAGATTTCGGGATCAATCTCAATCGTCCTCTCTTGTCTTATCTAGACCATAATTTATTATAGTGTTAATTTTAAATAAATCTAATTTATTGTAAAAATATAATTTTTGAAGTTCAAATATGTTAATAAATTGAATAAAACACTAAAACTTCACAAATAATTTTTTTAAGAAAAAAACATTCCTAACAAGTAATAGGACACCTGACCGACTCAAAGATCAGGACAGGATGGGATGTGGTGTGTTTCCATGGAAAAACCAAGACAGCTCTGTCCTACGTGATTTAAAAACTTGGGCTCTCGAATATGCAGAACTTAGAAGTTTCTGGTGAGTCCAAGAAGATTTGGAAGTTACCTTGCACCGTATTTTTTTGTTTTTAGTTCAATACTGCAACATCTGGAATTGTTTGATTCATGTGAAAAATGCAGTCGACATACAATGCCGATTCATTGACTAATGCATACTGCTGCTAGTACCATTGCTGCTACTACTACTGTTGTTGTTGTTGTTATTGCTGTTACTGCTATTGTTATAGGTTCCATTAGTTTTTTAGATGCTATTCATACCTTTTTAATACAAATGCTGAGATGCTGACAAGGAAATTTATGCATCAATCTTCATACGTTTGGTAAACAGAGTGGGAGATTGCCCCATCTGTTGTTTTGCTACTTCATGAAAATGTAGCTCATCCTTACCTTATAGCAAGCTTGCACATCTTGATAATTTACATATTATGTTATTCTCTATTGCTGTATTCTTTTGTAAAATACTGGGTCTTGTAGAAGAAATTTCCTTTAGCACAGGGTACAAGGAATATATATGCATTTCCAATTTATGAAATCATTTGCTTGGATCAGTTTGAATACACATCCATCTATATGGGCACCGCTAATGTCTGCTCAAACATGATGGAAGGGTGGAAGGTTTGGCACAATCAACATCTGCTTATCAAAACCCCTTAATCCTAGATACCCCAGATAAGGCCATTAATGATATAGTCATTTACAAATATGAGGGGCCTTAATTAGTGAAAGCAGATTCAGAATACTGTCAATATTCAGTTTGAATAGCGACCAGACCCTGCTGTCTTGAGCCCGTCCTGTCTTGCTCTCTCTAGTTTTTCAAGCATGACCAGACCTGGCTATGGAATCTTTGGCCTGTGCCCAGCTCAAGCTGATAAGAACCTAATTCTAGTCTTGAGTATAACCATGCAGAAGCAGATTGGAGGGAGGGAAGAGGAGGAGAGATGGCTGATGGTGGGGGTCTGGCATGCTGAGAGTGGTGGTTCACTATGACTCACACGCATCCGCGCGCGCACAAAAAGAGAGAGAGAGAGAGAGAGGATCAGTTAAAATTAAGGCTAATCCAAGAAAAAATAGAAATGCATTCCTATGGATTTTCTTTTAGCACTCTAATTGAGACATAGATTTAATTGTCTGTAGATTTAATTGAGATGGCAAAAAATTAAAGTTTTCTGTTTTTGGGTCAGTTCCCACGCTTGAATTTTGGACTGCATTGTCTAGAACCAAACCTGGAATTAATTCGATTTACCCAGAACCAAGCTGGTTTGACAAAACTTTAACTTGAAATGTGAACACTGGATATATCACTGAAGAATACTTCAAATTGTTTTCGTTTTTGTTTGGTCAACCTGCAGCTGAACTGGTTTGGATGAATATTAGCTTAAACAGCAACCACCGCAAATAACACAAAAGAAAGAGATTCTAAATTGGTTTCGTTTTAATTTTGTCAGCCCACACTTATCCCAGTTTGGATGTGTATAGTGAGAACCCGATACATCTGGACTTGGAGACCAGAATCTGACTTGGTTTTAAATTTATATATTTCGTCCAGACAGTTAGATAAAGATTGTATAGCTATATTTTCTTTTCCTGGATTGAACCAAGTCAGCTGGGCGGATAAAAATTTTCTAGCCCTAAGAATTACCTCTCCAAAAGATACAGAGAGCATTAGGACTTTATGCAGTTGCCAAAAATGCTTCTGCTGCTTCCTATGAACCTGGATTTACTGATTGCTTTAAGGTTGTTTGACATGCTAGCAGCCTTGAGAGTGAAGTTATTTTTTTTTTAATTCAAGGGAATCATGGGTCCTATCAACCATTCTTTAAATTTCTGTACTCTTTTTTTTTTTTTTATCATCTCCTTTTTATGGAATAATTTTTTTACTCCAGATTTTTTTTTTGGGGCCACAAAGTTGTGGCATTGATTTTTTTTGTCTATACATCTTAGCTTCTTTAATTGTAACACTATTTTCATCTTATAGTGTGAAGAAGTATGCCGCCTTGCATTGATGAGGCGCTATCGGCTTATACCACACATATATACTCTTTTCTATATGGCTCATATGAAGGGAACTCCTGTTGCAGCTCCCACTTTTTTTGCCGGTATACTTCTATTTCCAGAAATCTATTTGTGTAGGCTACGGTTAATGGTCTTGATGCTCGGTTGGCTTATGCAGATCCACGAGATTCCCGTTTGAGGGCAGTTGAAAATTCCTTTCTGTTGGGACCCCTTTTAATTTGCGCCAGGTATTCCTTAACTTCTTTGGATCTAAATATATATTTTCTTCCTTTGTATATTTTAGGATGTGACAGATCCTTTTTTTGAAAGAATCAAGTGTGTTTTGTATAATTTATGCTTAATCTTTTGCTTGTATGGAAAAGTAATAGAGGGGAACTTTCAAAGATCCTAAAAATCTAACTGGAAGCCATATCCTAATCTTGATGCATGGTCAACAGTACTATACCTGAGCAACGTTCACATGAGCTTTCGCATGTACTGCCAAAGGGAATCTGGTTGCGTTTTGATTTTGGTGATTCACATCCGGTTAGTTTATGTAATACAGATTTTGTTCATAGTGAGGAAGAAATTGTTCATGTACTGATTTCTTTTTTTTTTTTAAATAAAAATTCAGGATTTGCCAACTTTGTATTTGAAAGGTGGTTCAATTATCCCTGTGGGTCCTGTTCTTCAGTATGTTGGTGAGGCGAATCCGACTGATGAGTTATCACTCTTGATTGCTTTAGACAAATATGGTATATTGCTATTATCTCCTTTTGACATGATGTCCCTTGAATCATGAATCTAGTTTTTGCATTTTAAAACCAGATCTTGCATATGATGACCCATCTGAATGTGCGAATTCAAACCTGAGTTAAAATACCATATCTGGACCTAATGGGGAGCAATTTAGATCATCTTAGGTTCTGGTTGGATGCAACTGCATTCCCACGCTCATGATTTATGGTAATTGAACGAAAAAATTGAAATATTAAGTTTTGGACACTCGGTTATTAACACCCTCATAAACAATGAGATAGATGACTGGTACTAGTATAATGTTTCATGTCGTAGGACAAGCCCATGGAGCCACAACATGATCATCTCGAATTAGATAAATTTTGTCCTCTAGGTTTGTTACCTATAATGGACGATCTGTGAAAGAGTCATCCATGATCCATCATCTGTGACAATGCTGTCTTTATAGTGACATTTTAATAGAGATAAGCTGATTGTTTGCCAATGACTCCATTATGCAAGTTTTTATAAGTTGAAACTTGGAAATAAATATTCTTTTGATGGATAATGTTGCTAAAAGAGTGAGTGATGTTGGAAAGTACCCAGTGCTCTCACCTTATGATGTCATGGATAGACTATTGATTACTTGTTCCAAGTTATACTTTTCTAGGGTTATATTATTTCTTATATTGAAAAATTGCGTGAATCTATCGTTCCTTGCTAGGGGTGCTGGCGGTTCCCCTATACCTCGATCTGACCCATCCTTAGAATTATAAACCTGAAGGCAGGGTATGAATCATGCATAAACCTCATCTTTGACCTGGTTAGATATGGATTTGAAAAAATTTGACCTAACCAGGTCCAATAATGCACCCTCATTAGATTTGATGTATGCTAGTTAAAAGGTTTGGGCCTAGCCCCTAGAACTTAGGGGCAACATGGAGCTTATCTGAAAAGAGAACAAGTTTGACTTGAATCACCATTTGATCTAGTCAGGTCTGGGTTAAGCTGGACTTAGGCCTAACATGACTTACAAATAGATCTTGTCCTTTCATAGCCATGTTTATCTAATCGGTATTTTGTTGTCTACTTGAAGTAATGGACATGAATATGTGAAGTCACATTTGGGTCAATATGGGGCCAGCTGCTTGTGTTATCATGCACCGATTCATGGTATCTAAGGAATGAAATACAACAATGACCTACATATCGGTGATATAGAACACAACCAAGTTATACTTTTCTAGGGTTATATTATTGCTTATATTGAAAAATTGCACAAATCTATCGTTCCTTGCTAGGGGGGCCGGCGATTCCTCTATACCTCAATCTGACCCATCCTTAGAATTATAAACCTGAAGTCAGGGTATGAATCATGCATAAACCTCATCTTTGACCTGGTTAGATATGGATTTGGAAAAATTTGACCTAATCAGGTCCAATAATGCACCCTCATTAGATCTGATGTATGCTAGTTAAAAGGTTTGGGCGTAGTCCCTAGAACTTAGGGGCAACATGGATCTTATCTGAAAAGAGAACAAGTTTGACTTGAATCACCATTTGATCTAGTCAGGTCTGGGTTAAGCTGGACTTAGGCCTAACATAGCCTATAGATAGATCTTGTCCTTTCATAGCCAATGTTTATCTGGTCGGTATTTTGTTGTCTACTTGGAGTAATGGACATGAATATGTGAAGTCACATTTGGGTCAATATGGGGGCAGCTGCTTGTATCATCATGCACCGATTCATGGTATCTAAGGAATGAATTACAACAATGACTTATATATCAGTGATCTAAAACACAATTTTTCTTATACAGTGATGTTATTATCACTTTTTGCGGTAGTTCAATGCCTTTTATCATCATTTGTTGGTGCTTCAAACTTTTGATTGTGCATGTTAATTGATCAAAATTATCTTATTATTTTTATTTTTTTTTATATTTTTCTACTTTCTTTCTGTGAAATCTTGCAAAATGTACTATCGAGAACTTGTTCTGATGGTAGCACCCATTAAGGTCTACTGTACTAGGTACTAGTGCTGTATTGGGGTCGGTATAGTTTGGTATGGTGTATAGTGTACCGAAGTAATGGCTACTAGCCAGGTAGATCAAGAGGCCTCCACCCACATTCACCACTGTATCAGGCTGAACTGGGTGGTTTGGTTGGGATGGTTTAGTGTATTAGTATGGGGGTGGTATGAAAGGTTCGGGACAGTTCGGCCCTTGTACTGAATTGGAAGGCTGAATCATTTCAGTTTTGGGCCGGTTCAGCTCGATTTACCCCTAGTTTAGGATGGTTCGATTAATCCTGGCACTCATTGTCGCTTGGTCAAGGAGGCAGGGGCTCTATTCCAATTGGTGTCAGCTCCCTGAGAGTGGTAGGGTAGAAATGATAAGGGCAACCCCATCCTAATATCAAGAAAAAGAAAATCCTGCAAACTATCTTCCCTCCCCAAGACTTTTTTCCATTTGCACTGATTGTTATTGCACTCAAAATCCAAAAATCCGATAAATTTTTGATGAGACTTGTGTGCATGCACGCGTGTGCGCGTGAGAGAGAGAGAGAGAGAGAGAGAGAGAGAGAGAGAGAGTTTTATACCAACTATTTTTGTCAAACCTTAGCATCTTCTTTTTCTGCACCATAACTGCATTTCTTTTTCCCCAGGGAAAGCTGAAGGTGTTCTATTTGAGGATGATGGTGATGGATATGAGTACACTCAAGGGAATTATCTCTTAACATATTATGTTGCAGAACTGCATTCTTCAGTTCTGACAGTTAAAGTGTCTAAAACTGAAGGTTCATGGAAGAGGCCTAAACGTGTTCTCCATGTTCAAATACTGCTGGGAGGAGGTGCCATGGTATGTTTTCTATTCAAGTCATTTTAGAATTGACAATGATGTGAATTTTTGAGCTTTCCTTTGATTGTAAAATTCAGATAGATGCACGGGGTGTTGATGGAGAAGAACTACGGATTACAATGCCTTCAGAATCTGAAGCGTCCGAATTGGTAGCTGCCAGTGAAAATCAGTACCGAACACTTTTGGGTAATGACTTCCTGCCATATTTTTCTTGTTGAAGGTCAAAAAAGCATGTTGATGAAGTAGTAGAACTATTAACAGAATAAATGCATTAGTGTCTTAATGGCATCTGTTGTTGTTACTCTTATGTGTATTAAGGAAACTGCAACAAATCAAGTATTACCACACTAGGCAATCAAGGATGCTGCAAATCAATCCAATATTTCCTCCTCAAATCATGGTATTTCCTCTTCAAATCATATACTAGGTACATCATTTGAGGAGATGTTAAGAAAACCTCAAATCGGACATGATTACACCAGGCTATTAAGGATATTGCAAATTAGGTAGGCTATCGAGGATACTGCAAATTAATCTAAGATTTTCTCTACATGATTTGAGAAATTATGATAAGAAAATCTTAAATCAAGGATTAGGCTATTAAGGATGTTATAAAGCAATAGGATTTCAAGGATGCTAATCAGGTCGAGACTTTCTTAAAATTTTATGTACCATGATTTACAAAATCATGATTTGCTAAAATTTCCTTTGGTGTAGGTTTTTTTTTTTTTAAATTTTTTGGTAACTTAGTCTCTTTATGTGTATGTATTCGTATAGAGGTAGGCTTGGCTACATTCAGATGTAGTCATATTCAGGATCCGGTCACTTTCCTCACCTTGGATCCACATGGATTTGGAGCCATTCCATCTTTTTTACTTTTTTCATCTTTGGGATTCGTAAACTGTATGGATCCAAGGATGGGAGAGATATTCAGATCTGGGATTAGTTACATTTAAATGTAGTCAAGTCTACTTTACACACACACATACACACATACATACGTACTCGACATACAATGACAACCTTTCTTTTATCTTTCATTGGTGTCTTTGTTTCTTCAATGTGCACTTATGGTACAGATGCTGTTTCGGTCATCAATTGTATGATTATTGTTTGTGTTTTGTGAAATCCATCATTTGTTGCTTGAAAATCCTCTTCTCCATCATGTCTACTCTAGTAGCATTCCCCCTTAGACAGCAGGTGCTTCGATCCACCATGCAAAATTATATAAGATAGTGTTTGTGGAAACTGGGGATCCTATGTGGCAATTTTTTGGGTATATTCATTTTGCTCTGGTGATCTGCAAATGCTTGTGTTCTATGTGATTTTCTGATCGGATTGATTTGGATGCACTTCTGCTGTTGAAGTTGAAGATTAGCTTGTAATTGTTTGTTCACAATGCTCATATAGTTTATTGACTGATGCAGAAAGGGCCAACTGTATCCCAGATATAGATAGGCTTTCAGGACAAAAGGGCATTGAGCTCTCAATGACCCCTGTTGAGCTAAAAAGTGGCGACTGGGTTGTTAAAGTGGTTCCGTGGATCGGGGGTCGAATTATATCTATGATGCATCTTCCTTCTGGTAAGGTGTGCTGTTACTAGCTTTTACTTCAAGCTAAGAATAGTAAAAAATCTTAAGGTATTCACTTGATGTCACACCTTTTCTCCAAGGACTTTTGAAAGAGGCCAATTTTTTTTTTTTTTTTCATTCATTGTTTTCTTTTTCAGTTTTATGATTCTCTTTGATTAGCTTTCAGTTTCTCTGAATGTGATGCTTCGGATTGATTTTGAGTTGTGTGACAAAGGAGATGTAAACAGTAGTGGCATGTATGACCTTTTTGAATAAATGTGTTTTGTGTGGTTTAACACAGTAAATTGATCAGAAAATTGCTGCAAGTGAAATAAAATTAGACCAATAAACTAAGAAAATTATCATTATTAGTTAAAAATTAAGATATTATGCATCTGAACATAAATTTAGATATTATCAACAGATTTAGATGCTCTCCTTGGATGATTTCTTTTAGGCACCCAATGGCTTCACAGCAGAATTGAAGTTGATGGATATGAAGAATACAGTGGCACAGAATACCGGTCTGCTGGATGCTCAGAGGAATATAAAGTTGTGGGGTAAGGATATTAAACTCCTTTCTTTCATTCCTGTTGGATAATAGAACACTGTGGAGGAAGTGGTTCTGGTGGATTTTCAAGGTCGACTAGTTGTAATTACAACAATTATTGGCATGAGTCTATTACAAAAGTTTTGACCAAACAATTCAGATAACTGCTGCATCTTTGGTTATGATACATGTTCCCATTTGTAAATGAGGTCTTAACATAAACAAAAAACTGTGATTATAGGAGAAATCTTAAAGAATCAGGAGAAGAGGAATCACTTTTCTTAGAAGGGGATATTGGCGGTGGGTTGGTTCTCCAGCGCCAGATATCTATTCCAGAAGATGATCCAAAGGTTATTAGGATTGATTCTACAATTATAGCCCAAAATGTGGGAGCTGGTTCTGGTGGATTTTCAAGGTTAGTGGTAACCACGTTCCTTATCAGAATTAGTACTATTGTTCCAAAATATTTAAGTTGTTGAACCTTGTGATTCATTTCAGGAATAATAAGCATGTTAAAACTTACTGCATGCTGTGTCATTTTACATGAACCGTTGTTAGATATTTCTCATTCAATTGCACAGGTTAATTAGTTATGGAACATTTTTAGTTTTATGATCTGAGTTAGTTCTACAAAACTGTATAATCTTGTCCACTAATAACCTGTTGAACTGTTCTCTTTCTAAGGTTGGTTTGTTTGCGAGTGCACCCGATGTTCACTCTCCTGCATCCAACTGAAGTTTTGGTTGTATTCAATTCCATTGATGGTTCAAAGCATGAAATAGACCATGAATCTGGAGAGCAATCATTTGAGGGGAATCTCCTCCCAAATGGTAATACTTTTCATCTTTGACCTGTATGGTGATAGTGATTGTATTCTACAAATACAAGTTGACTTTTCTTCTTTCCACTTGTATTCAGGAGAATGGATGCTGGTCGACGAATGTGCAGGACTGAGTTTGGTCAATCGTTTTGACCCAAGTCAGGTAAGCAAATGCATGGTGCACTGGGGAACTGGAACAGTTAATCTAGAGTTGTGGTCTGAAGAGAGGCCAGTGTCTAGAGACAGCCCTTTGAGGATTAGTCATCAATATGAGGTGAAGCAAGTTCTGTAACTCTCAACGATAGCTTCTCTCTGATCTGTGAGAAAAGATATTATGGGATGATAAAAGGGTTTTTGTAGTCTTTTACAACCTTGGGAATAACAATGGTTTGAAGATTGTATTTGGTAGAGGGTATAAGTGAGGCTTACCTTGCCAAACATCCAAAATACCTGAAGAATAACTTTATTTGGATAAGTACAAAAATAAGAGAGAAAGGATAATTCTATTCTACTATTTTGACAAAATTGAGTTATCTCGCAAAATGGGAGAAACTTATCCTTTGGATCACTATTTTGCTTCTATTCACTCTTCGGACGCAAAGAAAGCAAAGATTATTTTGTCATTATAATAAAATCGAAATCACTTTGAAGTTTGATATACTCATTTATTCTCTATTTATTCCTGCAATCAAATGTTAAAATAAGACTTGTGATATGGAATGGTCTATGTTTTCAATGGTACCAGAAATATTCTTTCAAAATTTATCCTCTCTATCAAATGTAGGCTCTTCGCTATCTGATGTAAAAATGCTGCTCATAGAATGGTTTGCCTGCATCTTTGGCAACGCCTTTCCATCGGCGTGTGCATGCGTTGCGCGTGTATATATGAGCGGTCACGGTACAAGGGTTAGCAGTAATAAAGTGATTTTCTTTGCTTTTGAACTTTTTTCAATTATTGTTGCAAACATAATATACGTGAATAAGTGCATCTACATTCACCCCAAAAAAATGGAATGGAGGGAAGATGTGTCAAGCATAGTTTTTTCTATTCTTAGAATAAAATAAAAAATTATTTATTTTTAAAATTAAAACAAATAAATGTATTAGATATGATTAATTATTTTAAAAATATAAATATGGTGGTGATGGAGATAGTAGCAGCAAATGGGGGGTATAGTGCTGGTAGTGTTGGTCATGATGTGTAATAATAGTTTCAAAAAGATAGCAATAGTAATGGCAATTAAAGGATGGTGATGATGAAGTTAGCACTGATGATAGAAGTGATGGTGGTGGTATGGAGGCTAGCAATAATATTATAGATAATATCAATGATGATGATGATGATAGTAAATAAATAGATTTTATTTTTAAAATTTTAATTAAAAAAATTTATTTTTTTTAGTCATGATGAGAATCATTTTTGAAAAATAAAATATAGAAATAGTTATATCAAATATGTTTTATTTATCTTGGCTTTTATGCTTTTTTTTTGAAGTAAAAAATAAAAAAATAAAAATGATGCCAAGCATATAGGTAGTATTTTCATATCACCTCAATGAAAATACGGTCAAACGTGCATCCTCGGTGCGCTTGCAATATTTGTAGCTTTCTTTTGTAGTTTTCACATATTCGCTTACTCTTTTTTTTTTTATTGGAGCAATTGCTATGCAAGAGATTTTGCCCTATGTACGAAGCTTTTATTCTTGGGCATGATCTGGCTCCAATGTCATTCATAATATACTTTTAGGCCGTGCTCGTGGCTTGCTTTTAATGTCACTCATAATATACTTTTATGCTTTTTTTTGTAAGACTACAAATGCCAAAATGCAAAGTAAATAGTAATCAAATGCAGTAGCAGCTTTTTTTTTTTTTTGTGGCAAAAAAGTGCAGTGCAAATGCTTCGCGTGTATTGCCCGATGGAGCCAAGCTGCATCCACCTTTCTTCGTTCTAAGGTTAGGTTTTGGAGTGGGTTTTTCTTATTTTTTTGTCTATATAAAAGATATTAATTTATATTGGCACAAACAGGTATATATAACATAATTTTTGTTTAAAAAAATTGGTGTTATATCAAGCAATGCTTGTAGCTTTTTTTTTTAAAAAAAATACTTGAATTTGGAGATGAAAAATCTTGCTTAAATGTTATTTAAAAATAAGTGAACAAAAAAATAACTTTTTATCAAATTGAACAACGTTACCCTTCCAAACCCAATTATTCTTATGTAATGTAACAATATGATAATAATATTATATAATGTATTATATATAATAATATTATACCATAATATTTTAATATAATATTATGATGTCAGATTATATATTTAATATTATATGAAATTTGATATTATAATAATATTATAATATTACATTATGCAATATTATTATATTATATTATTACTATCTAAATTAATTATTTTTTAAATAATAGAGGGGATACAGAAACGATTTAAACCAAATTTTCAATGATCTATGATTAGGGCTTATTTAGATCGGCTGTTGAAAGACTTCTCAGTAATTATTTTCTAGCAACAGCATCGGATAGCTGTCGGCAAAAAGTTAGGATGAGCAACTATCCTTAACACGCCCTTAAGCTATGGCTTTTAGATACAAAATAGCACCAATTTAGTAGGTATAGGGCTGCATTGATTGAATAACTAGATTAACTTATTCAAAAAAATAAGGAGGACAAACTCCAATATCCTCGATTCAAAATGCCTAAATATATATTACATTTGTTATAAGTGTAACATAGAACATGAAAACTCACTTATTCCATGGACAAACCCCTGTATCCCGAGCTGTTTTTATAAATGGGGTAAAAAAATATTTTTTTAACAAATTCAGGGTGTGAACGAAACTTTTTGCAAGAATGATGTTAAAGTGAAAAACACCATTTCAAATGGCATTTTTCAGCAAAAAAAAGCGGCCCCATCAGCGCCCGCGTGGTGCTGGGTGGCATTCAAAAAACGCCACTCTGAGTGGCATTTTTTAAAACAGTGGCGTTTGTTAAAACGCCACTGAGAGTGGTGTTTTACGAATGGGATTTGAAAAAACGCCACTTAGAGTAGCGTTTTTCCAAACGCCAGTGCTCCTCTTCGCCCTCCCCCCAGTGTCAGCCCGGCTAGGTATTTGGAATTTTTTTTTTTTTTCAACATGCAAAAGCGTTCCCAACCGAGCGACCGGCCTTGGTGCGTTGCACGCCCCCAAGTCAGTCTCACAGAGTAGACCGCGCGCAATGCCCTCGGCAGCCTATTGCGCTCTCCGACACGCAGGTAGTTAGATGCGTGATCAGAGGTACTACCAGTAGCCTCCCTGCAGATCAATCCGAATATACCCTACCACGCGTTCGTTGGGAAAGGGCCTGAGGTACTACCAGTAGCCTCCCTCCTGGGCCGTCCCTAAGCTGAGCACGATAGAAGCCAAGGACAAACACAAACGCATGGTCTTGCGCATACAAGATTCCAATCACAAAGACACAAGCAGATACAGGGAAATACCCCCAACCTTTATAGAGTATAAACTTCTACAAGGATTCACAAAGCTAATGTGCAAAAGCACTTACAAGAAAGACCCTCCCGAAGTCCTCTTCTAGCCTTGCGATGCTCGGACGTAGGAACCACCTCTACGACGAGCTGCTTGGACGTAGGAACCACCTCTACGACAAGCGCAATCTCTCCCTTCCTTGGAATAGATCTGGGGAAACTCTTCAAGCTTCTCTCTCCCTCTATGGATCCCGGATGACCTCCTTTTATAGGAGCGCATGAGGGCACACGGTTGCCCTAGCTGCTCCTAAAGTTTCGCCACGAACCTCGCTCGGTTGCGTGATGTGCACGGATAGGGCTTATCTGCCCGATTTTCACTCGTCTGGCCCGGCCAGATCGCGCGCCGCGCAGCGCCTGGGCGTGCGCAGAACTTCGCCTGGGTGCGTGCAGCGCCCACCTGGGCTGTGCGCTGCGCGGGTCAAAGTCCGAGATCCGCGCCGTGGATCTCGGACCGATATCCCACGATCACGTCCCCCCGACCTTGGTGCCGCAACTCTCGGACCGTACACCGCACTCTTCGGAGCGATGAAGCCTCATTCCGCACTTGCACCGCAAACTTCGGATCGTGCGCCGCACTCTTCGGGCGATGATAAGGCTTCATCCCGCACTTGGTGCCGTATTCTTCGGCCAGATGAGGGCGTGCGCCGCATGCGCGCCACCTTGCGCGGAGCGCCCCGTGCTCCCTTCTGCACGCGCGCCTCCCTGCGCGCGCCTTCGCAAGTGCGTGCGCGCGCACCTTCGCTCGCCTGCGCGCGCGCCCGGTGCATCTTGCGCCATTCCGGCAGCGCGCCTCCCTGAGCGTGCCTTCGCAAGTGCACGCGTGCCCCTGCGTGCGCACCTTCGCTCGCCTGTGCGCACGCCTGACGCATCCTGCGCCGTGCCGGCACGCGCGGCTGCACCGCGTGGATGAACCGCCTTGCATGCGCGCCACCCGCACCGTGCTTGGGCGCGCACGCTGCTGCCTTCCCGGATCCTTTGGCCAACTTCGCCTTGCTCCATGGGCGATGTACGAGCCGAGACAGTGCGTTGTCGTCCGCACCTGGAGAGTGTCTCGGCCTTGGCCCCGACGCATGGCTCGCGCATGAATACCAACCCTTGCGTGCCTCCAGCATGGCTGCGCCTTGGCGTGCGCATGCATGCCACATGGTCGACGGGTCGCGTCGTTGTGCTTGGCCCTCGCATGCCTCGCACTGGCCGGTCTGCGCCCATCCTACCGCGCAGCTCCCTACCAGCCTGGCAGGCCCTCGGTTGCCTGCCTTGCCCGCGTGCGTGCCACCTCGTGCCGCAGGCTGCGCCACAGTCCTCCTTGGCCGTGCGCTGCTACTGAAGGGTCTCTTTCACTGTTCTGGCATAGCATCCAGACTCTGGCTACCCCAGGGGTTCTGCTGAAACAGCGACATTGCGATTCCGCTGGCGAGGGTCTTGGGCACTGTCTGCCGCCGTGCCACGGGCTGCGCCACGGCCCTCCTGGCCGTGCGCAACTATTGAGGGGCTGACAATCCTCCCGCACCTGAAGTCGCCGATGTCCCCGTCGGACCCGCGCTCAAGTAGGCCTGAATGTCTTCCTCAAAGCGCCACGGCTCTTCGCCGCTTCTCCAAGTAAGCGTCGGAGATATCTTCTCCTTTCCACGTACGCCGAGGACTACGTGTACTCATGTCCCCGACTTGTCCCCACCTTTTACCCATGCCTTTAAGATCCTGGCAATCTTCCTTGCAAACTTTGGCCGAAGGGTAGAGCGTACCTTCCCATGTTGCTCTCTTTCATCTCCACTGAGATCTCCATGGTAGGGCTTCAAGAAGCTCATGTGGAAGGTCGGGTGGATCTTCAGCCGGGCCAGCAAGGCCAACCGGTAAGCCACCTCCCCCACACGCCGAATGACTTTGAAGGGACCATCGTACCTTGGCATGAGGCCGCGATGATACTTTTTGGTCGCCTTCCTCCAAAGATAAGGTGTGAGCCTCAGCATGACTAGATCCCCCACTTGAAACTCTACTGGCCGTTGGTGCGCATCCGTGCGCTGCTTCATCTCCCAGGCCGTCTGCACGAGGCTATCCCACGCCTTGGCAATGCGATCGGCCCTGTCCTGCGCATACTGATGCGCTGCAAGGCATGGGCCATCATATTGCCGTGCCACCTCCAAGGGCGTCCTAGGTTGAAAACCCAGGCACACTTCGGCTGGGCTCTGTGATGTTGCTGAAGACCAGTTGATGTTGTAAGAAAATTGGGCCGCGTCTAGCAACTCCAGCTAGTTGCGCTGGCTTGCGGTCACGAAGTGCTGCAAGTATTCTTCAAGAAGCGCGTTCACCCTCTCAGTCTGGCCATCTGTCTGAGGGTGATATGCTGTGGAGAACTTAAGTTCCGAGCTCATAATCTGAAATAGGATTGTCTAGAACTTGCCTGTGAACCAGCCATCACGGTCGCTGATGATGTCGCCTGGCATCCCGAACACCTTGACCATGTTGGTGAAGAACAGGGTTGCGCACATCTCCGCGGAGCAGGTCTCTGGTACCGCCACAAAGACAACATACTTCGAGAACCTGTCGACCACCACGAACACCGCACGCTTCCCTTCCACCTCCGGGAACCCCGTAATGAAGTCCATGGAGACGGACGCCCATGGCTTGTCCGGAACGGGCAACGGTTGGAGAAGGCCTGCCGGCCTCCTGCGCTCCACCTTGTCCATCTGGCACGTCAAACAGCTTCGTACATAGGCCTCCACATCGCTCCACATTTTTGGCCAATAAAAGTCTCTAGAGAGCAGGGCGTACATCCGCTCCATGCCTGGATGTCCCGCCCACCTTGAGTCGTGGGACTCCTTGAGTAAGTTGCGCCTTAGAGCCTCGCTCTGTGGCACGACCAGACGACCTCTATGCGCCCGCAGTAGGCCATCCTGGATCCAAAAGCGCCGCACCAAGCCGCTCTCCACATCCGCACGCAGCTTGGCATAGGCCGCATCCCGCTCGGCCGCACGCCTGATGCGCTCCGTGATACTGGCCTGCAGGGTTGTCACGGCGGTGACGTATTCCTGCACGGTCTGATGACTGAGGGCATCGGCTACCTGGTTTTGATGCCCAGGCCGGTGCTCCTACTCGAAGTCGAACTCCGCCATATACTCTTGCCAGCGAGCTTGTTTGGGCGTTAGCTTCTTCTGAGTCTTGAAATAGGTGTTGGCCACATTGTCGGTGACAATCTTGAACTTAGTCCCCAACAAATAGTGCCTCCACGCCTCCAAGCAATGGATCACGGTGGTCATCTCCTTTTCATGCGCCGAGTACCGCGTTTTGGCGTCCTTGAATTTTCTGCTTTCATAGGCCACCGGGTGTCCTTCTTGGATCAAAACTTCTCCCAGTGCACGGTCGGAAGCATCCGTGTGCACCTCGAATGGATCCTCAAATCTTGGTAGTCTCAAGACCGGCTCAGTGGACAACGCCGTCTTGAGTTGGTTGAAGGCATCCTCACAACAAGAGGACCAATCCTACCTTTGCTCTTTCTTGAGCAGATCGGTCAAGGGACTTACAATTGCCGAGTAGCCCTTGATGAACCTTCTGTAGTAGTTGGCGAGCCCCAAGAATGACCTCAGCTCCGCCACTGCAGCAGGGGTCGGCCAGTCCAGGATGGCCCGGACCTTGGCGCTGTCCATCTTGATTGCGCCGTGGCCGATCCAGTGTCCGAGAAAATGGACTTCAGTGCGACCAAACTCGCACTTCTCCCTTTTGACATAAAGGCGATGCTCTCTTAGCCTTTGGAGCACCCGCCTCAGATGCGCCACATGCTGCTCCATGCTGTTGCTGTAGATGACGATGTCATCGAGGTAGACAAGAATAAAGTCATCCAAGAAGTCATAGAGGACATCCGTCATCAGGTTGCAGAAGGTGGCCGGTGCATTGGTCAAGCTGAAGGGCATGACCAGGAACTCAAACGACCCGTAGCGGGTTACGCACGTCGTCTTCGCCTCATCGCCCGCTGCGATGCGCACCTGCCAATATCCTGAGCGCAGGTCGAGCTTGGTGAAGTACTCGGCCTTTGCCAACCGGTCGAACAGATCTGCTGCATTAGGGACCGGATATTTGTTCTTCACGGTCACCTTGTTGAGCGCACGGTAATCCACGCACATCCGCAGCGTGCCATCTTGCTTCTTCTGAAATAGGACCAGTGCGCCGAAGGGTGCGCGGGATGGTTGGATCAGTCTCGCGGCCAGCAACTTGTCCAGCTGCTTGCGCAGCTTGGCTAACTCGCCCGGAGCCATGCGGTAGGGCGCCTTGGCTGGTGGGCGCGCACCGGGCTCCAGCTCGATGTGATGGTCGTGCGCGCGCTGAGGTGGGAGCTCCTTCGGGAGTTCAGCCGGCATCAGGTCGACAAACTCGGTCAGCACCTCTCCCACCTGTGCGGGCACCTCTTCAGAATTTGGCTGGATCTCGACAAGCGCCGCGACATAAGTCTGTTGGCCCTTCCGCATGCCGCGACTCAACTGCTTGGCGGATAGCAACTCGCCATCCTCCTCCTTGCGCGTGGCTGCGCTCGGTCGCAGCACAGACACGAAGCCAGGGCACTTCTCAGCCCCGATCAGCATTCCATCCAGGTGTGGCGCGATCATTGCCTTGGCTACCTTGAAGAACTCCAGGCCAAGGATGATCTGGAAGTCATCTAAAGGGATGATCATGAGGCTGCACGGCCCTCTCCTTGGGCCGACTTCCAATGTAGCCTCAGCAAGGCCGTTCACCTTTGCTGCTTTTGAGTTGACGGCCTTGATCAGGGTTGAGCTGGTGGTAGTCTCCAACCCTAATTCTCTCGCAACATCTTCAGCAAGAAAGTTGTTGGTGGCACCTGTATTGAGCATGGCCTTGAGCTCTCGGCCATTCAGCTTCACCGCAACATATAGAAGCCCCTTGCAGGGTGTAGGCTTCTTGGTGACAAGCGCATTAAGTGCCTGCAACGGGTTCACCCTCGAAGGCTCCTCCTCTGAGCCACTTGAGCCATCGGCCAGTTGGGAAATCAGGGCTGTCAATTTCTCCTTCTTCTGGCAATCATGCGCCAAGTGTGTGCCTCCGCAAATAAAACATCCTTGGGCACGATTGGGTCTGGCCATTGTACCTCTGGCTGGCTGGGTGGACTCCTTCTCTGGTCGAGCAGCGGGCTTCTTCTTCTTCCCTTTCTTCTTGGGAGAAGCTAGCCTACTCTCCTTGGCTTTAGTCTTCTGCTTTCCGCCAAGGGCAGGGTTGGGCGTCGTACAGAAGTCGACGAGGCTCTCGGCAGCAGCCATCGCCGAAGGAAGATCTTTCACCCCTTGTCTACGCAGTTCCACCTGCGCCCAATTCTGCAACCCCGACTGGAAGTTGAAGAGTTTGTCTGCTTCTGACATGTCCTGGATATCGAGCAGCAGCGAGCTAAACTCCTTGACGTAGTCCCGGATGGACCCCGTCTGCCGTAGCTTTTTCAACTGTTCCCTTGCAACCCATGCGACATTGTGAGGGAGGAACTGCACCTTCAGTTCCGATTTCAGGGACTCCCAATCCGCAATGGCCGGACGGCCAGCGTTGCGGTCCTCTGCATTGCGCGTGCGCCACCATAGCTTGGCATCACCAGCCAGGAACATGCTGGCAAGATTGACACGCTCCGCATTCGGCACCCTTGCCGCGAGGAAATATTGCTCCACATCCCACACGAAGTTCTCCAGCTCCTTGGCGTTGCGCGCACCGCTGAAGGGATTCGGTTCGGGGACGCGGATCTTGGGCGATGGGGCTTGATCCGCCATGGGCTGGCGTGCGCAGACTCGCCTCAGCAAGCCCACTTCATCTTCCAACTCCTTCAGGCAGTTTAGAACCCCCTCCAGCAAGACATCCCGTTCGTCCTGCTGTCCCGTAGGCGGCGTGCTCGGGCCCGCTTGATCAAGGGGCGCCGCGGCCGCCTCCAGTTGATTTAGCCGCTCCTCATGCTCCAAAGATCGGGTGATCAGATCTGGGAAATCATCGCTAGGGCGATCCCCGATCAAGGTCTCCAACCTTATCATGCGATCTGTCAGCGTCATCTTGTGTTGGTGATGTGAAGGCGCTCTGATACCACTTGGTTAGCTCTGATACCACTTTATCAGCCCGGCTAGGTACTTGGAATTTTTTTTTTTCAACACGCGGAAGCGTTCCTAACCGAGGTACCGGCCTTGGTGCGTTGCACGCCCCCAAGTCAGCCTCACAGAGTAGACCGCGCGTAATGCCCTCGGTAGCCTATTGCGCTCTCTGACACGTAGGTAGTTGGATGCATGATCAGGGATACTACCAGTAGCCTCCCCGCAGATCAATCCGACTATACCCTACCATGTGTTCGTTGGGAAAGGGCCCGAGGTACTACCAGTAGCCTCCCTCCTGGGCCGTCCCTAAGTTGAGCACGATAGAAGCCAAGGACAAACACAAACACACGGCCTTGCGCATACAATATTCCAATCACAAAGACACAAGCAGATACAGGGAAATACCCCCAACCTTTATAGAGTATAAACTTCTACAAGGATTCACAAAGCTAATGTGCAAAAGCACTTACAAGAAATACCCTCCCGAAGTCCTCTTCTAGCCTTGCGATGCCCGGACGTAGGAACCACCTCTACGACAAGCGCGATCTCTCCCTTCCTTGGAACAGATCTGGGGAAACTCTTCAAGCTTCTCTCTCCCTCTATGGATCCCGGATGGCTTCCTTTTATAGGAGCGCATGAGGGCACACGGTTGCCCTAGCTGCTCCTAAAGTTTCGCCATGAACCTCGCTCGGGTGCGTGATGTGCGCGGATAGGGCTTATCTGCCTGATTTTCACGCTTCTGGCCCGGCCAGATTGCGCGCCACGCAGCGCCTGGGCGCGCACAGAACTTCGCCTGGGCTGTGCGCCGCGCGGGTCAAAGTCCGAGATCCGCGCCATGGATCTCGGACCGATATCCCACGATCACGTCCCCCCGACCTTGGTGCCGCAACTCTCGGACCATGCACCGCACTCTTCAGAGCGATGAAGCCTCGTTCCGCACTTGCGCCGCAAACTTCGGACCGTGCGCCGCACTCTTCGGGCGATGATAAGGCTTCGTCCCGCACTTGGTGCCACGTTCTTCGGCCGGATGAGGGCATGCGCCACCCTGCGCGGAGCGCCCCGCGCTCCCTTCTGCGTGCGCGCCTCCCTGCGCGCCTCTGCTCGTGCGCGTGTGCCCTTGCGCGCGCACCTTCGTTCGCTCGCGCGTGCGCCCCGGCGCATCCCCGCACCGTGTCGCGCGCGGCTGCACCACGCGGACGAACCGCCTTGCGTGCGCGCCACCCGCGCCGTGCTTGGGCGCGCACGCTGCTGCCTTCCCGGATCCTTTGGCCAACTTCGCCTTGCTCCATGGGCGATGTACGGGCCGAGACAGTGCGTTGCCGTCCGCACCTGGAGAGTGTCTCGGCCTTGGCCCCGACGCATGGCTCGCGCATGAATACCAACCCTCGCGTGCCTCCCGCCTGGCTGCGCCTTGGCGTGCGCATGCATGCCACATGGTCGACGGGTCGCATCGTTGTGCTCGGCCCTCGCATGCCTCGCACTGGCCGGTCTGCGTGCACCCTGCCGCACAGCTCCCTACCGGCCTAGCAGGCCCTTTGCTGCCTGCCTTGCCCGCGCGCGCGCCACCTCGCGCCGCAGGCTGCGCCACGGTCCTCCTTGGCCGTACGCTGCTACTGAAGGGTCTCTTTCACTGTTCTGGCACAGCATCCAGACTCTGGCCACCCCAGGGGTTCTGCTGAAACGAGCAGCATTGCAGTTCCGCCTTGCAGGGTCTTGGCTGCCTGTCCTGCCCGCGCCCGTGCCACGGGCTGCGCCTTGGCCCTCTTGGCCGTGCGCAACTATTGAGGGGCTGACACCCAGCACCCCCCACTCTCGCTCCCCCCGAGACCCCACACCACCCCTCCCCTGAGCCTGCCCGATCCCCCCGAGACCCCACGCCAACCGCCCCCCACCCCCCGGTTCCCTCGACCCCGAGCCCCCTCGCCTCCCCGAGCCCCCGGGACCCCACACCGCACCCCACCCCCCTCCCCCTCGGAGCCGCCCCCACCCGAGCGCCCCCCCCCCCCGAGCCGCACCGGGACCCCACTCCACACGCGGCCCCCCCCCCCCCGCCCCCCGTCCCCCCACCGAGCCCCCCGAGACCCCACTCCACACGCGCCCACCCACCCCCCCCCCCCCCCCGGCCGCACCGGGACCCCACTCCACACACGCCCCCCCTCCCCCGAGCCCCCGGGACCCCACTCCACACGCGCCCCACCGCCCCCCCCCCGCCCCCCCCCCCCCACCGAGCCCCCCCGGGACCCCACACCACACGCCCACCCCCCGAGCCGCACCCCCCCCCCCCCCCCAAGCGAAGCCCCCCACACCCGCACCCCCCTCCCCGTCCACACCCGAGCCTCCGTGCTCCCTCTCTCTTGCGCGCACCCAAGCACCCGGTCCCCCCTGCTCCCTCTTTCTCGTGCGAACCCACCCGGTCCCCCCTCTCCCTCTCTCCCGCACCCGAGCAGTCCCCCCTGCTCCCTCTCTCTCGCGGCCCATCTGAGGCCCGTCTCGCGGCCCGTCCCCCTTCCTCTCTCGAGCCAGTGGTTCCCCAAGGTAATTTTTTTTAATTCAATTAAATTATAAAAATTTAAATATGCTTTGTTGCTAGTTGCTTCACATTCATCTTTATGATAAAGAAATTGATAATTGAAACAATGATATTTTTAGTTTAAGTACATCAGTTAATCGCGATAGAAAAATTTAAAAATCAGTAAATTTATGTATCGGCAAAAATAAGTAAAGGTTAGTTAGCTTTTTGTGAAAAAAATACATTGTTTGATGAGTAAAAAAATTCAATGAGCATGAAAAAATTAAATGAGCATGATCTATGTTATCAGTCATGATGAGCAACATTGACACACTTGATATGCCAATATGTCTTATTTTAATGATAATAATTAAAAAAAATAAATGCTTTGGATGTGTTGCTCGTATGATGCAAGAGGAAAATAAGGCCAGTTAACATCAGGTTTAAAAAAATCTTAGATTTTCTAGACCATGGCACCGTTCTTTTAAAATGCATGGCATTTTCGCAAAATTACTTGAATCATAAATTAATTATGTAAATACATTCTCAGTTTCTGGCAAATATAATTTATTTTAAAATTAAATCATATTTGAGCTATTGTCTTAGTTGTTTACTGCTATTGGATTAACATTCATTGGAATAATTCTATTGAAAATTATTCTAATAAAAATTATTTTATTAAAAATTTCATTGTACATCATCATGGTTTCTATCTTATTATCATTGTAGTTATGCTTTTTTGTTCAAATAAATCAAACTTGTTTTTACTTGTTATTATCAGTGAAATTTTTTTTTTTCTTATGTGATGTTTTTACTTGTTTTTACAGAGTAGTACGAGATGACTCATAATGTTTTACATCCAGGGCCTCGCGATCCTAGTGTTCTTATTCTGAAAGCCTCGCATAGATCAACCAAAATACTTGAGGGCGAGGTATGCATTATTGATTGATGATTCTTAATTAGTTAGCATGCGTTTATGTTATTTATATATATTATTGCAATGAATTTGTTGCAGGAATTATCGGTGTTTAGATGCCATCGACATGACACGCAGATATAGAAGAAGACACCGGGCATGGCACACCCATGAGTGCAATATTATTTGGAGCAGGTTGGCATGTATGACATATATCGGATAGGCCGGATTTGACTCGATGTCGGCCTTATTTCTGCACTTGTTGAGAGGTGGCGGCAGGAGACCCACACATTTCATCTTCCATTTGGCGAGGCGACAGTCACACTACAGGATGTCGGTATTCTGAGTGGTCTACGGATTGATGGGTTAGCGGTTACTGGGCTTGATCCACGTTATATATTAGAGCAGTGGCAGGATATATTTGTGAGGTTGTTTGGGGTTGAACCCCCTGCCGATGCATTTTCTAAAGGCCGTTTCCGCTTATCATTCTTCGATCAGTTCTACCGAGACTTTCACTTGGATGATAATGCAGATGATGAGGTTGTCCAGCAGTTTGTGAGCATATAGTTTGGGTTCTGCTACACTTGCCGGTTTGTATTGGGTACTCTGTTGCGGAACGAGTCCTACTCAAACAGAGATAGGAGGATACTTGCCCTTGCTACAGATAAACAGTTGATTATATCGAATGAGTTTGGATTTTTTTTTTTTGCATTGTTTACTAATATTGAGCATTATTTGAACATTCAGATATGGGCATGGGAACGATTACATATTTTTTGTCCTATCAGACTTGAGACTCCGGAGGCTAGACCTGCTGATGCAGATGATGCTTGGCACTTAGGTGCACTGTGGGGGCATAGATGGAATGTGAGATTGAACCAAAAGAATGTCCAAACTCATACACTGCGTGCCTATAGAGACCAGTTCGACGTATTGGATGATAGTTCCCAACGGGTATGACATTAAATTTCAAATCTATTTCCAATGTTATTTTTTATTTTATGTAGATAGGTTGTAGATTGATGATTTTTTTACGTGCAGTTCATATGGTGTCCGTATACGCCCGAGATTTTCTCTAATTTGCCTCCAAGCTACTTATTCGGTTTGGATATTTGGATGGCACGGACCCTACTTATTTGTTTTGATTTAGTGGAGTGGCATTTCTCGGACCAAGTGCTTTGACAATTTGGTTGCCGCCAGTCGATCCCATCACCATGCGATACGTCACTTCAGCTTCATCAGATAGATCGACGAGGGAGGGCACATGCCACGTGGGATGTCATACACGCCACACATATTGCTACATGGAATGAGCGGCGTGAAAACATCATTATTGGGGAGCCTATTGCTGAGGAAGTCCCATTTACTCCTGAGTACATGGAATGGTTTAGGAGTATAACACGTATATGCATTAGCCGTTCCGAGTATCCTACTACGGGCTACGAAGGAGAAGGAGCTTCATTTGAATTCATGGTATTATTATAAAATAATTATTTAATATCATTTATTTTAGAGTTGTTATCTTTTGTTTATGATATTATATTGTCATAAACATACAGCATGAGAGGTTTCAAGAGTTGTCCTTGAACTTGGATCGAGTTATGTCTTCGACATTGGAGGCTGAGCGGCAAAGGATTCATAAGGACATGAGCGTGATTTTAAACAACACTTTTTCTATAATTGGCCATCAGCATGTGAGGAGTACACCTGCCGCGGCACGAGTTCATGAGGAACCAGCGATGGCACACGCATATGAGGATCCTGGGGCGAGTAGATTTCATTATACACCATCGCCTTCTTACATGCCGTCGCCATGTGTACACGATTTTTCACACATGGGGCATGCAGGTGAGGGTACGTCTGGTAGTCATGATCAGAGGGCGTTGCTGATTGTTGACATTGCTGATATGGAAATCATCGAGGTCGGCGAGGATGTCTCCCACTATTTGAGCGATATTGATATGACAGATACGATCTCCGCACAGGAGGAGGTCTCCCATATGGTTGATGAGGGCCCTCGATCGATCGCGACATATGCGCGACGCTCTAGACGAGTTCGACGACCTCCTAGATGGGGTTGTGGTACTTAAGCTATGTAAATAAACTAATTGTTGTAAAGACTTTTTTGTTTAATGTATTAAATATATTTCATCCATTGAGTTGTTTCTTGTATTGCTCAGATATTGTGATGGTTTCTGACTTATTGAAGCGTTATTAAATTGTTGCCTTGAACAGTTTAGTTATATGGTAACTAAGTGACTTAATTTGAAAGTAGCAAGTAAGAACCACTTGGAATATTTAAAGCAAGAGTTTTGGCTTCATGCTAACTAAGTGATATTCTAAATGTTCTCTTGAACAGTTTATCTCAATTTTTTTTTTTAGTTTTTTTTTTCTCTTGTCCTATGGAAGAAGATTAATTGTATATTTCTAATTTGTATGCGCATCCTTTTCTTACACAAAGCAGGGTATGGATCCTTCTATACGGGCCGAAGTTTGGGAGTTTCTTCTTGGTTGCTATGCTTTAAGCAGCACTGCTGAGTACCGGAAGCAATTGAAGATGGCTCGAAGGTTTTACTTTTGTTTTCCACTGTAAACTGTAATTGATTAGTTGGCTATTGCACATGCAGTTTTTCTCTTAGTTTATAATTGGAAATATGTCCTACTGTGGAATGTGTTTCTATGTCAAATAGCCTATTGCATTTTGGACATGTGTAGTCTTTCGATGCATGACAAATTCTGAACCATTACTGCCTAATATACAGTCTACATTGTGCCAACTCATTTGTATGATCAGCATGATTTTTTCCTGTCAAAGAAAGTTGAATTTTGGCTAATATCATAACTGCATTTGAATATGCAGCAAAGTAATAAATATTAGTAGTTTTGCATGTTTTTTCAAGTTTAAATACTTTTTTTAATATTAGCAGCAATATGATAATTTGTTGACATCATCATCAGTCAGTAACTTCAATTTGTCAAAGCTATTTGTCTGCAAATAAGCATATTGTAGTATGGATGCAAATTATATCAGATAGTTCTCTGACATGCTTTAAGTATGCCTAGTGATAGCTGAAGAATAAAGGGTAATCCATTTCCTTGAAATATTAGCAGGATATCTTTAACATGCTGCTTTTCTCACTTATCTTGGATCGGCCTCTTCGCCCCCAGGGACTCGAACTAATCTTACCATCGATTTCCAAGGAATGACCTAATGTATAATTTTTCAATGCGGGGAACGGTATAACGATTTAATTAGGCAATGTCAAATGATGCACTCAAGTGTTGGTGCTGGCTCCCTTGCTTATGTTGTTGGGTCCAAAGTGATGGATATGAGGACTCTATCAAGAAGAAAATGACATTAGGGATGCGGTAATAAAAAATGGGCAAGATTCTTGTGATACCACTAACAAGTTAGAGACATATTCTGATTTAAATAATAGCTGTACGGACACATCATATGCTCATGAAAGGAAGAACTCTAGCAAATGCTGAGCTAGTCGGTTGCGGGATGAGCAATGATGATGCGACCTATGACTCTTTATATGTGTTGGCCACTTCGAGGCATACAATTGTTACCCAAGAAACTTTGATAGCGATTTTCATGAACCTCGGTATGACACACATGACTTTTGATTTTCCTCCTCTTCCTATAACAAACTTATTCCAGAAAGGTGACAGGGATGAGATTGAAAGCAATAAACATGAGCATATATTGACATTTGAGGATGAGCACATGCATAGCTTCCAAATTAATAACAATGTGCATCTAATTATGGAATCAGATTATCCTTCAAATGTTCCATTAAGTTCAAGCAACAGTGCAACTGATATTTTTAGATCAGATGCTCCGGATGATGTCGAAGGCTCAAAGGAATGGGAGTGTAGTATTGTAGACAGATTAGTGATTCCAGATGCCCCAAAAGAAGCTACAGTGGATCAAACCACTTCCAATGGATTAGTTGCCAAAGAAGACAGAGTTTCTGGTATAAAAGCACAAGGCACTGAAAATGCTCATCTTCATGATGAGCTGAACCGAGATTTTTCTTGATTGGGTGACCATATGCAATCACATCTCTTGGTACCTATTGGCAAGGTAAGGAAAGTTTGTTTTCCTACTGAAACTTAAAGGAGCTGACCACTTTAGGTGGAATTGGTCAGTACAATATGCATATTTCCAAAAAATTCTGCTAAATGTAAGTATAACTTTCATAAAACATTCAAAATAGCTAAAAATAACTAACAAATTTGGAACTCTTTGAAACTCTTATGAAACTCTTCTAAAACACATTTGAAACTCTTCTAAAACTCTTTTGATAGACTTCTAAATATTTTTAAAAGTGTTTTAGAAGAGTTTCAGAAAAGTTTCATAAAAGTTTAAGAAGTGCATCAAAAGAGTATCAGATGAGTTTCAAACTGAATAAAAAGCACATACATGAACAGGAGTATAAGCACAAGAAACGTAAAAATACTAGTGATCCATAATTTTATATGCAGTTGTTTCATACATAAAATATACATTAATTCATAGATAGTACAATTTAGGATCCTGAAGGTCCAACATTTATATTTGGGCAACGACGTCGTGAATGACCCGTTTGCTTACAAATATTACGACTTTTACTTCTTGGCTGCACCTCATCCATTTCATTATGAATGCGTGATGACTTAGGCTTACCTTTTTTCTTCGGTCTGAGACGGTTGTGATCAGGAATGCATGTGAATGTGTCCATCCAGTAGTCTTCATGGGGTAACGGATTAAACTCACCTCCCCATACATTTATATAAGAGCCAATTATGTATACTTCATCAACAAGAGGGGTTGTATCCATGGCAATTTCGTGGCACACGGCTAAGACATGTGAACATGGATACTTATAAATTGTCTACTTTCCACAAGAACAATTTCTGTCTATGAGTGACACATTCTGAACGTTGCCTCCACCCCTAAGAGCTTCACTTGACCTTCTTGTAACGACTTCATAGGTGGCTCTCTGCATGTTGTATCTAAACACTTTGTGCTCATTAGCTTTGGCTTGACTTTAACAAGCTTAATTGTCACATGAGGAGTGAAAAAAGTATTTCGATTATCCTGTACATATCTCATGGCTTCCGCATGTTTCGTATTGAAATGCTTAACAAGACGGTAAAATATCATCTGAACATAGACCATTATCGGCACATTTCTAGCTCCCTTCAGTACACTATTAAAAACTTCTGAGAGATTTGTTGTTAAAATACCATAGCGGAAGCCCCCATCATGTGCCAATATCCACTTTTCTGGCTCCAACTCTGATAGCTAAGTCCAAGCCTCTGCATTAACTATCTTGATCTGTTCCATGATAAAGTTAAACTTTCAAAGCTGATGTTCGCTCCCTGCTTTCCATACAGCTCTTTTTAATTGAACATCAGAGAATCTTGAGTTGAAATTACTGCACACATGTCTCAAGCAGTAGCGATGATAAGCTAGAGGTGGAGCCCATCCATTACTGTCATCTGCTATGGCACTTAGTATACCTGGATGTCAGTCTGAGATAAGATAAATGCCATTTTTGTCTTTCACAACATGCCTCCTGAGATTCCACAAAAACCAACTCCAGCTAGCAGTGCACTCTTCATCCATAATTGCATAGGCCAGTGAAAATATCCTGTTATCAGCATCAATGCTTGTTGCAATGAGCATCTTCCCCTTATACTTTCCATAAAGATGTGTTCCATCAATAGAAATGACTGGGCGACAATACCAAAACCCCTCGATGGATGGATGAAATGCCCAGAAAACATAATTCAGGACACGCACATTAGATGTCCCTGCATTGTAGAAATCCCAACAGACCACCGTTCCAGGATTTACATTCTGAAGTGCAAGCATGTATTTAGGTAACTTAGCATATGAGGGTTCCCATTCACCAAATACATCAATCAATGCCTTCTGCTTCCCACACCATACTTTGGAGTATGACACAGTATAATGAAATTGTTCTGCCACAGCTGCAATAATGGCTTCAATATTCACACTTGGGTCTTTCTCCACAATATGTCGAACCGCATGACTGATAACTCATGAACTTATATGTTTGTGATCCTGAGTTATATGACTGAATAAACAAGAGTATAGCCACTCGTACCTTGTGATCTCAAAAAATCCATGCTTCTTCAACTTTGTAGCATGCAACCTCCAATGACAACTCTGTGCAGAACTTGAAGATGCACATTTCACAGACCAGAATGCTTTCTTTGACTCCACAACATTATATGTGCGATGCTTCTTGATGTGATAAATTTCACATGCTTTTTTCAGTTCATCTTTGCTAGTAAACAACAATCATGTAGCAAACTCAGTCATTGATGAATCCCAAAATTGAGAATTAAAGGGTAATTGTCTTTGAGTGCTAACACAACCACCATCCTGCAAATTCAAGTCATGATAAAACTCCGGTATTTGACTATGTGCAAAGACTTGATGCTCATAGACCTGACTAGGAACAATTTCTGGATGAGTAGATATAGGAACAAAACTACAGCCAGTTTCATGAACTACATCATCTCCATGTGAGTCTTCATCCTCATCTCACTCTTCGTCAAAGTCATCATGTTCAGACCAATAGTCATCATCTGCATTGTCGTTTGACTCAAGTCCCCGACTATCAATACTCTGATTGTTTGCCACATCAACACTCTGCACTACTGGTATAACTCCTTCCATCATCGGGAAATCCACTGGAGTTCTGATCTGCTGCTGGGCAATATGAGAACTATCCTGAATATCCTCTGTATGATCAACATTGTATGGAGCTGGAGTATCTTCTTTGAAAACATATAATTCAACATAGCGATAATCTGAAAATTTGAAAGGAAATGTCAACATTTCCTCCACATCATCATCCTCCTCAATTGGATGAAGCACATATTTCTGATGCAATGTTGGAGATCTCCACATCAATCTCAAAATATATTATTGTATTGGAATTTTAAGCACACTATAAATCTGCTCGATCAACTCAACATAACGGGTTCCCATGCTCAACCTAAAACTTTTACGAGGAGGTTGATTATATTGTATTCCATCTAAGTCATGTTCAATTGATCCATCACAATAAAGCAGCAATCGAATAGTATCGGTGCTCATCTGAAAAATAACATTCAAAATAAATCTAGCATCAATACATAATATTGTATCATCAAGCATAAACTGAAATAAGTATAAATTTTCTACTGATTAACCGCAAACAAACTAATAATGGAATATGCACGTATTTCATAAGCATTTAACATTTAAATAATAGATGCGTACCCTATTAAATATTTGATATTAATCTATTTATTTTCTATATGTTTGTTGTATGGTAAAAATGAGACTATATCAGAGACTTGACATCCAAAGCATTTATTTTTTTTAAATATTATTATTAAAATAAGATATATTGGCATATCAAGTTGTCAACGTTACTCATCATGACTGATAACATAGATCATGCTCATTGAATTTTTTTTACTCATCAAACAATATAATTTTTTCACAAGAAGCTAACTAACCTTTACTTATTTCTATTGATACATAAATTTTTTTATTTTTTAGTTTTTCTGTCGCGATTAATTGATGTAATTAAACTAAAAATATCATTGTTTCAGTTATCAATTTCTTTATTATAAAGATGAATGTGAAGCTATTAGTAACAAAGCATATTTAAATTTTTATAATTTAATTAAATTAAAAAAAATTTACCTTGAGAGACCACTTGCTCGAGAGAGAAAGGGGGGCGGATCGCGAGACGGGCCACAGATGGGCTGAGAGAGAGAGAGGGGGGGACCGGCTGCTCGGATGCGCGAGAGAGAGGAGCCGGGGGCTAGGGGGGTGCACGCTCGGGAGGGGACGGGGGTATCGCACGGGGACTCGCGAGCGGGGGGGGTGGGGGCTCGGGAGGGAGGGGGAGGAGATCGGGAGGGCGGGGGGATTGAGGGCGGGGAGGGGGGCTCGGGAGGGAAAGGGGGAGAGAGAGGGGGGGGTGGAGATCGGGAGGGCGAAGGGGGGGGGGGGCCTCGGGAGGGAAGAGGGGACTGGGGGCTCGAGTGGGGGGGACTCGGGAGGCGTTTGAAAAAATGCCACTCTGAGTGGCGTTTCTTAAAACGTCACGAACAGTGGCGTTTGTTAAAACGCCACCCAGCACCCCACGTTGACGCTGATGGGATCGTTTTTTTTTTTTTTTTTTCTGAAAAATACTATTTGAAATGATGTTTTTTACTTTAACACTATGCAAAAAAAATTTCGTTCCCATCCTAAATTTGTTAAAAGAATATTTTTTTACCCCATTTATAAAAACAGCTCCCTGTGTCCCAGTCTGAATGAAGCCTTAGGACCAAAGAAAAAAAAAAAAAAAAAAAAAAAAAAAAAAAAAAAAAACAGCAACATTAATTGCGTGGCATTTTGAACTTTCAACACACAACGATGAACGGCAACGTGATATTTTAGCAAATGAACCCAAACAAAAGGGGACGCCAACAATTTGGGACTTGCATTGGACCGAGGAAGAAGCGGGGGAATAAAAATTGAAGAAAATATATACTTTATGCTTTACCAAACGCTTCCCTGTCACGGAGCTAAAGTGGTAGTGGCATCATATCGATCGCTCCCACCCTTCTATCATAGGTTCGATTCCTCTTCCTTTTCGCAAATAAATTAATAATAATGAAAACTGAAAAATTACACAGACAAAAAAAAAAAAAAAAAAAAAAAACTCCTCTGCTACTTTCTCTTCCGCTTCCTTGCCGTCCCTCCCTCCTCCTCTCCCCACTCGACTCTCCCCACTCGAGCCACCACAGTACTCCAATCGGAATTAACTCTCTCCCTCACCGCCGGCAAAATCTCCTCCCCTTCCCCTAATAACGTTATCCCTTTCGCTCTCTCTGCCGCCGAAACCCTAACCTTGTCCCTCTTTCCCTCCCGTTCTCTACCGTCCCCGCCGCGGTCCTCCCCTCTCCGTGACCTCTCCCACGACTGCGGTTCCCTACTGTCCCCGCCGCCTTCCCCCTGCCCCCCTCTCTGCGACCTCCCCCACGACTCCGGGAAGCACGGCAGCCAGCAGGGCACGTGCCGTAACGGCGGCTCCCGCCCCATCTGCGCGAAGCTCGGCGAAATTCCAGCCCTCACGGATTCGCGCCGGATCGGCCACTCGGTAACGGGATCTCCTCCACCGATCGAACGAACGCCATTAGCTCCCTCAAAACGTTCAATCTCAGAAGCGGTCTCGTCAGGTCGGAGGCGCCGGCGAAACCCCGCGAGAGGCTGAGGTCCTCCAGCGCCCGGATGGCGTCGGTCCGGCATTGAGCGGCGGCGACAGAGGCGCCCGACCGGGCCAGGGCCTGGACAAAGCGGGCCGCCATGTCGGCGAGGGAGCGAAGTGCGGCAGGCTCCGTGGCGTCGTACCCGACGGTGAGGCAGATCTGGGCGACGGCGACCCTGCTGGGCTCCTCCTCCCTATGCTTCGCCGGCGGTTCCATTCATGGCCGCATAAGGTTTGTGACGAGAGGAAAGGCACGTGGTAGACGGGACAGAACCCTAAATAAAACCCTAAGAGACCCGTTTAACGGGCGGTATCGTCGTAACGGTCCATGTTGTAGTGGACGCTATTTTTATTTCGAGACGGACACGGTTTTACCCTCCGAGTCGAGGCCGGGAGGCTCCACGGAGTGCTTTCCAATAACGGACATTTGGGGGAGATAACCTCTTCTTGGAAGGCTTTCAATCGACGCATGCTGCCGATACACTGGCCTTCGGAATTCCTCTTCAATTTGAGTGCTTGATATTAAAAACAGAAAAAAAGTATTTTCATCCCTGCATTTAAAAAAAAAATTAATTAGACTACAATGTAGTGACGAAAACAAATCAAATATGAATCAAATCTCAGTGCAGCTATATTCATATATTGATGCAAATATGAATATTAGTTAGGTAACAAAATTCATGCTTATAGTTGTTTTAAATAGGTAGAAATATAAATAAGATATCAAAAATATGGATATAAATATGATCTAATTCTAATAGTCAAAGTTTATAATCATCAAATCAATGACATCAAATTAAACTTATATATATATATATATATATAATAAGATAAAAAATCATGTACAAGAATCAGACATAAAATCATGTTCCTTAATCATTAGAATTATACCATCCAAATTTTATGGGATTGGATTTAATTGAAGCTTTATTATTAGGGTAGATTAGCCAGGACTTAAATAAGGTTTTCATATCTTACTATCATCTCTCTATAAAGGATTTCATCAAGGCTCAAATATTACAACACTTATGTAAGCATCTATTTTTTACCTAATTTCAGATGCATGTGCTTCTTATTTTATAAAGAAAAATACATCAAAAGGTTTTCCTCCTCAATCTCCACACTTGAGCTACCACAGTAATCCAATTGGAATCTAACTCTCTTCCTCTTTGCCAACAAAATCCCCTCCTTTCCCCTAATAATCTCATCCCCTTCGTCTTCTTTGCCATTGAAACCCTAACCTTCTCCCTCTTCCCTCTTGTTCTCTACCATCCTTGCTGCTCTCCTTCTCTCTCTACAACCTCTCCTATGACTCTTGTTTTCTACCATCCTTCCTAATTGTTTCTCGGTTTGGTCTCTATTTAAAAGTATCTGAAATTAAAAAGATTGGTATGATTTGGGTTTGGATTTTTTAAAAACTAATATAAACCAAATCGAGCCATGTGTATATATTATATGGGCTTTCATTTATATTACAATTAAAATTAAAGTGTATAGATATATATATAAATAATTGAGTTATATGAGAGTTATATTCTTTTTATTTTGAATAACTAAGCTGCCATTTGATTGCATAAAGTTGTTATGAAATAGCAATGTCATGGTGATCTAAGTAGGTACAAGCAAATTAATAAACCAAACCAAAGCTAAACTAAATTTCTTGGTTTAGTTTTATTCGGTGTACTAGAATAGTCAATTTAGTTCAGTTTTGATTTTAAGAAACTGATTCAAATCGATTTGATTCCAAAAATATCTCTAAACCAACCCGATCCGATCCGACCTATGCACACCCTTAGGTTATTCATTGTTAAAAGGAATTGACAATACATTAGTACCAACTAATGATAATTCAACCTTATTATTTTAAGCAAATCTAATAGTGAGCAAGCCACTATGATAGTCCAAATGATGACAAGCAAGCCTCTACAACCCTACAGCATCGACACCTATCTACCAAAAAAAAAAGTGAAAAAAAAATCAGATCATTTTTTATGGCAACATAACTATATTGGATTCCTTTAGAGAACAATTACATTAATATTAGTTCAAATTTTGTAATAGAAACATTATTAAGATGATCTCTAAATTTGGTTATTTTAAAACTTAGTTAATTGAGTTTTACTTAAAGTTCTAAGAAACCCTATGAGTCTCTCCTTCAATATGAAGGCTTAGAACATGACAAAAAGAACTTTGATGTACTTTATTTTTATCACTGAAGTTGATAAGGTTCTTCATTGGTTTGTCCTCTCTTAATTCTTTATGTTTAACAAGATGGTGGTCTAGATCCATGGTGAGATGTTATAGTTTGGAAAAAAGATATTAATGAATTGTAAGAGTTCTTCAACTGAAGTTTTATAAAGGTTAGAGGTGGGATGCTAAAGGTTGACATGAATAGGAGGTGCGACATCTTCTAGTTACTCATTTTAGTTCAAAATTCTCTTTTAGTTCTTAATAATTATCTTTTAGTTCAGCTTTAAATTCTAATTTTCTTCATCTAGTTCTAGTTTTAATTGCTCCTTTTCTCATTCTATTTTTTTTAATTCAATATTTTAGCTTCTAGTTCGATTTCCTTCTTTTTTTAATTCTATCTTTATTGTACTATTCTGATTTTATGCAAGACAAGAGTCTTCTCACCTGCATTATATACACATATACATATGTACATATGTAATGCACATTACACATATAATGAACTACTTAACGTATAAATCTTGTAAAAATTCAGGATTAATATTTTTTTTGTTTTTTAAAATTATTATTGCTTGGACCATTGTTTCATATATTGAGAGAATATGAATGACTCAGTTTGGATTATTAGGGTTGAGATGGCTTGGACTAAGTTGTATCATTTATTCTAATCTTACACTCTTTGATTTAGTTCATGTTTAATTCTCAAATATTGTTTCAAAGGAAAGCTTAGTCTGCAGTCTTCAAATAAACTCCTCAATGTGGTTGTTGAAAACAATACAAATATTATTGATATGCATTAACTATAAACCTATCTCTCCCTCAAAAAGTAAGTGTAACTACAGCATTTTACTTTAATTTATTCAATCAACAAGTATTTATGCAGGAGAAATTTTACATGCGACCCAAAGAAAAGATTAATTAGAACACAAGAACATATACAGTCATACCACGCTATTCTTTTAGGAATGCTACAGATTTAAAAACAATTATAATATATATAAATTAATAATTATATTATGCTATCTTATTTTCTATTTCAGGTATAATATACCCTATCATCATGGCAGATCCATTAGTAGATGGTTCTCCATGCTATACTGTTCAGATGAACCACTATTGTATGGATTCCAATGATCGCCTAGTGAGAACTCCTCTTCAGGGCTCTTTGGATTGCCTAGTGAGAACTCCCTTTCATGGCTCTTCGAAACAAACTGTAACTTCATGAGCCTTCTCAATGCGTCAAGCTCCACTGCCACTTCTTTCATTGTTGGTCTTTCGTCACATTTTAGGCTCAAGCATCTCTTCGCAAGTTGGGCAACTACAAAGAGATGCCTTTCTCCAGCCTCCTGTACTATTTGACCATCCACTGCTTCCAATAGGTGATTCCCTTCTAACATAACAAAGTGTGAGGCTAAATTTCTTCCTTCTTCTGATTTACAGAAAGATACTGCCTTTTCTTTAGTCAATAGCTCCACAAGAACTACACCAAAGCTATAAACATCGCTTTTCTCTGTTAATTGACTTGTATGAAAGTATTCAGGATCCAAGTATCCAAATGTCCCTTGCACGAGAGTTGTTATATGAGTCTGATCATATGGGATCAACCTTGAAGCTCCAAAGTCTGATATTTTGGCTGTATAATTTTCATCTAGGAGTATATTTGCTGACTTGATATCCCTGTGAATGATTGGCACGGAGGCAACAGAATGTAAATAGGCTAGTGCTCCTGCGGTTTCCACAGCAATCCTCAAACGATTCTCCCATAAGATCGGAGAAGCATTATTGTCATGTATGTAGTGGAAAAGAGTTCCATTGGATATAAATTCATAAACTAGCAATGGAACTTGGGTTTCTAAACAACAGCCCAACAACTTGACAACATTCTTGTGATTGATTTGAGAAAGGATGATCATCTCATTTATGAATTGCTCGATTTGGGTCTCATCCACTAGTTTGGACTTCTTGATGGCTACAACTCTTCCATCTGTTAGCAGGCCTTTATAAACAGTACCATATCCTCCTTTCCCGAGCACTCGATTCTCATTAAAATTGTTAGTAGCCTTTTCAAGTTCTTCTGAGCTAAATATTCTTGCAGTCTCTTGGTGTGAAGCGATACGTTGATGCCACAACAAGCCTCCATTTTGCAGAAAGTATCTTTGTTTAATTTTTCTGATCCTTCTTTTCTTCAGTCCCCAGTACACCCAGAGGGTTGTCATGAGAAGCATAATCAAAGAAATCAGCCCCACACCTACATGGACACCTCAAAACTTTGGTTATTAGAAAGAAATGGTAGTTCGTTGAAGAATATTTAATAAAATTAAGAGTACTCTAATTGATAAGAATATAGTTAACAATCATACTGCAAACATTTTTAACTAGCTCTAGTTAATCACATTCAACACATATTTGCAGAACTAATTAGGATCAGATATGTGAATTCTATTCTGTCCATCATCTTTTTCCTTCTTTATGGTGACACATTTTGTAAGTTTTATACATGTTGTAATCCTGCCATTTCTCTTGTGTCAGGTTGTATCCCCACGCAACATCGCATGAATTTAGCCAAAAGAATACTAACAAATAATTGAAAACAAGGTATGAATTCCAACTTGCTTCAAAATAAAATAAAATAAGATATAAAATAAGAAGGATAACAGTATGAATTCGAACTTTCTCAGTAAATTATGAGAGTCTGAAAGAGATTACCCAAAGCAATATCCAGTGGTGCGAACCTGCTGCAGCCAGAACCAGTTTTCCGACCATCACCCCTCGTCCCTGGTGGACAAACGCATTTGTAAGTCCCCATTGTGTTGATGCATCGCCGCGCACAATCGTTGGTCTCTGGATGTTTGCACTCGTCGATGTCTGTCATGCAATTAAACGAATATAAGGAACACAACTAGTCAAGACATTTAATAACAAGGATTTGATTTCCCAGAAACTTATAACAGCAACACTTGATTATATAAATTGGGAATGAGCTCAGCAGGTGGAAGTGGGTACGTTTTCTTCATTTCTTATAGTTTTTAGGTGATAAGTTTGTAGAATCTAAAATGGAATCGAAAAACTTTTGTGGGTGTGAATTAGTGCTGTTAGTGAAATGTTATTGGACAGTAATCTAGTAACACGGTTGGAATCCGTCTATACCCAGGTGACTGGATGAAAACCGAGACAATTTTTCTACAGACGAATTTCCTATGATCATACCAAGACAATGACCCAATGCCAACAGTTTGGATCATTAAACATGCATCACTTACGAGCCATTGCATTTGAAAGGAGGAAAAAAAAATATATTATAAGTCATTCATCTTTTTAACCTAGAAAGTAGCTATCTTTGGAAATTGAAAGAAGTAATTATAATTCCAAAACATAGATTAATGTTCAGCTTCTGTTGGTCGAGCAATCATCATTTACTCCTGCATCTTGATTGAATTTTATTGCATAGCTTAAGCCAATTTTCCTGGAAGCAACTTTGTCAATGATCTTTTGGGCTTGAGGCAAATTATGATTTCAATATTGCAGTTATAAATTATTACCATCCTCTGAAACAATTATGGACCATATTATAAGTTATGATCATCACAGTGGAGTGTTATAAATAAAGCCAATGATTTATAACACTCCACTACGATTGCTTTAATAATGGGCCCGAAAGACAGATTTTTTTTTTTTTTTAAAATCTAAAGTAAATCCCTAAACTTCAAATTCTTACTGGATTAAAACATTATTTTATACATGGTATTGGCATTACATATGCTTTGCAGATCTAAATATAATTTTTATAAATATTTTTTAATATTATTTTATGAATATAAAAATTTATTATTTTGAAATCGTAATGAGATGTAATAATGGCAATGAAGCCCTTTACAGTAATATTGTCACGTGCTTATATGTAGCAACACGAAGTAATAAAATTGTCTCACTTATATTGACTAGAAATAAGAAATATTGAGGGCGCAACTTATGTTTTACATGTACAGCTTTATAAATTGCTTTTCGTCACCATATTGGGTTGGCAAGGGTTTGATTTATTAAAAAATGATCGGGCTTATTAAGTTACCGGTTTATCCTAATTTCAAGTCAGTAACTGTTGTAATTTGGAAGAGATCTTTAGCAAATTTAGATCTAAATAATCACTATTTAGTATTTCTTGTACACTGATAAATGGTAAGTTTGGTGAACATGTGCGCAAAAAAAAAAAAAAAAAAAAAAAAGGCGTAAGAAGAAACCTTCAAATATTTTTAGATTTTGTTTAGTAGTAGTTGTAACGATGGTCAAGACTTATTGATAAGTTTGACTTGGAAAGTAGTGGGATCCTGTTCACAGTCAAAAAGAAAAAATAAAAAAGGACTTGTAATGTATCGTTAGTGGCCATGCTTTTGAGGCGGCTTCAAATTTCTATTCGTAGCCTTAAGAGAACACGAGCCTAGTTTTGTCTCCTAAGGTACCTGTGACTTTACATCCGTTCGTCTACGACCGTAGGATTTCAGACTTTGCATTCCTCACGGAACTGTCAGATGGCTTGACAAGAACGATGCGACCGCAGATCTAAATATACCTAAAATAAATCAGCATAACATCCATGATTGACCAAAAAAAAATTTGGGTACTTTAATTCAATTAGAATTCAACTCATTCGATGCAGCAATGATACACGACAAAATGAGGAATCGAGGACATACCGAAACAAAAAAAACATGATTGATGGTATTGAAATAAATGTCGATTTAATTGGGGACATTCAATTCAATCACCTGGTAAGTGATTTTGAACAGGACTCTCCTGGTTCAAAATTAGCAGCTGGAGAAAATCTGGACTCAGTGGAAACAGTCAAAAAAAATTTCCACCCATGCGCTAGGACGAATAAGAGCTGCAGGCCTGCAGCAGTGAGGGCCTTGCAAGCTGTCGTCTCACCTAATCTAGGACACCGATGCAACGTTTGCACCACCTCTAAGAATGGGTTCATAGAAAAAAAGCTAAAATATACCTTTGGATCTCAAACTTAACTCAAAATTTTTATCCTTTCGTTATATGGGTTTAAAATTGACAGGGCAACGAAACATCTAAATTGATTGGCTAAGTGATTCCCAACGATTTCATTAATTTTAACTAATATTAATACTAATAAAATATTAAAAAATATAATATTTTTTAATATATAAAAAATTAAATTATAACAATTGAAAGTTAAAGAGTACCAAAATGAATTTTGAGCCAAAATTTCGTAAGTATATGAAAATCTACGGGAGCGAGTGGTTGGCGGCGGAAAAAAGAAAAAGAAAAAGAAAAGATCACGCTTTGCGCGGGCCTTGACGGAGACGGGAACGCACCTTTGCATCCATCTGGAGCGTAGGGGTTTCCAGCGAAGCCTCCCTCGCAGCTGCAGCGGTACCCCACCCCGTCCGGCGAGTCTTTGCATTGACTGTGTTCCTTGCACGCGTAGTCCGTGGCGTTCCTCCTCTTGACCTCTTCGCACGTCTCCTTCCCGATCGCCCAGTCCAAAACCACTGGCCTAAACTCGTCATCGCGGGTTCCATTTAAATCGTCTGGGGAGAACCTGTACCAGTCCTTGTCTACGATGAAGGCCTTGCTGCACGGCAGCTCCGGCGCCTCGTTCCTGGACCCCGTGAGAGCTCTTACGCTGGCGAAATTCAAGGTGAAGCTCTTGAGCCCCGGGGGCACCGGCGCCTGGCAGCACCCCACGCCGGAGCACTCACCTTCGATAACTTGGTCGCGGCTCACGCAGAAGGACACGCACCCGCTGCTAACTCTCGAGCTGCCCGTCCCGTGGATCAGGGCCATGGCGTCGCATCCGGTGGCCGTGAACTTGTTCATCGTGGCTGAGAACGTGTAGGGGGTGCCCGTGAGATCGAGGACGTGCTTGGGCCAGAGGCTGTCGTTGGAGGAGTTGCCGTGGCACTGCCACGCAATTGCCCGGCCGACGATCCGCACGTAGCCGCCTTCCAGCGATATGTTCAGCAGCGGGTAGCGGTCGCCGCCGAACTTTAGCATGGGCCGGCTTACCTGGCTGAGGTCGCATTCGATCTCGAAACCGGGGAGGGGAGCAAGGCCGACGCTGCCGTTGCCCGCCACTGCGAATGGGTATTGGATGGGGGTCCAGTTGTAGCACTGGGGAGCGTTCACTTCCAGCACCGAGGGATCCAGCCTATTGGATGATGAAGGTGGTGCCAGCCATAGAAGTTGCAGCATGAACACCGTCAGACGAATCATATCTCCTCTCAAAATTTCTCCTTCTCTCCTTGCTAGAAAGGAATGGTGTGGAGCAATGGCAGGTAGATATATGAAGAAACGGAGGCGTTGACGTCGACTCCGACGGGCCTACCCGAAGAACGAAAATATCTGAATTCCCATCACCATCCGGTGAGTTTAACACGGTCAACTTCGAGTAGTGTTACGAGTCATCGTCTTAGTTCAAGGCACGGAAGATGCCCATTTCCGTCGGAACAACCAGGACACCCCAGGACACCCCACATGGCAGTGTTACTGTAGCATCGTAACAAGTTCAATCAATTCATTGCAACAGAACAGGCTCCATTGTTTAATTGAACTCGTTGCATATTGTGCCGCACCTAACGTGGCCTGGGCCAGGGTTTCGAGAATGGACAGGTCGTCGTCAGTTTCAACAACTAACTTAAATTATCCCTGAAATAATTTATATATGGTAGGTAGCTAGAATAGATTGTCCAAAAAAATACAACAAGATCAACCAATATTGGTAATGGACAAATAATTCTCGAAAAGGGAAAGAAAAAAAAATCCAGTCCAATTATTTAAAAAATCTTAGATACTTTATAATCATAACATAAACAAGATACGACTATCATGCACTATACTATATTCTAACTAGTCTTAGGCTTACATGGTACAAAATCATTTGAGAATATCTATCAGTGATAGCAAATAGCTTTTCATACTGCAGTGTCTCATGATTTTACAATCGTGTACGTTTAGAGGCTATTTCACTAAGGAGTTCTTGGACTCACATGGCATAAAATCATTTGGAAATATCCATCGGTGATAGCGAATGGCTTTTGATACTGCAGTGTCTCATGATTTCATAATTATATACATTTAGAGGCTTTTTCACAAGGGAGTTCTCTACCTGACTCTATTAATTTAATTGTTGCTTCATCAAGAGTTTTCTTGGTGCATCAAAATCCACAACCACTTTTTTCATCATGGGTCTTTCTTTGCTTTTCAGACTCAAGCATCTCTTGGCAGCCTCCTCCAATAATTTATAATCTACCTCTTCGAGGAGGCAATTCTCTTCTAGTAACATAATAAAACATGATGCTAAATTTCTCATCATTTCTAACTTATAAAAAGATATAGATTTCTCTGTGGATAAAAACTCCCTGAGAGCTACTCTAAAACTATAGACATAACTTTTTTAATCAGCTGGCTAGTGTGAAAGTACTCGGATCAAGGTACCCTAGTTTCCGTTGAATAAGCATAGTCACATAAGTTTGATCAAATGAAACTAATCTTAAAGCTCCAAAGTCTGAGACTTTTACAATATAGTTTTCATTTAAGAGTATGATGGTAGACTTGACATCTTTATGAATGATTAGTATGAAAGCTTCAAAGTGTAAATAAGCAAATGCTCATGCAGTTTTTGTAATTATCCTTAAGTGATTCTTTTATGACATTATGATACCCAAAATTTAGTCTCACATTAGATTTCGATCCTCTAACGGAGTTAATGATATCAGGAGGTAGGCTTGGAGCATTTACAGGCATTAAAGAATGGATATTTGGGATTCTAAATAACAACCTAAAAGCTTAATTACATTCTTATTGTTGATATTAGAGAAGAACAACTACCTCATTAATGAATTGCACAATTTGCATCTCATCCATCAGTTTTGACTCCTTAATGGCCATAGCACTTCTATCTGACAAAATTTCCTTATAAATGGTACATATTCACCTCACCCAACTACTCGATTCTCGTTAAAGCCATTGGTTGCCCTTTCTAGTTCTGCTATGTTGAATATTCTGCCACTGGCTTCATGAGCAGATAAGATGTGTTGTTGCAACAACAAGCCTCCACTTCTTTGGTAGTTCTTTTTTTCGAGTCTTGTGATCCTTCTCTTCTTTAATCCCTGGTATGTCCAAAAGCCTCCAATAACTAATATAATTAACAGACCTAGCCCCACACCTGCAACAAAGTATATGTTTTACATGAATCTATTACAACCTTGCACCAACTCGTCAAACCAGCGAGGAGCACTGCAGGAGTAGAAGGCAAGATGCTGCTGTAGGTGAGTCCTGCCATCCCCAGGGAACTGTTGGAGACCAGAGCAGGAACAAGTCTTCACTGGAAAAAGTTGGAAAGTCTAGATCTCGACCCAAGCGTTAGTAAGTATTCTGTATTTAAGATACTTGTGGTGAAACATTTGGTGTTTTATCTCTAATCGCAGTTTCTTGTGCTTACAGTAAATTATGTTTTCCCTCCATTCCCTGATAGTGAAAATAAACTTATATTGAATGTTGTATGTAGATAATCTACACCTGTTTTGGCTAAATTACTGCCTGTAGTGTGAGCATAATGTGTGACTTCAAAATAAATCCAAGTGGACCATCATTACAATAATGAAGCATAGAAAAAATAAAAAAATAGAGCACTGGTTTGAGCTACAGTAATAGAGGCTTAACGAAGCAAGGATCCTAGCTTGTATTATATTAGTGAAGCCTGGATGGTAGTAAGGCTGTCGTTTTTTTTTAAAAAAAGGGCAGTTTAGTGCACGTGGTTCTACCACTACAGGATCTGAGAGGGTCAAACATGCAGAGTCTTGCACCAGCATGCATGCAGAGAGGCTATATTTGCGATTCAAACTTATGACACCAAGATTACAATGAAGCAATCTTACCATTGCACCAAAGTTAATGAAGCTATCATATGTTTGTGTTTATTTGTTACTAGCATTTAGTATCTAAGAGGGAAGAGTATTAGATGGTCGGCCGTTTTTTCCAGTTGTAAGGTGGATGGCTGCTGTTCTATGTAGTTCAGGATTTTTTTTCTCCCTTATTATGTAATTGATAAGTTCACTACTACTCTTGGTTGGTGTGCTTTTTTTTTTCCACTCTCGTAGGCAGAGCAAGTGAGAGTTAAAACCATGAGGGGTGTACTTGCTCCAGGAGTTTTAATATCTAATCCAGGGCAAGGAAAGAGGCAGTGACTTTGTTTTCTTATCTCTGCCTCTTTATTTCCTTGAATGGGTCAGTCTTTAGACAATCTCCGATGGTTGGATAAGAATGGAGTGGCTAGGGATGTAAAGTCGCTTGGGGGCAGAGAAATACTCCTGAGTTTGCTATTTTATGTCATTGTTTTCATTAAATTGTACTGTTGTTTTTGGCCTTTCATTCAGTATAACCTGGCTGGGCATCAATGCTACTGCAACTTTGCTTTTCTGTTTGCAAACTTCTGCGAATGTATGTAACCATGAAATTTGAAGTCTTTGATGAAGAAACCTATGATAATACTCAACCCTTGCTCAATGAATTCTTGCATGGTTAATCAAGTCTTTGATCTATGTTTTCTCTTTGTTTTTACCACAATCACACACCACTTAGGGACACCCCTCCACTCCATTTGGACTTCTTTATTTATATAAATGTCTTCATCTGTTTGTCCCTCCTTCCATATAAATATACGAAAACCTTTTTCTCTTTTGGGTCCACAGATCTTCTCTTTTAGTCCTCTAGATTCCAAATTCTTGTTACGGCTATACTTTGAGTTTGTTGTTGAAGCCTGGTTCTGTTATTAAGTTCATTTTTCGAAAGCTGGAAAGCAGCAAATAGTCTTTTCTCTATGTATTCAATATACTGGTTGGTGAAGTTTGAATTTGCTTTTATTTTGTTTTGCAGTTCAAACCCAATAATTCCTTTTGGCAGGCGAAGGAAAGTCGCTTGGACCATTGAGAAGGAAGAAATTCCGAAGGTATACATTCTTTGATCTCGTCTTACCTCTGGTGATACTGAACATTGTGATGTCTGGGTTGACTTTGGTCCTGTGTGAAGCATTACAACTTGTGAAGGATGAGCAATTTTAGACTTCAACTTGCTTTGTTTGTACTTAAGCTTGTTCCTTTTATTGGGCACTGGGAAACCAATATTTGGTCATGACATGATTGTTTGGTTTCTTCAAAGTTCTCTCAAGGTGATTGCATACCTGTTTCCTAACTCTCTCAAGCATTTGAAATGCAAATGATTCACCAAAGTAGCTCGATAGCATTTGCCATACTAAAGAGTGATTTTACTAATGCAGGAGGCAGTGCAGAAATTTGCTGCAAATAGTGATGGTACCCTTCCATGGACAAAAATTTTGGAATTTGGTGGCCATGTATTTCATAGGACACGTCAACCTGGTGACCTGAAAGACAAATGGAGGAACTTTCAGTTCAAAGAGGGCTTAAGAACTAGAAAAACATGATATAAACTAATCAATGTAATTGATCTCTTAGATTTCTGTTTCAATGTTACTTTTTGGTATCATATGTGTGGGTGTGTACAGATCTCCGTAGTGTGCTGTCAAAGACGTGCAGGAACATTAAGATCAAAGAACGTTGAATAACTAGAGACATAACTGACTGTAGTTTGTTTAGGTCTTTGTTTGATGTAATTTCTTGTGTATGAATCCAGGACTCTAGAAGTGGCTGCTGAATAATCCACGCGTGTTCTCCTGAATACCACTCTTTTTGAAGAAACAGTTGACGTCTCGTCCAAGTCCTCCGGAGCCAGTGGATTGCGCAAGAGCCCAAAAATACAAGCAAGCAGAGAGAAGGGTGGAAGAATCCCACTTGAAGACGAGCGGATAGGTTTCAATACCATTCTCTCTCTGGACTCTTGAGCCAGTCGTCGCCGTTGCGCATCCGCTGCTCTGCCGGTGCGCGAGCTCACATAATGCATACATTATTATTACAAGTAAGAGAGAGTAGGTGATGGCAATAGATGCCCCACTAGCTCTCAGCATCCACTACCCCCGCCATCCACTAAGATCTCCTAATGGCGATAGATGCCCCGCTAGCTCTCAGCATCCACTACCCCTGCCATCCACTAAGAGCTCCTTCCCATCTCCCTCCTTTAAATCTCCCGAAGCCGCTTCCCTCCATCGATTCTCGCCTCTTCCGATCTCCTCGCCGCCTTCGTCTCTTCAGGTGCCCTGATCTCTGCTGCCATTCCGATCTGATGGATTCTTTTCTTACCCGAAATAGCTATTATAGAAAGAATTTGAGAGGAGAGTGGATTCTTGATGCTCGCAGTTCTTGGCGTGCAGGAAGGTGGAGTTTGTGTGGTGGAGGAGTGGCTTTTGGGATGGACGAAGGGAGGGCCACGGCGGGTGCCACCTCTGGGCGGATGGTCTTCGAGCCCATACTTGAGGAGGGGGTTTTCCGGTTCGATTGCTCGGGGAATGACAGGGATGCGGCGTTTCCGAGCATTTCTTTCGTTGATCCCAAGGCAAGGGAGACGCCGATCGCGGTTCATAAGGTGCCGGAGTATGTCCCTTTGTTTGAACGTGTTTATGGTCAGCAGATGGTCAAGATTCAGGTTTGCTATAGTTTCTTTCACTTATCTTGATTTTTGTACCTGAAATGACGCAGTGTTTAGTGTTTTTAATGCAAGCACATTCTTGTCTGACATGATTATATGTGGAACTTATATCTGATGAGATTATAACGATGAGCAGTTTACTGGAAAAAAATTGAGTACTGTAGTTAATTTGATTGTTAATCTTAGTTGATGATCATGGATCATAAGTTGAAGTTAAACTTAATATTCTGTATCACCTAGAAACCTGGCATATGTGGGTGTCAGACACAGCAGCCTCTAAAAACCTAGGCATAAGAGCATGACATATATCCTCCAAAAAACGAAGACACCAGGACATGGCATATGTATATGTATGTATACGTAGCATGGCATCCTTATATGGATGCATATATCATGGTCTTGAAGCTTACTCAAAAAAGAAAAACTAAAAGGTGGAAGAAGAGAGATATCTAACAAACCAGATAATATTTGCTAGCTTGATTTAAGATTAATTATGATGTATTAAAATATTTAATTGATGATTAAGTATACTAACCTTACAGTAAAATAATAATGAGCCTTTGCTTAGAGTGTCCACATAACTGTGATAATTAAAAGCATAATGATACTTTGCTTAAAGTGTCTAGCACTTGAAACTAAAAGTCATGTCACTCCAAAAAAGTGAGAAGGGTTGGCATGCTATGTTGTCAACGATATGCTTTAAAGTGGAGTGTCTAGCTGTGGCATATCCCATCTTACAGTGTTTAAGTATCCAAAAAGTATTGTCACCTTAGAAAACCTAAAAATGGAGAGCCTATGTGATATAGTTATGGTATAGAGAAAGAGTCTGAATAATTTATAATAATTCGAAATCATACACCTTGGAAATGAATCAGAGAGATGAATGTGCACATATCCTCTTCTATCATTTTTTTTTCTTTTGCTTAAATTGTGCTTTGTTCGTTTTGTTAATACATAGAAAGTAGAATATATCTCTGCTCTAACTTTTATTTGAAATTATTAATAATTTGCCCATCTTGCACAGCTTCCTCCTGGATCATCTTTTTATGGGACTGGAGAAGTAAGCCGGCCGATTGAGCGGACAGGCAAGCGGGTATGCCATCTATCCAGTTACCTATGGTATCTACTGTGGTCAAATATCTAACCTCTATGGTCATTTCAGATTTTTACATGGAACACAGCTGCAGGGAGTTATGGTCCAGGAACCATGTCCCTGTATCAGTCACACCCTTGGGTTCTAGCTCTTCTACCAGATGGAAAGGCATTGGGCGTTCTTGCTGACACAACTCAGTGTTGTGAGGTCTAGCAGGATTCCTCCCTTCTGTAGATGGATCTTCTGGACTCATTCATGTTTTGGTTTCACCTCTAAACAGATGCTGAATTCTATTAGTCTAGTGATCATATTGTTTCTTGACAGATTGACTTACGGGAAGATTCCATGATAAAGTTTACGGCTGTGGCTGTTTACCCTGTGATCACATTTGGTCCATTTGAGACACCCACTGATGTCCTGATGTCACTGTCTCATGCAATTGGTTATTTTCTCAAAGTCATTCCCCAATTTTCTAGATATCTTTTGAGATACTTTTTTCTATTTTATATTTTTGAATTTATGTTCTGCCTCTGTTTGTATTTGTTGTGTACTTAGATTGCGACATATCAAATTAAATTTTTTATGACAGTAAAAATTGAATCCAATGGGATATGTTTCATGCTTGTTGTTCATGCCTATTTTCTTTAAAGCCGGATGAAGTGTACTTAGCGGAATTAAATTAGTGATTTGATAGCTTTTGATCATGTGTTTTGGATTGTGACTTTGATAGCTTGTAGATCATGGAGCTAGATGTTGAAGAAAGTTAATTAGCAAACTTGTTGGTGAATGGAACAATGCATTATTCTTAGTCTAATTGTCCCATGAGAAATTTAACACCAGAATTAGGTTCCTCACACAAACCAGGGTGGTCCTAAATGAACTTTTTTAGGCGATCAACTTGAAATATTATATTGGAACTAATGATCATGTGGCGAAGAAAGTGTGTAGAGGGGACATCGATAACAATATCTAACCAACAATAGATGATAATAATTATTGGAAGGATCTAAGTAATGCAAGCCACCAAATTATCTGGATTCAAAAAAAACTACATGATTTGTATTTGAATTTCACAACATTGCAATGGTTCATGGCAAGAACGGTAGCTTAACATTAAAAGCTGCACTTGGCCGTGACTTCTCTTATATCATTTACTGAACATGCATTACTCCAATATATTTACATTAGGAGACTTCGGCAAACAAACAGCAAAATATACTATTTTCATTATCATTTGTTTCTGAAAGGCCCTAAACGATACTGACAGTTTATGCAAAATTATATCTTTTCATTCTTATCTATTATACTCAACTCCCAAGTGCTCTGTTCATGAAGCTTCTTGCTTCCATGGCTCAATGTCACATGCGTTGCTCATACCGTCTTCTAGTAGTTTCTATATAATGACATTCAACTATAACACATGTAAGTATCAGAAGCTGCAGTTAGTATAAAACTGAACTCTGTCAAATCATGTAATACTTGGAAATTTGCTCATGATAGCTGAAATTTCTTTTGTGATCTATAATGCTTTTACCATAACAACTTGGTTCTGATATGTAATTCTTCTCTATTAAAATTTTAGGAACTGTCTTTATGCCTCCAAAATGGTCACTTGGCTATCATCAATGTCGTTGGAGCTATGATTCTGCTGCAAAAGTTCTCAAGGCACTTTGATATTAATTACTTAATTTGCATATTGCTTCTTTCATTTGTATTTTAGATCTTTCTCCCCCTTTTTGTGTTTGAAAGTAGTTTAACTGTTTTCCTTTATCTGAAGCTTTTGTTTCTGATGTTGATGCTTTGGCTTTGTCCTCAGACAGATTGCTAGAACATTTCGAGAGAAACGCATACCTTGTGATGTCATATGGATGGACATTGATTATATGGATGGCTTTCGATGTTTTACATTTGACAAAGTATATTTCTTCATACTAAGCTAGGATATAATATGCTGTCATCATTGTGCATTTCTATGCAGGTTTTATATGTAGACTTTATTTTTCTGATCTTTTTGAGACCAGGCTTATAATGTGGCAGATATGAAAAGAATAAGCTGCTTGTATCATAGTTCAAATGGTTAGCAAATGGAGATTAAATACAACTGGACAACTAAATGCAAAGAATAAGCTCATTCATTATTTAAGAATGTGTTTCCTATAACTTCATAAAATATGATTTTTCATGCACTAACATTTATGTGTGTATGGATGCATTATAGCATGTATTTGTTAGATTTATTTGTTTTAGATGATGGTTTAGGTGTCAGATTGTATTGGCCAGTATGATACGTGCCATACCGTATCAGTAGGGAATTAATACTTGGTGCACCGTCAAACTGAGTGTTAGTGCTAAGTTATGTAGCAAGAAAAGAATAAAGGAAGGGCAGAGAGAGATAGAGGGTACATATTGGGATGATCAACTAAGATGATTGTTGGGATGGGGCGAGATAGCAAGGCATCTTATTTCGTGGAGAAATTAAGATACCTTCATCTCACAGGATTTAAAACCTTGATTTTAGAGATAATCTCCCTTAGTTGACCAAAATTTTGGTATGAGGCATAGATAAAGCCTCAAAAGTGCATTTCATGGAGGGCAAAGGAGCATTTTCAAAAATGCATGCTGTAAACGCTGCAGAATAATTTTCTAGTTATACTGAGATTCTCAATATTGTTCTTGTGGAATAAATACTGATCCGCCTTTATCCCTCTTGTTCTGATTAGTAATCATATCTGCAAGATTGATCACTGATGCATGATGGTATACATAACAAGTGTCAAACTTTGTATTTGGCCATATGAGAAGTTTAGTAGCAACCTTCTATTGAGATTTATCAACATCCTCATTTTTTCTTTCTTTCTTCGTTTTCTAGCCTAGCACTCTTTCAGGAAAAAATGCATTTTCATCAAATATTTTGAGTAAAAACTATAATATTACTCATCAAAGCTTGTGCCAACTATTTCAGAGTGGCTTTTTATTATGCATTTGCCAAGTTCACAAGTGTGTGGTGTGTGTGTGTATTATATAAAAATTCTTGACAGCTCTAGTAAATGACTATCATGATATCTTGGTTGGTTAGGTAATTTTTGTTGCTTCAGTACCAAGTGAACCTTCCAAGGGACTAAAAATATCACCAGAGCTCTGTAAGTCCATGCTTTTTGATCCCTATTTGCTAACATATATCCACAAATTTTCATGTTGCTTTTACACCACACGAAGATGCATTGATTCTAGGATTTGTTTATCATTGTCATCTATCCTTCTAGTTAGCAGCAATTTATGTCTGTATTTATGTCATGGATGCACAAAGGACTTGAGAATATATTACATTACCTACACAAAGGGTGTAAAGAATACAAGGGCTCTTACAGCTTTCAATGTGTACATATCTGCTCACATGCGGCTCTTATTTATGCTTACATATGTTTATTTGTAGAACATTATTTTCTCATGCATTCTGTGGATTTATGTTAATTTCCTAGATGCAAGGATTGTAATATTTGATATTATTGCAGGGATTGTAATATTTGATATTATTGCAGGAATGCTTCCCTGATCCAAAATCTATGGTAAATGACCTTCATGCCAATGGTTTCAAAGCAATATGGATGCTTGATCCTGGGATTAAACATGAAGAGGGCTACTTTGTCTATGATAGCGGTTCTCAAAGTGATGTCTGGATACAAAAAGCAGATGGGAAACCTTTTGTTGGTAAGGTTTTCATTGAGTTTCAATATAGATTTGAGATTTGATGTTCATTATCTATTTTCCATTTTTAAGGGGAGGTATGGCCGGGCCCTTGTGTTTTTCCTGATTTCACACGAGAGAAAACACGTTTGTGGTGGGCTAATTTTGTGAGGAACTTCATGTCTAATGGAGTTGATGGAATATGGACTGATATGAATGAGCCTGCTGTTTTCAAGGTAAAACTTAGAAAAGCTAACTTTGTATTTTGTGCTTTCTGTTAATTACTTATTAGTGAGTGAAACTAACGTTCTTGATTTGTAGACTGTAACAAAAACAATGCCAGAGAGCAACATTCACAGAGGAGATACTGAACTTGGTGGTTGCCAAAATCACACTCATTATCACAATGTAATTCCTCTAGCTAATATGTTTTCTGCTTTCATTGGTTATAGTTATGTTAATTGCAGTAAATCATTTTAGTTTCTTGTTTTAAAGTAAAAAAGGGGTTTGTGAGCTGTTAATATTTTTCTATATGTGAGCTATGTTCTAATTCATAGTTATAGTTGGAATATCAAGTTCTAATTTTTAGCTTCATACAGGTTTATGGCGTGCTGATGGCTAGATCAACTTATGAGGGAATGAAAATGGCTAGTGAGACTAAACGGCCATTTGTTCTCACCAGAGCTGGTTTCATAGGAAGTCAACGCTATGCTGCAACATGGACTGGAGATAACATATCAAACTGGGAGCACCTACATATGAGTATACCTATGGTGCTTCAATTGGTAAGTTGATACCTTTTCTGATTTTGAAGGATCCATGCTACACACAAAGCTATTACTTATACAAATATATGGTAGCTTAAGTGGCTAATAGAGGGTTGAAAGTCCCTCAAGTAACTATATTCAGTCATTGTGGTAGAGACATACATCCATTTGTTTAGGGTCTTGTAAATAAAATATAAAACTAATAATTCATTTCTGCCAATTGGCCATCTTATTCTGAAGGTTAATAGTATTATACAGAATTATATACCTGTATATGCAAATATTTTGCTCTTTGTCTATTGCGTATGAGATTTGTAGGCAGTCTTTACTTTTACGTTTACGTTGTGCTTGCATCATAGTGTATGGTGAAAACTACTTTTACCATTTACCTCCAAAATCCAATCTAATAATAAACCCATGTTTTAGACTGCCAGTCTGTCTGTGAGGATCCATGCCATGGTATCATCCACCTAAGCTCAAATCTTATGTTGAGGGAGAGAAATAGTGAGCAAGTGCATCTTTCAGGGTTTGGTGTGAACTTGTCAAATTACATGAAGGATCATAAAAGAATCTTTAGCTATGGGTGTTGCAGCCATTTGTATTGAATATCTCATCATGGATTCTAGTGGATGCTGCATGGTAAGCAATCATCTATTCCTTGCCTTCCCATTATTAACACTGCCTGCAGTGTGCAGTTTAGTTTCAGCTCCATCATAATGTTTGATGGTCAAGTGTCTTGTAGCATGATCCTCAATGATCACTGCTAATTATATGTTTTGTTTCTCCCTCTGCCAAACATACAGTGCATGTTTTGCAATAAAACTAGCTAATAGACTGTAGCTTACCCTCCTTTGGCTTTGGCTTTGGCTTAAGACAAGCTATGATCTACCATGTGCTAGGCTCAACTGAGATGTCATGGTTAACATTGAATGCCTGTCTTTGTCCATATCATGGGTTGACTCTGATCTACCATGTGCTAGGCTCAAATGAGATGACATGATTGACATTGAATATCTGCCTTTGTCCATATCATGGATTGGCTCTTGCTGTTTACTGAACTTTTCTAGGAGGTTGCTCTTCTTTTCTTATTTATTTTCTTATCCTTCATTATTTATGTTGTGAAAATGCTTATAGAATGTCAAAAACAATGTAGTATTATTTGCCAACTAACTAAAGTATTACTCACCACACTAGAATCCGATCACCTTCCTTATCCTTAGATCTGCACGAATCCTAAAGCCATCCTATTTTTTTCACTTTTTCTATCTTTGGGATTTGTGAACTGTGTGGATCCAATGATGAGAGAGATGACCGGATATAGGTTTAGCTACATTCAAATGTAGCCAAGTCCTCCTCTCTCTCTCTCTCTCTCTCTCTCTCTCTCTCTCTCTCTATATATATATATATATATATATATTGTATGTATGTATGTATGTATGAATGAATGAATGAATGAATGTACGTATGTCTGTTATGGAGTATGTTCAAGAATTGCCTTGAGATGGACTTTAGCATTTATACAATTAAATATACTGGAGTACATCATCTAATTCTGTTATGGAGTAGAAATGTAGTATGCTACTAAAGGTCTCCTTGTCATCGCTGTTATATGACTTGACCAAGTAAACATTTATGTTCTCCTTCTTAGTTTTTGAAATAGGGATTCCTTGTCAACCTTGACTATAGTCTAGGAGTATGAGTTTTAAGATGTGCTACCTATTTATTGTTCTTCCACTTGTGCTCAAGATTTTATTTTCGGAACAGGGGCTTAGTGGTCAGCCATTGTCAGGACCAGATATTGGTGGGTTTGAAGGAAATGCGACTCCAAAACTTTTTGGAAGATGGATGGCAGTAGGTGCTTTGTTCCCCTTTTGTCGTGGGCATTCTGCGTCTGAAACCATTGACCAGGAGCCATGGTCTTTTGGAGAAGAGGCATGTCCTCATTCTTCAAATACTTTAAACCATCTATGATTGTTGCATGATTATTGGGTGATATGGTGAGAATCAATATTGATCACTCATATTTTTTGAAACTATCAATAAACTAGAGTGCATATTGAAAACCTTATCCAAAATGTTGGCTCTAGTAGTGATTCAAGTATCAGCAGAATGAAGGCCAAGAGGATTGTCCCATCTCGTCCAAGAGAGATTTCAGGGCCAATCTTGACCATCCTCTCTTATCTTATATAGGTCATAATTTATTATAGTGTTAATTTTAAATAAATTTAATTTATTATAAAAATATAACTTTTGAAGTTTAAATATGTTTAAAAATTGAATAAAACACCTAAGTTTCACAAATAATTTTTTAAGAAAAAACATCCCTAGCAAGTAATGGGACACCTGACCGACTCAAAGATCAGGACAAGATGGGATATAGTGCGTTTCGTTCCGTGAGAAAACCAAGACACCTCCGTCCTACGTGATTTAAAACCTTAGCCTCTAGGATATGCAGAGCTTAGAAGTTTCTGGTGAGTTTAAGAAGATTTGGAAGTTACCTTGCACTGTATTTTTTTGTTTTTAATTCAGTACTGCAACATCTGGAATTGTTTGATTCATGTGAAAAATGCAGTCGACATACAATGCTGATTCATTGACTAATGCATGCTGCTGCTAGTACCATTGCTACTACTGCTGCTGTTGTTGTTATTGCTGTTACTGCTACTGTTATTGGTTCCATTAGTTTTTCAGATGCTATTCATACCTTTTTAATACAAATGTTGAGATACTGACAAGGAAATTTATACATCAATCTTCATACGTTTGGGAAACAGAGTGGAAGATTGCCCCATCTGTTGTTTTGCTACTTCATGAAAATGTAGCTCATCCTTACCTTATAGCAAGCTTGCACATCTTAATAATTTACATATTATGTTATTCTCTATTGCTGTATTCTTTTGTAAAATACTGGGTCTTGTAGCAGAGATTTCCTTTAGCACAGGGTGCAAGGAAAATATATCCATTTCTAATTTATGAAATCATTTGCTTGGATCAGTTTGAATACACATCCATCTAGATGGGCACCGCTAATGTCTGCTCAAACATGATGGAAGGGTGGAAGGTTCGCACAATCAACATCTGCTTATCAAAACCCCTTAATCCTAGATACCCCAGATAAGGCCATTAATGATATAGTCATTTACAAATATGAGGGGCCTTAATTAGTGAAAGCAGATTCAGAATACTGTCAATATTGAGTTTGAATAGCGACCAGACCCTGCCGTCTTGAGCCCATCCTGTTTTGCTCTCTCTAGTTTTTCAAGCATGACCAGACCTGGCTATGGAATCTTTGGCCTGTGCCCAGCTCAAGCTGATAAGAACCTAATTCTAGTCTTGAATATAACCATGCAGAAGGAGATTGGAGGGAGGGAAGAGGAGGAGAGATGGCTGATGGTGGGGGTCTGGCATGCTGAGAGTGGTGTGGTTGTGGCAGCACTATGACACATGCACGCACACGTGCGCACGCACACACAGATATATATATATATATGTGTGTGTGTGTGTGTTTGTAGTGAGAACCCGATACATCTGGACTTGGAGACCAGAATCTGACTTGGTTTTAAATTTATATATTTTGTCCAGACACGGTTAGATAAAGATTGTATAGCTATATTTTTTTTTTCTGGATTGAACCAAGTCAGCTGGACAGAAAAATTTTCTAGCCCTAAGAATTACCTCTCCAAAAGATACAGAGAGCATTAGGACTTCATGCAGTTGCCAAAAATGCTTCTGCTGCTTCCTATGAACCTGGATTTACTGATCGCTTTAAGGTTGTTTGACATGCTAGCAACCTTGAGAGCGAAGTTATTTTTTTTTAATTCAAGGGGATCATGGGTCCTATCGTCCATTCTTTAAATTTCTGTGCTCTTTTTTTTTTATCATCTCCTTTTTATGGAATAATTTTTTACTCTAGATTTTTTTTTGGGGCCACAAAGTTGTGGCATTGACGTTTTTTTGTCAATATATCTTAGCTTCTTTAATTGTAACACTATTTTCATCTTATAGTGTGAAGAAGTATGCCGCCTTGCATTGTTGAGGCGCTATCGGCTTATACCACACATATATACTCTTTTCTATATGGTTCATATGAAGGGAACTCGTGTTGCAGCTCCCACTTTTTTTGCTGGTATACTCCTATTTTTGGAAATCTATTTCTGTAGGCTACGGTTAATGGTCTTGATGCTCAGTTGGCTTATGCAGATCCACGAGATTCCCGTTTGAGGGCAGTTGAAAATTCCTTTCTGTTGGGACCGCTTTTAATTTGCACCAGGTATTCCTTAACTTCTTTGGATCCAAATATATATTTTCTTCCTTTGTATATTTTAGGATGTGACAGATCCTTTTTGAAAGAATCAAGTGTGTTTTGTATACCATATGCTTAATCTTTTGCTTGTATGGAAAAGTAATGAGGGGGAACTTTCAAAATGTTAGATCCTAAAATCCTAACTGGAAGCCATATCCTAATCATGATGCATGGTCAACAGTACTATACCTGAGCAATGTTCACATGAGCTTTCACATGTACTGCCAAAGGGAATCTGGTTGCGTTTTGATTTTGGTGATTCACATCCGGTTAGTTTATGTAATACAGATTTTGTTCATAGTGAGGAAGAAATTGTTCATGTATTAATCTCTTTTTTTTTAATAAAAATTCAGGATTTGCCAACTTTGTATTTGAAAGGTGGTTCAATTATCCCTGTGGGTCCTGTTCTTCAGTATGTTGGTGAGGCGAATCCGGCTGATGAGTTATCACTCATGATTGCTTTAGACAAATATGGTATATTGCTATTATCTACATTTGACACGATGTCCCTTGAATCATGAATCTAGTTTTTGCATTTTAAAACCAGATCTTGCATATGATGACCCATCTGAATGTGGGAATTCAAACCTGAGTTAAAATACCATATCTGGACCTATTGGGGAGCAATTTAGATCATCTCAGGTTCTGGTTGGATGCAACCACATTTCCATGCTCATGATTTATGGTAATTGAATGAAAAAATTGAAATATTGGGTTTTGGACACTCGATTATTAACACCCACATAAACAATGAGATAGATGACTGGTATTGGTATAATGTTTCATGTCATAGGACAAGCATAGAGCCACAAAATGATCATCTTGAATTAGATAAATTTTGTCCTCCAGATTCACGTTTGTTACTTATAATGGACGATCCATGAAAGAGTCATCCACGATCCATCATCTGCGACAATGCTATCTTTGCAGTGACATTTTAATAGAGATAAGCTGGTTGTTTGCCAATGACTCCGTTATGCAAGTTTTTATATGTGGAAACTTGAAATAAATATTCATTTGACGGATAATGTTGCTAGAAGAGTGAGTGATGTTGGAAAGTACCTAGTGCTCACCTTATGTTGTTACGGATAGACTATTGATTACTTGTTCCAAGTTATACTTTTCCAGGGTTATATTATTGTTTATATTGAAAAATTTCATGAATCTATCGTTCGTTGCTAGGGGGGCCGGTGGTTTTCCTATAACTCGATTTGACCTATCCTTGAATTATAAACCTGAAGGCAGGGTATGAATCATGCATAAACCTCATCTTTGACCTGGTTAGATATGGATTTGAAAAAATTTGACCTGACCAGGTCTAATAATGCACCCTCATTAGATCTGGTGTACTCTAGTTAAAAGGTTTGGGCCTAGCCCCTAGAACTTAGGGGCAACATGGAGCTTATCTAAAAAGAGAACAAGTTTGACTTGAATCACCATTTGATCTAGTCAGGTCTGGGTTAAGCTGGACTTAGGCCCAACATGGAGTACAGATAGATCTTGTCCTTTCATAGCCATGTTTATCTAGTCGGTTTTTGGTTGTCTACTTGGAGTAATGGACATGAATATGTGAAGTCACATTTTGGTCAATATGGGGCCAACTGCTTGTGTCATCATGCACCGATTCATAGTATCTAGGGAATGAAGTGCAACAATGACCCACATACCGGTGATCTAGAACACAATCTTTCTCATACACTGATGTTATTATCACTTTCTGTGATAGTTTAATTCCTTTTATTATCATTTTTTGGTGCTTCAAACTTTTGATTGTGCATGTTAATTGATCAAAATTATCTTATTTTTCTATTTAATTTTTTTTTATATTTTTCTTTTTTCTTTTTGTGAAATCTTGCAAAATGTACTATGAGAACTTGTTCTAATGGTAGTACCTATTAAGGTCTACCGTACCAGGTACTGGTGCTATATTAGGGTTGGTACAATTTGGTATGGTGGATACTGTACCGAAGCAGTGGCTTACTAGCCAGGTGGATCGAGAGGCCTGCACCCAGGTTCGCCAGTGTATCGGGCTGAACTGGGTGGTTTAGCTTGGAATGATTCAATATATCAGTATGGGGGTGGTATGGAAGGTTCGGGACAATTCGGCCCTTGTACCAAATTGGAAGACTGAATTGTTCCGGTTTTGGACCGGTTCAACTCGGTTCACCCCTGGTTTGGGATGGTTCGATTAATCCTGGCACTCATTGTCACTTGGTCAAGGAGGCAGGGGCTTTATACTAGTTGGTGTCAGCTCCCTGAGAGTGGTAGGGTAGAAATGATGGGGGCAACCCCATCCTAATATCAAAAAAAAAAAAAAATCTTGCAAACTATCTTCCCTCCCCAAGTCTTTTTTCCATTTGCATTGACTGTTATTGCACTCAAAATCCAAAAATCCAATAAATTTGATGAGACTCGTGCGCGCGCGCGCGAGAGAGAGAGAGAGAGAGAGAGAGAGAGAGTTTTGTACCAACTATTTTTGTCAAACCTTGATGAAAAATGAGGAATCTAGCATTAAGAAGCCATATCCTTAATGGATCATAAATTAGCATCTTCTTTTTCTGCATCATAACTGCATTTCTTTTTCCCCAGGGAAAGCTGAAGGTGTTCTATTTGAGGATGATGGTGATGGATATGAGTACACTCAAGGGAATTATCTCTTAACATATTATGTTGCAGAACTGCATTCTTCAGTTCTGACAGTTAAAGTGTCCAAAACTGAAGGTTCATGGGAGAGGCCTAAACGTGTTCTCCATGTTCAAATACTTCTGGGAGGAGGTGCCATGGTATGTTTTCTATTCAAGTCATTTTAGATATGACAATGATGTGAATTTTTGAGCTTTCCTTTGATTGTAAAATTCAGATTGATGCACGGGGTGTTGATGGAGAAGAACTATGGATTATAATGCCTTCAGAATCTGAAGTGTCCAAATTGGTAATAGCCAGTGAAAATCAGTACCGAACACTTTTGGGTAATGACTTCCTGCCATATTTTTCTTGTACTCATGTGTTGAAGGTCAAAAAAGCATGTTTTCTTGTACTCATGTGTTGAAGGTCAAAAAAAGCATGTTGATGAAGTAGTAGAAACTATTAACAGAATAAAAGCATTAGTGGCTTAATGGCATTTGTTGCTGTTAGTCTTATGTGTATTAAGGAAACTTCAACAAATCAAATATTACCACACTAGGTAATCAAGGATGCAATTAGTCCAATATTTCCTCCTTAAATCATGGTATTTCCTCCTCAAATCATATACTAGGTACATCATTTGAGGAGATGTTAAGAAAACCTCAAATCGTACCTGATCACACCTAGGCTATTAAGGATATTGCAAATTAGGTAGGCTATCGAGGATGCTGCAAATTAATCTAATATTTCTTCTACATGATTTGAGAAATTATGATAAGAAAATCTTAAATCAAGGATTAGGCTATTAAGGATGTTATAAAGCAATAGGATTTCAAGGATGCTAATTAGGCCGAGACTTTCTTAAAATTTTATGTTCCATGATTTACGAAATCATGATTTGCTAAAAATTTCCTTTGGTGTAGGTTGATTTTTTTTTTAAAAAAATTTTCTGGTCAACTTAAGCTCTTTATGTGTGTGTATAGAGGTAGACTTGGCTACATTCGAATGTAGTCATGTCGAGGATCCGTTCACCTTTCTTACCTTGTAACCACCTCACCTTTTCACTTTTTTTATTTTTGTAATTCGTGAATTATATGGATCCAAGCGTGAGGGAGGTGACCGAATATAGGCTTGGTTATATTTGAATGTAGTCAAGTCTACCTTTCTCACACACACGGACACGTACTCGATATACAATGAAACTTAACCAAAACCTTTCTTTTATCTTTCATTGGTGTCTTTGTTTCTTCAATGTGCACTCATGGTACAGATGCTGTTTCGGTCATTAATTGTATGATTATTGTTTGTCTTTTGTGAAATCCATCATTTGTTGCTTGAAAATCCTCTCCTCCATCATGTCTACTCTAGTAGGATTCCCCCTTAGACAGCAGGTGCTTTGATTCACCATGCAAAATTATATAAGATAGTGTTTGTGGAAATTGGGGATCCTATGTGGCGATTTTTTGGGTATATTCATTTTGCTCTGGTGATCTGCAAATGCTCGTGTTCTATGTGATTTTCTGATCGGATTGATTTTGATGCACTTCTGCTGTTGAAGTTGAAGATTAGCTTGTAATTGTTTGTTCACAATGCTCATATAGTTTATTGACTGATGAAGAAAGGGCCAACTGTGTCCCAGATATAGATAGGCTTTCAGGACAAAAGGGCATTGAGCTCTCAATGACCCCTGTTGAGCTAAAAAGTGGTGACTGGGTTGTTAAAGTGGTTCCATGGATCGGGGGTCGAATTATATCTATGATGCATCTTCCTTCTGGTAATCGTGCTGTTACTAGCTTTTACTTCAAGCTAATAACAGTAAAAATATCTTTCAGTATTCACTTGATGTCACACCTTTTCTCCAAGGACTTTTGAAAGAGGCCAATTTTTTTTCCTTCTTTGTTTTCTTTTTTCAGTTTTATGATTCTCTTTGATTAGCTTTCAGTCTCTCTGAATGTGATGCTTCGGATTGGTTTTGAGTTGTGTGACAAAGGAGACGTAAACAGTAGTGGCATGTATGACCTTTTTGAATAAATGTGTTTTGTGTGGTTTAACACAGTAAGTTGATCAGAAAATTTCTGCAAGTGAAATAAAATTAGACCAATAAACTAAGAAAATTATCATTATTAGTTGAAAATTAAGATATTATGCATCTGAAAATAAATTTAGATATTATCAACAAATTTAGATGCTCTCTTTGGATGATTTCTTTTAGGCACCCAATGGCTTCACAGCAGAGTTGAAGTTGATGGATATGAAGAATACAGTGGCACTGAATGCCGGTCTGCTGGATGCTCAGAGGAATATAAAGTTGTGGGGTAAGGATATTAAACTCCTTTCTTTCATTCCTGTTGGGTAATAGAACTCTGTGGAGGAAGTGGTTCTGGTGGATTTTCAAGGTCGACTAGTTGTAATTACAACAATTATTGGCATGAGTCTATTACAAAAGTTTTGACCAAACAATTCAGTTAACTGCTGCATCTTTGGTTATGATACATGTTTCCATTTGTAAATGAGGTCTTAACATAAACAAAAAACTGTAATTATAAGAGAAATCTTAAAGAATCAGGAGAAGAGGAATCACTTTGCTTAGAAGGGGATATTGGCGGTGGGTTGATTCTCCAGCGCCAGATATCTATTCCAGAAGATGATCCAAAGGTTATAAGGATTGATTCTACAATTATAGCCCAAAATGTGGGAGCTGGTTCTGGTGGATTTTCAAGGTTAGTGGTAACCACGTTCCTTATCAGAGTTAGTACTATTGTTCCAAAATATTTAAGTTGTTGAACCTTGTGATCCATTTCAGGAATAATAAGCATGTTAGAACTTACTGCATGCTGTATCATTTTACATGAACTGTTGTTAGATATTTCTCATTCAATCGTACAGGTTAATTAGTTCTGGAACATTTTTAGTTTTATGATCTGAGTTAGTTCTACAAAACTGTGTAATCTTGTCCACATATAACCTGTTGAACTCTTTTCTTTCTTGAGGTTGGTTTGTTTGCGAGTGCACCCGATGTTCACTCTCCTGCATCCAACTGAAGTTTTGGTTGTATTCAATTCCATTGATGGTTCAAAGCATGAAATAGACCATGAATCTGGAGAGCAATCATTTGAGGGGAATCTCCTCCCAAATGGTAATACTTTTCATCTTTGACCTGTATGGTGATAGTGATTGTATTCTACAAGTTGACTTTTCTTCTTTCCACTTGTATTCAGGAGAATGGATGCTGGTCGACAAATGTGCAGGACTGAGTTTGGTCAATCGTTTTGACCCAAGTCACGTAAGCAAATGCATGGTGCACTGGGGAACTGGAATGGTTAATCTAGAGTTGTGGCCTGAAGAGAGGCCAGTGTCTAGAGACAGCCCTTTGAGGATTTGCCATCAATATGAGGTGAAGCACGTTCTGCAACCCTCAATGATAGCTTCTCTCTGATCTGTGAGAGAAGATATTATGGGATGATAAAAGGATTTTTGTAGTCTTTTACAACCTTGGGAATAACAATGGTTTGAGGGTGGTATTTGGTAGAGGGTACAAGTGAGGGATACCTTGCCAAACATCCAAAATACCTGAAGAATAAATTTGTTTGGATAAGTACAAAAATAAGAGAGAGAAGGGATAATTCTATTCTACTATTTTGACAAAATTGAGTTATCTCGCAAAATGGGAGAAACTTATCCTTTGGATCGCTATTTTGCTTCTATTCACTCTTCGAACGCAAAGAAAGCGAAGATTATTTTGTCATTATAATAAAATCGAAATCACTTTGAAGTTTGATATACTCATTTATTCTCTACTTATTCCTGCAATCAAATGTTAAAATAAGACTTGTGATATGAAATGGTTTATGCTTTCAATGGTACCAGAAATATTCTTTCAAAATTTATCTTCTCTATCAAATGTAGGCTCTTCGCTATCTGATGTAAAAATGCTGCTCATAGAATAGTTTGCCTGCACCTTTGGCAACGCCTTTCCATCGGCGTGTGCATATATGAGCGCTCACAGTACGGGGGTTAGTAGCAATAAAGTGATTTTCTTTGCTTGTGAACTTTTTTTAGTTGTTGTTGCAAACATGATATACGTGAATAAGTGCATCTACATTCACCCAAAAAAAAAAAAAAAAAAAAGGAATGAATGGGAGATGTGTCGAGCATAGTTTTTTCTATTTTGAGAATAAAATAAAAAATTATTTATTTTTAAAATTTAAACAAATAAATGTATTAGATATAATTAATTATTTTAAAAATATAAATATGATGATGATGAAAGTAGTAGCAGCGAATGGGGTGTAGTGTTAGTGGTGTTGGTGATGATGTGTAACAATAGTTTAGATGATAAAAATAGTAGTGATGATAGAAGTTATGGTGGTGGTATTGGAGGCTAGCAATAATATTATATATAGAATCGGTGATGATGATAGTAAATAATTAGGATTTATTTTTGAAAATATTAATTATAAAAATTTATTATTATTTTTTGCCCTATGTACGAAGCTTTTATTCTTGGGCATGGCCTGGCTCCAATGTCATTCATAATACAGTGCTCGTGGCATGTCAGACTACAAATGCAAAAATGCAAAGTAAATAGTAATCAAATGCAGTAGCAGCTTCTTTTTTTTTTTTTTGGCAAAAAAGTGCAGTGCTAATGCTTCGTGTGTATTGCCCGACGGAGCCAAGCTGCATCCACCTTTCTTCGTTCTAAGGTTAGGTTTTGGGGTGGGTTTTTTCTTTTTTTTTTTTTTTTTGACTATATAAAGATATTAATTTATATTGGCACAAACAGGTATATATAACATAATTTTTTTAAAAAAAAATTGGTGTTATATCAAGAAGCAATGCTTGTAGCTTTTTTTTTTTTTTTTAAATACTTGAATGCTGAAGATGAAAAATCTTGCTTAAATGTTATTTAAGAATAAGTGAACCAAAAAATATTTTTTTATCAAATTGGACAACGTTATCCTTCCAAACCCAATTATTCTTATGTGATGCAACAAAATGATAATAATATTATATAATATATTATATATAATAATATTATACCATAATATTATAATATAATATTGTGATGGCAGATTATATATTAAATATTATATGAAATTTGATATTATAATAATATTATAATATGTAATATTATTATATTATATTATTATTATCTAAATTAATCATTTTTTTAAGTAATAGAGGGGATACAGAAAGGATTTAAACCAAATTTTCAGTGATCTATGGTTAGGGCTTGTTTAGATTGACCGTTGAAAGGCTTTCCAGCAATTATTTTCTGGCAACAATATCAGATAGCTGTCGGCAAAAAGTTAGGATGAGCAACCATCCTAAACAAGCCCATAAGCTATGGTTTTAGATACAAAATAGCACCAGTTTAGTAGGTATAGGGCTGCATTGATTGAATAACTAGATTAACTTATTCAAAAAAATAAGGAGGACAAACTCCAATATCCTCGATTAAAATTGCTTAAATATATATTACATTTGTTATAATTGTAATCATAGAACATGAACTCACTTATTCCAGCGACAAAACCCTGTATCCCCTGTCTGAATGAAACCTTAGACCAAAAAACAAAATAAAATAAAATAAAATAAAAGCCAGAGAGGACACCAACAGATTTGCGTGGCATTTTGAACATTCAACACACAACGATGAACGACAACGTGATATTTTAGCAAATGAACCCAAACTTTAGAGGACACCAACAATTTGGGGCTTGCATTGGACCGGGGAAGAAGCGGGGGAATAAAATTAAAGAAATATATGTTCACAAGGGCGCTTCCACAACACGGGTACTAAAGTGGTAGCGGCATCGATCGCTGCCAGCCTTCCATCATAGGTTCGATTCCTCTTCCTTTCACAAAAGTTTTTCAGCTCCCTGCGAAATAAATTAATAATTATGAAAACTGAAAATTACGCAGACTAAAAACAGAGCTCCTCTGCTACCTTCCCTCTCTACTCCTCTCTTCCGTCTCCTTGCCCTCCCTCTTCCTCTCCCCGCTTGAGCCACCGCGGTACTCCAATCGGAATCTAACTCTCTCCCTCACCGCCGGCAAAATCCCCTCCCTTTCCCCTAATAACGTTATCCCCTTCGCTCTCTCTGCCGCCGAAACCCTAACCTTCTCCCTCTTCCCCTCCCGTTCTCTACCGTCCGCGCCGCCGTCCTCCCCTCTCCGCGACTTCTCCCACGACTCCGGTTCTCTACTGTCCCTGCAGCCTTCCCCCTTCCCCCCGCTCTGCGACCTCCCCCACGACTCCGGGAAGCACGGCAGCCAGCAGGGCACGTGCCGTAACGGCGGCTCCCGCCCCATCTGCGCGAAGCTCGGCGAAATTCCAGCCCTCACGGATTCGCGCCAGATCGGCCTCGGGAACGGGATCTCGTCCACCGATTGAACGAACGCCATTAGCTCCCTCAAAACGCTCGATCTCAGAAGCGGTCTCGTCAGGTCGGAGGCGCCGGCGAAACCCCGCGGGAGGCTGAGGTCCTCCAGCGCCCGGATGAGGTCGAGAAGGTTGGCGTCGGTCCGGCATTGAGCGGCGGCGACAGAGGCGCCCGACCGGGCCAGGGCCTGGACAAAGCGGGCGGCCATGTCGGCGAGGGAGCGGAGTGCGGCAGGCTCCGCGGCGTCGTACCCGACGGTGAGGCAGATCTGGGCGACGGCGACCCTGGAGACGGTGGCCACAAAGGCGGGACGAGTGCTGGGCTCCTCCTCCCTATGCTTCGCAGGCGGTTCCATTCATGGCCGCATAAGGTTTGTGAAAGAGAGGAAAGGGGCCTGGTAGACGGGACAGAGCCCCTAATAAAACCCTAAGAGACCCATTTAACGGCCGGTGTCGTCGTTAACTGTCCATATTGTAGTGGACGCAATTTTTATTTCGAGACGGACACGGTTTGCCCTCCGAGTCGAAGCCGGGAGAGTCCACGGAGCGCTTTCCAACAACGGACATTTGGGAGATAACCTCTTCTTGGAAAGCTTTCAATCGGCGCATGCTGCTGTAAAGGCTGCAAGTTGCACGCCATACCCTTATTGTTCTTCGGAATTCCTCTTCAATTTGAGTGCATGATGTTAAAAACAGAATATATATATATATATATATATATATATATATATATATATATATATATATATATATATATATATATATATATATATATTTTCACCCCTTCAACTTAATCTGCATTTCAAAAATTTTTAATTAAACTGCAATGTAGGGATGGAAACAAATCTAACAAGAATCAGATCCCAGCGCACCTTATATTGATTTACAGATGCAAAGATGAATATTAGTTAGATAACAAAATTCATATTTATATTTATTTTAAATAAACTGAAATACAAATGAGATATAAAAAATATGGATATAAATATAATTTAATTCTAATAGTCAAAGTTTATAATCATCTAATCAATGAAATCAAATTAAACCAATACCATATTAAATCCATATCATACAAATCGTTCATTTATTTTTCTTCAATTTTTATTGGTGTTATATAAGGTTACATAAAAGTAGAAGTAGAACCAGATATTGAGTTAGGGATTAGATAATTTTTTTTATTCATGTATGCATTTGTTTTTCTTCAACTAACATGAATACAGCATAGATGATAGTTTGATGCTTAACCTTGTATTTACATTTGGGTACATTCGGATATGAAAATAGATTTTCTATTATGCATATGCATATTAGAAAATTGAGTTGGCCTTAAAAATCTAGTTGGATATAATGCTATTAGGGTTGTAAATGGGTCAGGTCAAGTCATGCTTGACCCTAACTTGAACTGATTTTATATTCTGTTCATGATTTTAGATTTAGAGCCAACTATTTACTAATCGAATTGGGTCAAATTCATAAAAGAATTTTAGAACCAAAATATCATTTGGGTTGCGTTGACCTCGCATTGATTTTGATAATCACAAAATAATTAAGTAGGTTACTGATGATTTTGGTGTAGATCAATGTGACATGCAGGTATACTAAGAGTCACTAAGAGTATCTAAATGTATTTCAAACTTTAAAATGAGTATATGGTTTAAGAGAGAGAGTTCCAAGATCTGAGAAGGATAATTCAAGGTCAAGTTAAGTAAATTTCAGATGTTTGGTAATGTTCTCAAATGAAGAAAATCCAAGTTGTGAGAGTTATGGTACTAAGTTTTCTTGATTCAATGAGTTTCCTAATCCGTGGAATGATTTTGCAAGTTTTGAAGACTTTAGTCAACTCCTACGACAACTACTAGAACTTGAAACGGAAGAATGAAGCCATTAGCCGACCTACATGCAAGTTAACAAGTCAAATCTATGGCACAAGTGACTAAACAGTAGATTAAATCATGTTAGTCGGCTCTAGAGCCGACTATTGTGGTCATACAGAGAAAATCCACATGTTAGTCGGCTTTAGAGCCGACTACTGTGGCATCCACAAACAGTTTGACTGTGTTAGTCGGCTCTAGAGCCGACTAACCTTGCCTGGGATGAGAAAAATCCCAGGTTAGTTGGCTCTGGAGCCAACTAACACCCTGGGATGGTTCATAATGGCTAGTTCTGACATTCCAACGTTTAGAAACGGCCACTCCAACGATCCAATCCCTCAACCAACTATAAATACAAGTTAATGGGATAGATTAGTAAGAGATTAAGTGGATTTTTGAAGGATTACAAGTGAGAAAAAGAGAGATTTACCAAGTCAAATCCAAAGAAATTTCAGCCTGCTCCAGTTTTTAAAAATCATTGTTGCTGAAGTTCAAAAATCCTTTGAAGCCCATTCAAAACTCCCACCAACCACTTCAGAAGCTTCATCAAGTGCTTTGACTCGAGCATTCAAAGAAGTGAAGCTTATTCAAGGGAGAAAAGCTTCAAATCTATAAAGTACTTTGTATTGTCTTTATTTACTCATTAAGGAGCTATACTTGCTGAACTTATTTCACCTTATAAACTGTTGAGTTTCAACTTGGTTGAAACTTGTGTAGGGTGTGCCAAACTCTTAATTGGTGGATTGTAAAGGCTCCCTTGTGCCTAGAAATAAGAAGCTAGCTGAGTAAGCTAGGTTGTAATCATTGAAGAACGATTAGTGGTAAAAATTTTCAAGGGGTTCTTGGGGAGTGGATGTAGGTGTAAGGGTTAGTACCGAACCACTATAAATCTTTGTATTTGTGTGTGTGCCTTCCACTGTTATTCCTGTTTGTTTTAAGTTTGACACTTCACTCTCACATTTTCTCATAGTTTTGCAAATTTTACACATTTTTGTTAAAATTTTAAAAAGAACCCAATTCACCATCCCTCTTGGGTTGCTTAGCTGGGCAACAAGTGGTATCAGAGTAGGTGCTCTTACTTGTATTTGTCTTAACCGACAAAAAGTCTAAGATCTATGGCAGCCCAAATGAGTTCCTTGTTGATTGAAGGACAGTCCACAAATAAACCACATTTATTTAATGGCACTAATTATACATATTGGAAGGCTAGGATGAAAATTTTTATTCAAGTACTTGATTATGATCTATGAAGTATCATTGTCAATAGCCCTCACGCACCCATTCTTAGAACAAATGGTCTTGAAATACCCAAACCGGAAGCGGATTGGGATGAGCATGATAAGAAAATGGCACAACTGAATGCTAAAGCCATGAATGTTTTATATTGTTCACTTGATCCAAATGAGTTCAATAGAATTTCCACTTGCATTTCTGCCAAAGAAATTTGGGATAGACTTGAGGTCACCTATGAAGGCACCAATCAAGTGAAAGAATTCAAAATCAACATGCTTGTACATAGATATGAACTGTTTAAAATGGAACTAAATGAATCCATTGCTGATATGTTTACTAGATTTATTAATATTGTGAATGGCCTTAAAAGCCTTGGAAAGTCTTATACTAACAGTAATCTAGTGAAAAAAATTTTGAGATCTTTGCCTAGGTCATGGGAAGCTAAGATAACTGCAATTCAAGAGGCAAAAGACCTTAACATTTTTCCTCTTGAAGAGCTCATGGGATCACTGATGACCCATGAAATCCAAGTCAAACAACATCTAGATGAGGAGTCCAAAAAGAGGAGAACCATGGCCTTAAAGTGCTCAGATCAAAAGGATGAATGTGATGAATTTTCAGAAGAGAGTGAAGGGGATGATGAGCTTGCTCTCATCACAAGAAAATTTAGAAGATTCATAAGGAAAAAGAAATAAGAAGTAAAGAGAATGCCACTGCTGAAAGAAGACTTCAGCAAAGAGAAGGATAAGGAGCAGCCTCTCACATGCTATGAGTGCAAGAAGCCTGAACACTTCAAGGCTGACTGCCCACAACTAAAGAAATGTTTCAAAAAGGCTAAGAAAAAAGCCTTGATGGTAACTTGGAGTGACAGTGATGAAACAAGTTCAGATGATGAGAAGTAAGAAACTGCAAACTTGTGTCTCATGGCTTGTGAAGAAGAGGTAATCTCTAACTCTCAAACTGAATTTATATTTGATGAATTACAAGATGCATTCTATGATTTACTTGCTGAATTCAAAAAGTTGGGCAGCAAAAACAAAGATTTGAAAAATCAAGTACAAAAACTGCTTTTTGAAAAAGAGAATCTCTCAAATGAAAATTCTGTTTTAACCAAGAAAAATCTGAATTTAAAAAATGAAGTTAATAAACTGAAACCCATTGTGGATAAATTTACATTAAGCTCCACAAAATTACAAATGATTCTTGACAACCAAAGAGCTATTTTTAATAAAGTCGGATTAGGTTATAATCCTTTGAAAAAGCAAAAGTTTTTGAAAAATATTTTTGTTCCCCCAAACAACTTTCCAAAAATTACTTGTTTCAAATGTGGTAAACAAGGACATAAAGCCTATGCATGTAACTCTCACATCAATAAAAATATTAAGAAGATTTGGGTTCCTAAAGGAACCATTCATGCTAACCCCAAAGGATCCAAGAAAACTTAGGTACCTAAAAACATAACTTGATATTATGGCTGCAGGTGTGTCTTGTAACCCGAAATGTAAAAAGAAGATGGTACTTAGATAGCGAGTGCTCAAGACATATAACGAGTGATGAATCTTAATTCATCACTTTAGAGGCTAAGGATGGAGGAGTGGTTATTTTTGGAGACAATGCTCAAGAAAGGATCATTGGCATTGGTAAAATTGGTATCACTTCCATACCTTTATAGATAATATTCTTCTTGTTGATGGATTAAAGCATAATTTGTTAAGCATTAGTCAATTATGTGATAAAGGTTTTAAAGTTATCTTTGAATCATCTGTTTGCATGGTTACAAATCCTGCTGATGAAAGTATGAAATTTATTGGTCATAGGCATAGAAATATTTATATTGTAGATCTAAATGAGCTTAATGACCAAAATATTGAATGTTTAGTTGCTATGAATTCTAAATTTAATTAATCTAGTTGGTTATGGCACCGTAGACTTTCTCATGTTAGCATGGATTTGCTTTCCAAACTGATCAAAAGAGATTTAGTAAATGGTTTGCCAAAATTAAGTTTTGAAAAGGACAAAATTTGTGATGCATGTCAGTTTGAAAAACAAACTAGAGTTTCATTCAAATCTAAAAATGTGGTTTCAACTTTTAGGCCCTTGGAACTTTTATACATGGATTTATTTGGACCAACTAGAACTACAAGTCTAGGTGGTAAACGTTATGGTTTTGTGATCATTGATGATTTCTTCCATTTTACTTGGGTTTTATTTTTAGCAAGCAAAGATGAAGCTTTTTCTGCTTTTTTTAAATTTTTTAGAAAAATAATAAATGAAAAAGGTTTTCAACTTTCATCTATTCGTAGTGATCATAGAAAAGAATTTGAAAATTAATATTTTGAAAGTTTTTGCAATGAAAAAGGAATTAGCCATAATTTTTCTGCACCTATAACCCCTCAACAAAATGGTGTTGTTGAAAGGAAAAATAGAACCCTTGAAGAAATGGCCCAAACCATGCTGTGTGAAAGCAATCTCCCAAAATACTTTTGGGCTGAAGCAATCAATACAACATGTTATGTTTTGAATCGAGCTCTAATAAGACCTATTTTGAAAAAGATCCTCTATGAACTTTGGAAAGGTTAAAAACCAAACATAAGATATTTTCATGTTTTTGGATGTAAATGTTTTATTCTAGATAATGACAAATCAAATCTTGATAAATTTGATGCAAAATCTGATGAAGAAATTTTTCTTGGCTATTCTACCAATAGTAGAGCTTATAAAGTATTTAATAAGAAAATCTTAGTGGTAAAAGAGTCTATTCATGTAGTATTTGATGAAACTAATGAACTTCCATCAAGGAAGAAGGATATAGTTGATGATGCAGGTTTACTTGAAGAATGAGTGCACAACATCACACTAAAGGAAAAAGAAGGCTCAAATGAACAATTTAATCAAAAAGACAACATTGAATCACTCCAACAAACTGAATCTTAAGGTACATAAGATTTAGAAAAAGAATGGAGGTATGTCCACAATCACCCCAAAGAACTTATTATTGGTAGTCCATCTCAAGGGGTAAGAACTAGGTCTTCATATAGAGATGCATGCAATCATTTAGCTTTTGTTTCACAAATTGAGCCAAAATGTTTTGATGAAGCAAAAGATGACCCTGATTGGATAAATGCAATGCATGAAGAATTAAATCAGTTTGAAAGAAATAATGTATGGACCCTAGTTGATAGACCAATAGATTATCCCATAATTGGTACTAAATGGGTTTTCAGAAATAAATTGGATGAGCATGGAAACATAATTAGAAATAAAGCAAGATTGGTAGCTAAAAGTTATAATCAGAAAGAAAGTATTGATTTTGATGAAACCTTTGCTCCAGTTGCAAGATTAGAAGCTATTAGATTATTATTTGCTTTTGCATGTTTCATGAATTTCAAATTATTTCAAATGGATGTTAAGAGCACTTTCTTAAATGGATATATTGCTGAAGAAGTTTATGTAAAACAACCATCCGGTTTTGAAAATCATGTACATCCAAACCATGTGTTTAAATTGAACAAAGCCTTGTATGGTTTGAAACAAGCATCCTGGGCATGGTATGATAGATTGAGCAAATTCTTAATAAGTAACAATTTTATTAGAAGAAATGTGGACATTACATTATTTATAAAAAGAGAAAATGATGATATACTCATTGTGCAAATTTATATGGATGACATCATTTTCGGTGCTACTAATGAAATCTTGTGTCAAGACTTTGCTAAGCTCATGCAAGGAGAGTTCGAGATGAACATGATGGGTAAACTCAACTATTTTCTCGGACTTCAAATAAAGCAAAATGTAGATGGAATCTTTATTAGGCAAAGCAAATATACAAGAGAAATTCTGAAGAAATTTGGCATGGAGAATTCCAAATGTGCCGGTACCCCTATGAGTTCATCTTGCAAACTTGATATGAATGATAATAGTAAAGTAGTAGATTTAAAGCTTTATAGAGGCATGATAGGATCTCTCTTATATTTAACTGCTAGTAGGCCTGATATTTTGTTTACTGTATGCATGTTTGCTAGATTTCAAGCTAATCCTAAAGAAACACATTTAAATGCTGTAAAAAAAATCTTAAGATATTTAAATGGTACTAAAAATCTTGGTCTTTGGTATGCTAAGCAATCCACTATTGATTTAATTGGTTATTCAGACTTTAATTTTACTGGTTGTAAAATTGATAGAAAATCAACCAGTGAAACTTGCCAATTTCTAGGAGTTAACTTAATCTCATGGTTTAGTAAGAAACAAATTTCAGTTGCTTTGTCTACAACTGAGGCTGAATACATAGCTGCTGGAAGTTGTTGTGCTCAAATCTTGTGGATTAAACAACAACTAGAAGATTATGGCATTAAACTTAAGACATTCCCATAATTATGTGATAATATTAGTGTCATTAATTTGACTAAAAATCTAATTCAGCACTATAGGACCAAGCACATTGAAATTAGACATCATTTCATTAGAGATCATATTCAAAATAGAGATATAATTCTTGAATTTGTTAGTACTAATAAGCAATTAGCTGATATTTTCACAAAACCCCTTGATGAAAACAAATTTTATGAAATTAGAAGAGAACTTGGCATGTTTGACCCCCTGTCAGAATGAGTCAGCTACATATATTGATTTTTTAAATTTTTTCTGGACATGCTTTTAATGATTAAAAATCATGACAATTAGCCCAACTGATCCCTCTTCATGATTCCATAACATGCGTAGGTTGTAAAAATCATTTTGTGTGAAATTTCTTGGATTTTCTGGGGCCCTGACGTCATTTTTCCTCATGTTAGTCGATTGGGGAGTCGACTAACATGGAGTTAGTCGGCATGGGAGCCGACTAACTCCAAGAAACTCTCAGCCTTTAAAAGGGACCGAGCGTCTCTTGGTGTTCCACTCTTCCATTTCTTCCCAAACTCCTCCAAACTCTTCCCCAAAGCCTAGAACCCTCTAAATCCCTCCCTTCACTCTCTCTAGATCCCTCTCTTCCTCCAGATCTAGTGCCCTAGCTCCATGGCTCCGCGGATGAGCGTCCCCTGTGCGCGGCAAGATGAAGCTCCGGAGAGCTCCCGCGAGAGAGGCGCACAAGCCCCTGCTGTGCCTTCTCCCTCGAGGTTCTCTGACATCCAATCCTTGTCCATAAGAGCCATCTCCAATGGAAGGATCGTGGACTTTGGATTCCTTGCTCGGGAATGGTTCACCATTGGGCGGATGCTTCAACAAAGAGGATGGAGCTACATGTGCAAAACAGAGGTTGCCATCTATCCAAAACTGTTTAGGGAGTTTTACGAGAATCTTTCTATTGATTATACATCTCCATCTTCTGTGGTGAAAGGGGTGAATATTGAGCTAGACCGTGCCATCATTGGTAACATTTTGAGAGTCCCTATTGGTGGGGTTAGTGAGGATTCACCTGAGGACAGGGCTCATAGGATTGAGACAATCCTTGCCATTAAGGATGGAGAGGGAGTGGACCGCTTGGAGGCCAACTCCCTAAATGTGAAAATGAGATTACTCCATCATATTATCTTCAGAATTTTCATCCCCAGGACTGATAGTTTCCATCTGGTCACTGAGAAGGATCTGACCCTTATGTACCATATAGTCAGTGACATTCCTTACGATTTTTCAGAGTTGATGTTGACTATGTAGAGGGAAACAATCAACAGAGTTAGATCTGCTCTTCCCTATGGTATTCTTCTCACCCACTTCTTTAAGCATTTTGGAGTAAGATTGAAGGGTGAAGAATCCACCAAGCTACACCATTCGGACTTCTACAATGACCACTCCCTGCATCGAATGGGTTTTGTTAAGATTAATAGGTGGTGGACCAGAGGAGGAGGCAGAGATGTAGAGGCAGATGAGCCAGCTGAGGCTGAGGGTCCATCTTCATCTTCACATGAGGAGAAATTTGGACCTAGCACTCAGGCTTTGACGCGAGCCTCAGGAGTCCCTTGATTGCCACAGAGGACATCCATTGAGCTCAGTCAGGATCAACTGTAGTTCATTGTCAGAGAGGTGACATCTGCACTCTCCAGCAGGAGTTCAGGGGATAGTAGCTCATCTACAGGTGACTTTACTATGGTACCCTATATTTTTACTATAAACGAGACCATGTCCCAGATGATGATGAGGTTGGATAGGCTGGAACACTCTATAAATGTTATGAATGAAAGGCTGCTAATGCAAGAGATGAGAGATCATGGATCTGGATCCAGCCGTGATTCTGAGAAGATAGCCCGAGTAGCTGAAGATGTGAGGTAGTTGAGGGCTCAGATTGTGACTTTTGATGGAAGATCTGAGAGACTGGAGATGTCTATTGGTCTTCTTCACCATCTGGTCTCCACGATCAGTGATCAGCTAGCTCCAGTTGCATTTCAGCCACCTTCCCATCCTTTTCAGCCACCTCCTCAGCCTAGTTTCACTTCTGCTCACCCCCGCTCTAGGCCACCTTATGCATCCTATCGTCCTCCTCCACAAGGACGCGGCTCTGGATCTTCTGCTCAGCCTTCTGTTATATCTTCGGATGAGGAGTAGTTTAGGTTATCTTGCTATATTTAGAATGTATTAGGATCTCTATGTATTAAAATGTTTGTATTAAAACTTGATGTTTGTAATGCTGTATTAAAATCTCATGTATTAAATTCTTTTGTATGAAATTCTATGTATGAAATCTTATGCTTAATGAAATGTTTCCTTTTTTATAATTCTGTGTATGAAATTCTCTTCTTATGAAATGTTTCATATTAATTATATGAGATTTTCTATTTTAAATTTGTCATGAAAATTTTCAATATTAAACTATCAAGGATGAGATGTATAAAATTAAGTGCTTAATCTTTCACTTCCTTTTTAATTGATGACAAAAAGAGGGAGAATGAACCCGAGAAAAGATCTAAGAGGGCAAGCACACATTTAAAAAGGAGAAGGATCTTCCTTGTCATGTTTCAGCAAATTTTTCAATAATTCTTCATAGTTCAGCAAGTTTTAAAAATCTTTCATTATGTTTTAATAAGTTTGTAAAGTTTTCAAAAAGTTTCAGTATATTTCAATAAGTGTCAAATGTTGCAAAAAGAAACAATGTGAGCATATATTTAGGGGGAGAAGAATGCAATCACATAAAACTGTTTAGCAAAATTTGACCTCTTAAGAAGAAGATGGCCTTTTTGAAATTTTTCAACAAAAAGGGGAAGATAAAACTTGTTGGTTTCATCCTACTTTCATTTAAAACAATTGAGCTTCTTTTGAAAACTTTTCTTGAGAATTTTTGGCATCAAAAACCAAAGTTTCGGCACACTATGCAGATTTTTGGCACGCCTTTGGCATATACATATTTAATTGCCAAAACTCTGAATTTTTAGAATCAAAATTGTAATTTCAGCATAAAGACAAAGTTTATTAGCATAAATCTTCATCACAGCACATAACTTTTGCATTTGGCACTGAATTTAATCGTTTTGGCACAAGATTTAACTTTTCATGAAAAATTCAAATTTTTGCTGAAAATTCAGCTTTTTGGATTAAAATTCACTATAAATCCCATAAAAAATTTGATTTCTCTGAATTCAAAACATAAAAAATGAATATCATATTGTTTTTGAAAGACTCTGATGAAAATTTTTAACTTTTGACTCATATTCTCACTTTTAGCACTCTTTTTGAGATTTTTGGCACAAATCCTACATATGAAACTGACTTAGAAATTTCTCCTGATATAAGGCAAATAATCTCAACCTTATGCTAAGTTCAATGCTGCATTGCCTTAAATTATTATTTTAATTTTATACTTAATGGTTTTATCATCATAAAAAAGGGAGAGATTGTTAACCTCACATTGATTTTGATGATCACAAAATAATTAAGTAGGTTACTAATGATTTTGGTGTAGATCAATGGACATGCAGGTATACTAAGAGTCACCAAGAGTATTTAAATGGATTTCAAACTTAAAAATGAGCATATGGTTCAAGAAAGAGAGTTCCAAGATCTGAGAAGGATTATTCAAGGTCAAGTTAAGTAAATTTCAGATGTTTGGCAATGTTCTCAAATGAAGAAAATTCAAGTTATGAGAGTTATGGTACTAGGTTTCCTTGATTCAATGAGTTTCCTAATCCATGGAATGATTTTGTAAGTTTTGGAGACTTTAGAGCCGACTAACACCCTGGGATGGTTCATAACGGCTAGTTCTAACATTCCAACGTTCGGAAACGGCCACTCTAATGGTTCAATCCCTCAACCAACTATAAATACAAGTTAATGGGATATATTAGTAAGAGATTAAGTAGATTTTTGAAGGATTACAAGTGAGAAAAAGAGATATTTACCAAGTCAAATCGAAAAAAAATTCAGCCTGCTTCAGTTTTCAAAAATCACTATTGCTGAAGTTCAAAAATCCTTTAAAGCCCATTCAAAGCTTCCACCAATCACTCCAAAAGCTTCATCAAGTGCTCTTGATTCCAGCATTCAAAGAAGTGAAGCTCATTCAAGGGAGAAAAGCTTCAAATATGTAAAGTACTATGTATTGTCTTTATTTGCTCATTAAAGAGCTATACTTGCTGAACTTATTTCACCTTGTAAACTGTTGAGTTTCAACTTGGTTGAAACTTGTGTAGGGTGTGCCAAACCCTTAATTGGTGGATTGTAAAGGCTTCCTTGTGCTTGAAAATAAGAAGCTAGCTGAGTAAGCTAGATTGTAATCGTTGGAGAACGATTAGTGGTGAAAATTTTCAAGGGGTTCTTAGGGAGTGGATGTAGGTACAAGGGTTAGCACCGAACCACTATAAATCTTTGTGTTTGTGTGTGTGCCTTCCACTGTTATTCCTGTTTGTTTTAAGTTTGATATTTCACTCTCACATTTTCTCATAGTTTTGCAAATTTTACACATCTTTGTTAAAATTTTAAAAAGAACCCAATTCACCACCCCTCTTGGGTTGCTTAGCTGAGCAACAGGTTGGCCAGAGTCAAGCATAACTCGGATCCAACATAATTTTAAAAAGAACCCAATTTATCCCCCTCTTGGGTTGCTTAGTTGGGCAGCAAGTTGGTCCAAAGTCAAGCATAACTCGGATCCAACACAAAATATTTAAGTTTGGAACATATTTGCATTTGACTCCAGCATCTAGTAATTATTTTATAGCTAAAATATAATAATTAATAATTAAATATAAAATTATTAAAAAGCTAAATAAGACTAAAAGGGCCAACCTAAACTAATTTTTTAATCAAAAACTTTTAATTCCATCCAAATAATTAATCATTCATAAGTTTATAAATTATAATTTTTAGAATACATGTTGATATATTTGAAGGAATTATAAATAAGAATCCATTAAAATAAATAATAAAATATAAATATTTAGATATAATTAAGTGAAAATAAATGAGAGGAGATGCGGTTGTTAAAAATTAAAAGAAGAATTAGTCTAAATAAGGATTTATTCAATGAATTGGTAAAACTAATTTGAGTGAAAAAAATAAGATTTATATAATTTAAGTTTATAGATTGAGTCAGACTAAGTTTGGAGCAGGATTGGTTTATTTTTATTGACCTAAATTTAACCCGGATGATACGTAGGTCAGGTTACAAGATAAGATCTTGACCTGACTTGAAATTTAGATAGAGATCTAATTTCAAACATGATCCAACCCATGAGTCTTCAAATATGGATTGGGTTGGTACTAAATCGGGTCATAGGTCAGCTCATCTCATTTGTAGCCTTAGATGCTATCTAGGTCAGGTTTGGCCAAGAATTTTTTTATTAGGGTCAGGTATGAATTAGATTTTTTGGACTAAAGCTTTGAATGGGTTACAATATAAGGTAGAATATTATCTATACATACATATATCGAAATAAGAATATATGTATATGTATATATATATATGTGTGTATATTTATTAATTTTAGAGAATAGATTGTGATCACTAGCACTTCCTGCCCAACTTGCAGTAGTTCGATAGAAAATTTTGATCTATTTGACTCTAGAAATGATTATCTTTCCCCCTTAATGCTACAAGGATTCATCTTGACCAATTTGATGAGAGGGCAGATTAGATGATTGATTTGTCACAATGCCTCTTGATGAAGACATGAAGTGTAAACTTGATGCCTTGTCATGTTGCACACTATACCCTCATTACTCTTCAGAATACATCTTCAATTTGAGTGCATGATATTAGGAATAGAAAAAAAAAAAATCATCCCTTCAAGTTAATCTACATTTCAAAAAAATAATTGTTGAAAACGAATCAGATACATACTGCACCTTAGCATATCCATATTCATGTACAGATGCAAATACAAATATTAGTTAGATAAAAAAACTAATCCATATTTGTTTGGGTAAAATATAGATTATTGTCACATTGTTTAAGCACTATTAAATTGTATTCATGTACTTTGAAATATTATACTTAATTACTGTATGTGTTTTCTATTATCGTATGGAGAGATATGTCGTTAACTTTTAGCATCTATAGCCCAAATGACCTTTAACATTGGCCGAGGTGGAAAAATTGGGGACTCCCATTAAAATACAAAGATTGCATCTACTTAACAAATTAGGAACTTAACTACTCTCACTATCAAAAAATCTTCATTTTTTTAGGTTCATTGTGATGATTAGAAGATCGAGGGATTAAGGAGAAGATTAAGAGAAATTGCTATTGATTTCATTGATTTCACGTGCTAAAACCTCGTTTAAACAAACACTCATGCATTAAAAATGTTGCACATATGAGTCATATGTGTAGAAGTTAACAATATATCCTTTTGCGTAATAACAGATAAAATATATGGTAGTTAAGTATAATATTTTAAATTACATGGGTATGATTTAATAGCTCTTAAACCACTAGGTTGTAATCTATATTTTACCTTATTTGTTTTAGTTGGATAACGATCCAATCAAATATTAGAAATATATATATAATACGATATAAATTTGATAGTCAAAGTTTATAACCATCAAATCAATGGTATTAAATTAAAACAATACCACATCAAGTCCATGCCATACAAATCGATCATTTTTTTTTCTTGAAATTTCATTAGTGTTATGTAAGATTAGAAGCATCACTAGATATTTAGTTACGGATTGGATAATTATTTATCCATATCTATCTTTGTTTTTCTTCAACAAATATGAACACAAGTATAGATGGTAGTTGGATGCTCAAGTTTGTAATTAAAAGAAGAACAATTTAAATGGTTTAGACATGTATAACATAGACCTAGTAACTATAGTATTTTACTCTAATTGTTTAATCAACAAGTATTTATGCAAGAGAATTTTTACATGCAATTTTTCTACACGCGACCCAAAGAAAAGATTAATTGGAATATAAGAATACATGCAGTCATACTATGCTATTCTTTTAGGAATGCTACAAATTTAAAAACAATTATAATATATATATATATATATTGATGATCATATTATGCTATCTTATTTTCTATTTTAGATATAATATATCCTATCATCATGGGAGATCCATTAGCAGATGGTTCTCTATGCTATACTGTTCAGATAAACCACTGTTACATGGATTCCAATGATCACCTGGTGAGAACTCCTCTTCATGGCTCTTTGGATTGCCTAGTGAGAACTCTCCTTTATGGCTCTTTAGAACAAATTGCAACTTCATGAACCTTCTCAATGCATCGAGCTCCACTGCCACTTCTTTAATTGTTGGTCTTTCTTCACATTTTAAGCTCAAGCATCTCTTTGTGAGTTGGGCAATTACAAAGAAATGCCTTTCTTCAGCCTCTTTTGCTATTTCATGATCCATTGCTTTCAATAGGTGATTCTCTTTTGATATAACAAAGTGTAAGGCTAAATTTCTTTTGATTCTCTTTGAACATAACAAAGTGTAAGGCTAAATTTCTTTCTTCTTTTGATTTACAAAAAAATACTACCTTTTGTCTGGTCAATAGCTCTATAAGAACTACACCAAAGCTATAAACATCGCTTTTCTCTATTAATTGCCTTATATAAAGTTATTCAGAATCTAAGTATCCTAGTGTCCGTTGCACGAGAGTTGTTATGTGAGTCTAATCATATGGGATCAACCTTGAAGCTCCAAAATCTGATATTTTGGCTATATAATTTTTAGCTAAAAGTATATTTGTTGACTTGATATTTCTGTAAATGATTGGCATTGAGCCAGCAGAGTGTAAGTAGCTAGTGCTCCTGCGATTTCCATAGTAATCATCAAATGGTTCTTCTATAAGATTGGAGAGGCATTATTATCATGTATGTAATGAAAAAGGGTTCCATTGGATACAAATTCATAAACTAGTAATGGAACTTGGGTTTCTAGACAACAACCTAACAACTTGATTACATTCTTGTGATTGATTTGAGAAAGAATAACCACCTTATTTATGAATTGCTCGATTTGGATCTCATCCACTAGTTTGGACTTCTTGATGGCTACAATTCTTTCATCTGCTAACAGGCCTTTATAAGCAGTACCATATCATCCTTTTCTAAGCACTTGATTTTCATTGAAATTATCAGTAGCCTTTTCAAGTTCTTCAAAGCTAAATATCCTTATAGTCTCTTGGTGCGAGGTAATACGTTGATGCCACAACAAACCCCCATTTTGCAAAGGGTATCTTTGTCTGATTTTTTTGATCCTTCTTTTCATCAATCCCCGGTACACCCAGAGGCTTGTCATGAGAAGCATAACCAAAGAAATCAGCCCCACACCTACATGTACACCTCAAAACTTTGGTTATCAGAAAAAAATGATAGTTTGTTGAAGAATGTTTAATAAAATTAAGAGCACTCTAATTGGTAAGAATGTAGCTAACAATCATATTACAAACACTTTTAACTAGCTTTAGTTAATCACATTCAACATATATTTGCAAAATTAATTAGGATTAGTTATGTGAATCCTATCATATCCATGATCTTTTTCCTTCTTCATGGCGACACATTCTGCAAGTATAAGTTTTATACATATTGTAATCCTACCATTCCTCTTGGGTCAAGTTGTATCCCCCCACTACATTGCATGAATTTAACCTGCAGAATACTAACAAATAATTGAAAACAAGGTCTGAATTCTAACTTGCCTCAAAATAAAATAAAATAAAATAAAATAAAATATAAAATAAGAAGGATAACAGTGTGAATTCAAACTTTCTCAGTGAATCATGAGAGTCTGAAAGAAAGAGATTACCTAAAGTAATATCTAGAGGTGCAAACCTGCTGCAGCCAAAACCCTTTTTCAAACCATCACCCCCTTATTCCTGGTGGACAAACGCATTTATAACTCCCCATTGTGCTGATGCATCGCCGTGCGCAAGGGTTGGTCCCTGGATGTTTGCACTCGTCGATGTCTATCATGCAATTAAACGAATATAAGGAACCCAACTAGTCAAGACATTTGATAACAAGGATTTGATTTCCCAGAAACTTATAACAGCAACACTTGATTATATAAATTGGGAATGAGCTCAGCAGATGGAAGAGGGTACGTTTTCTTCATTTCTCATAATTTTTAGGTGATAAGTTTGTAGAATCTAAAATGGAATCGAAAAACTTTTGTGGGTGTGAATTAGTGCTGTTAGTGAAAGTTATTGGACAGTAATCTAGCAACACGGTTGGAATCCGTCTATACCCAGGTGACTGGATGACAACTGAGAAAATTTTTCTAAAGACAAATTTCCTATGATCATACCAAGACAATGACCCAATGCCAACAGTTTGGATCATTAAACATGCATCACTTAGAAGCCATTGCATTTGAAAGGAGAATATATATATATATATATATATATATATATATAAAGCCATTCATCTTTTTAACCTAGAAAGCAGCTATCTTTGGAAATTGAAAGAAGTAATCATAATTCCAAAATATAAATTACTGTTCAGCTTCTGTTGGTCGAGTGATCATCATTTACTCCTGCATCTTGATTGAATTTTATTCCATAGTTTAAGCCAATTTTCCTAGAAGCAACTTTGTCAATGATCATTTGGGCTTGAGGCAAATTATGATTTCAGTATTGCAGTTATAAATTATTACCATCCTCTGAAACCATTATGGACCATTATTATAAGTTATGACCATCATGGTCGAGTATTATAAAGCTAATGATTTATAAGACTCCACTACGATTGCTTTAATAATGGGCCGGAAAGACAGATTCTTTTCTTTTTTAAATCTAAAGTAAAGCCCAAAACTTCAAATTCTTAATAGATTAAATCATTATTTTATACATGATATTGACATTACATATGCTTTGCAGATCTAAATATAATTTTTATAAATAATTTTTAATATTATTTAATTAATATAAAAATCTATTACTTTGAAATCGTAATGGGATGTAATAATGGCAATGGAGCTCTTTACAATAATGTTGTCATGTGCTTATATGCAGTAACACGAAGTAATAAAACCGTTCCACCTATATTGACTAGAAATAAGAAATGTTGAGGACGCAATACACCACAAGCTTATGTTTTACATGTACAACTTTATAAATTTATTTTCGTCACCATATTAGATTCGCAAGGGTTTGATTTATTGAAAGATGATCAGGTTTATTAAATGACCGGTATATCCTAATTTCTAGCCAGTAACTGTAATTTGGAAGAGCTATTTAGCAAATTTAAATCTAAATAACACTATTTAGTATTTCTTGTACGCTGATAAATGATAAGTTTGGTGAACATGTGTACAAAAAAAAAAAAAAAAACACTATATAATAAAAGATGCATACGGAGAAACCTTCAAATCTTCTAGGTTTCATTTAGGTATAGTTGCTTGTCCTAGCTGATGCCCAACGGTTATACAGTTATCTGTAGTTCTGTTTGAATTAGGGTATTTTTGAATGACTCTTCGTCAACAGCTGAGGTTATAACTAATTTAAACAGTTTCATGGCTGCTAGTGAACAATTGCTCAGCAGTCAGTCAAAAAAAAAAAAAAAAAAAGCATTAGGCATTATATTAAAAAAATCTACGATCCGCTTACGTACGATGATGATGGGGATAAGTGATGGTAATTGTAATGATGGTCAAGACTTATTTATCAGTTTGACTTGGAAAGTAGTGGGATCCCTGTCAACAGTCAATAGCAAAAAACGATCTATCGTTAGTGGGCATGCTTTTAAGGCGGCTGCAAATTTCTATTCATCGTCACGCGGGCCTAGTTTTGTCTCCAAAGGTACCTGTGACTTTATATCCGTTTGTCTACGACCATAGGATTTCAGACTTTGCATTCCTCACGGAACTGTCAGATGGCTTGACAACAACAATACGACCGCATATCTAAATATACCTAAAATAAATCAGCATAACATCCATGATTCAACAAAAAAAAAATTTGGGTACTTTAATTCGATTAGAATTCAACTCATTCGATGCAGTAATGATATACGACAAAAAGAGGAATCGAGGACTTGACGGCCGTCTTTTCTTATTTACGAAAAGAAGCTGGTGAGAGAAAGAGCAAGGAAGGTTCATCACGGTGGATTTTCAAAAAAGGATAGAAGTGGAAAGGAGGAAAAAAAAAACATGATTGATGGCATTGAAATAAATGTCGATTTAATTGGGGACATTCAATTCAATCACCTGGTAAGTGATTTTGAACAGGACTCTCCTGGTTCAAAATTAGCGAGTTGGAGAAAATCTGGACTCGGTGGAAACAGTCCAAAAAAATTCCACCCATGCACTAGGACGAATGAGAGCTGCAGGCCTGCAGCAGCGAGGGCCTTGCAAGCTGTCGTCTCACCTAATCTAGGACACCGATGCAACGTTTGCACCACCTCTAAGAATGGGTTCATAGAAAAATAGCTAAAATATACCTTGGGACCGCAAACTTCACTCAAAATTTTTATCCTTTCGTCATATGGAGTTAAAAAATTGGCAGTGTCACGAACATCTAAATTGATTAGAAGAATGATTATTAGCTATCTTATCAATTATAATTAATATTAATATTAATAAAATATTAAAAATATAATATTTTTAAAATATAAAAAAATTAAATTATAATAATTAAAAGTTGGAATATCGTAATAAATTTTGTGCAAAAGTTTCAGAAGTATATTAAAATCTATGGGAGCGAGTGGTTGGCGTCGGGAAAAAGAAAAAAGAAAGGATGACGCTTTGCGCGGGCCTTGACGGAGACGGGAACGCACTTTGCATCCATCCGGAGCGTAGGGGCTTCCAGCGTAGCCTTGGTCGCAGCTGTAGCGGTACCCCACTCCGTTCGGCGAGTCATTGCAGTGACTGTGTTCCTTGCACGCGTGCTCCGTGGCGTTCCTCCTCGTGACCTCCTCGCACGTCTCGTTCCCGATCGCCCAGTCCAAAACCACGGGCCTAAACCCGCCATTGGTGGTTCCATTTAGATCGTCTGGGGAGAACCTCTACCAGTCCTTGTCTACGATGAAGGCCTCGCTGCACGGCAGCTCCGGCGCCTCGTTCCTGGACCCCGTGAGATTTCTTACGCTGGTGAAATTCAACCTGAAGCTCTTGAGCCGGGGGAGCACCGGCGCGTGGCAGCACCCCACGCCGGAGCACTCACCTTCGATAACTGTGTCGCGGCTCACGCAGAAGGACACGCACCCGCTGCTAACTCTCGAGCTGCCCGTCCCGTGGATCAGGGCCATGGCGACGCATCCGGTGGCCGTGAACTTGTTCCTCGTGGCTGAGAACGTGTAGGGGGTGCCCGTGAGATCGAGGACGTGTCTGGGCCAGAGGCTGTCGTTGGAGGAGTTGCCGTGGCACTGCCATGCAATTGCCCAGCCGACGATCCGCACGTAGCCGCCGTCCAGCGATATGTTCAGCAGCTGGTAGCGGTCGTCGCCGAGCTTCAGCATTGGCAGGCTTCCCTGGCTGAGGTCGCATTCGATCTCGAAACCGGGGAGAGTAGCAAGGCCGACGCTGCCGTTGCCCGCCACCGCGAATGGGTATTGGATGGGGTCCAGTTGTAGCACTGGGGAGCGTTCACTTCCAGCACCGAGGGATCCAACCTATTGGAGAACGAAGGTGGTACCAGCCACAGAAGTTGTAGCATGAAAAACGGCAGAAGAATCACGTCTCCACTCAAATTTTCTCCTCCTCTCCTTGCAAGAAAGGAATGGTGCGGATGGGTCTATGGAGGAATAGAGCCCTTAACCTCGACAGGCTCACCTCACCGACCAGAAGAACGAAAAGGGCTGAATTCCCATCACTGTTCACTACCAGGTGAGTTAACACGGTCAAGTTGCAATAGTGCTATAAGTCAACCCAGCCCGCTTCTCCATTCACACGGTCAATTTCTAGTAGTGTTATAAGTTTGGGACCCAGACATGAAGACAAGAGGACCCAGACTAGACGAAACAACAAAGCTTGGAAAAATCATAGCTCATCTTTGAAACGAAGACAGCACGTATCCACTAAATGTAAAATGAAACATGTAAAGTTACTTAAAGAGTAAATTTTCCTCCATGATTGAGAAAAATAAAATGCTGAAAGCGTACACAAGCATAATTTTTCAGATAGGTCTCTGAAGGAATTGAGGTCTTCGACGTCGACAGGTGTTTTAATAAAGGCTCGTGGGGAAGCCTCTCCGCTACGTTCCCTCAGAAAAAGAAAATTCGACAGACTCACATCACCTACCAGAACGAAAAGCGCTGAATTCCCATCACCACCAGGTGAGTTTAAGACGGTCAACTTCCATTACTGTTACAAGTCAACCGGCCGGCTTCTCCATCCAGAGGGGAAAAACAATTTAAAATGAATTAAACAAATTATCTTAGTTCAAGGCATAGAAGATGCCCATTTCCGTCTGAACAATATGGACGCATGGGAGCGTCGCTGCAGCGGCGTAACAAGCTCTATCGTTTCATTGTAAGCAAACGGGCTCCATAGTTGAATTGAACTCGTTGAGTATAGCCAGGGTTTTGAAAATGGACAGGCTGTCATCAGTTCCAGCCACCGGATAGGGTGTCGCCAGTTTCCAACCAGCCACTTCATTTATTTCTCAAATAATCCACACATGGTGGGCAGCTAGAATAGATTGTCCGAAAAATAGCAGAAGTTTACAAAATATGTCGAAACATTCTTGAAAAAGGAATTATTTGGTAAATCTAAGATACTCTGTAACTATCACACATACAAGACAAGATTATGATGCATTATGCTATATCCTAGCTAGTCTCTAATTCACATGACACAAAATCATTTGAGAATATTAATCGATGATAGCAAATGACTCTCCATACTGCACTATTTTGTGGTTTCATAATTATTTTCATTTAGAGGTTTTTTTGACCCAGAAGTTCTCTTCTTGGCTCTATTGATCTCATTGCTACTTCATCAAGAGCCTTCTCGGTGCACCAAGCTCCACAACTACTTCTTTCATCGTTGGTCTTTTCTCACCTTCCACACTCAAGCATCTCTTGGCAAGTTGTGCAACTGCAATCAGATGCCTCTTATCAACCTCTTCTTTTAATTTATGATCCACCACTTCTAATAGACGATTCTCTTCTAGCAATGCAACAAAATATGATGCTAAATTTCTCTCCATTTCTAACCTGCAAAAAGAAATAGGTTTTTCTGCAGTCAAGAGCTCCACAAGAACTACTCCAAAACTATAAACATCACTTTTTTCGGTCAGCTGGCTAGTGTAGAAGTACTCGGGGTCCAAGTAGCCTAGCGTCCCTTGAACAAGCGTGGTCACATGAGTTCGATCAAATGGAACCAGCCTTGAAGCTCCGAAGTCTGAGACTTTTGCAATATAGTTCTCATCCAAGAGTATGTTGGCAGACTTGATATCTCTATGAATGACTGGTATGGGACCTTTAAAATGTAAATAAGCAAGTGCTCTTGCAGTTTCTGTAGCAATCCTTAGACGATTCTCCCATGACATTAGAGAAGAAGAGTGACTATTGTGAATGTGATGGAAGAGGGTTCCATTAGATATAAATTCATATACTAGCATGGGGACTTGGGACTCTAAGCAACAACCTAAGAGTTTGACTACATTCTCATGGTTCATCTTAGAAAGAACAACTACCTCATTAATGAATTGCTCGATTTGGGTTTCATCCATCAGTTTCGACTTCTTAATAGCCACAACACTTCCATCTGACAAAATTCCCTTATAAACGGTACCATATCCACCTCGCCCAATAACCTGATTCTCACTAAAGCCACTTGTTGCCCTTTCTAGTTCTGTTATACTGAAGATTGTGGCACTGACCTCACCAGCAGATAAGATGTGTTGTTCCAATAAGCAACCTCCATTTCTCAGAAAGTTGTCTTGTTTGAGTCTTGTAATCTTTCTCTTCTTTAATCCCTTGTATGTCCAAAAGCCTCCAATGACTAGTATAATTAGTAGACCTAACCCCACACCTGCAAGAAAAGTGTAGTTTTACATGAATCTATTAGTTTTAAATGTTAAAATTTAAGAATACTTTTTGAAAAAAAATGAAATTAACTTGTGCTTCACCCTTTTGCACCTTTAGCCACATGAGAGCATTGCTGGAAATTATATACAAGATCTAATTTTAAGCATCTAAACATCCTAAAGATTCATTCGCAATGGTTGGAGCAATACGTTCCACAGGTTAATTAGCAAGGAGCTGTAAATATCTAACATGATTGAATTCGGCACCAAGATTGATAATTGTCTGGATCTCATCAGGACAGGGCAACCTATTTTTGGTTGCATGGTTTCAAAAACTGTTTGATTGCATCATATAGCCTAGGAATTTTCTTAGTATTTAGTGATGATAATAGTGATGATGGCAAGAATAATTACAACGCCTTCATAAATGCATGCAGTTAAGGGCCAAAGAAATTACCAAGACCAATCGCGAGAGGAGTGGTCCTCTTGCAGCCAGACCCTTGCTTTTTACCGTCGCCGCTACTTCCTAGCGGGCAGAGGCAGCGAAACCCACCCTCCGTGTTCCTGCACTTCCAAACGCAAGGGTTGTCGTCCGGATCCTCGCATTCGTCACGGTCTGGAAAGTCATCGAATCCATGTAAGTGTTCGGCGAAAACTGAACTGCTGATCGGTAAATTAGATGCAAGCTAGTGTTGCAAAGCCCATCCAGAGCTCATGCTAAGTTACGGCACGAGGAGTTGCAGGGGGATTTGACTTGTTACCTTGACATCCACCTGGAGTATAAGGATTCCCGGTATAGCCCTCCGTGCAGTTGCAGCGATATCCAGCACCATTCGACGCATTGTAGCAGGCGCTGTTCTCCGTGCATATGGAGGCGTTCCTCCTCTTGACCTGCTCGCAGGTCTCGTTGCCAATCGCCCAGTCGAGGACCACAGGCTGCGCCGTGTGCCCTCTCCCCATTTTAAGGTCGCTCCTGAGCTCTGCGGCCGAGAAGACGAAGTGGGCCTGTTCCAGCACGAAGGCCTTGGTGCACTGCCCGTCCCCCTTGTCGGCCTGCCAGTGGGTCAGGTTCCCGGTTCTAACTAACTGCATCGAGTGGGTTAGGTTCCTGATGCTATCAAACCCCAGCACGAAACTCTTGAGCCCCTTGGGAATGGAGGCCTGGCAGCACCCCACCCCCGAGCACGACCCGTCCACCACGCTCTCCGTCGTGAGGCAGAACGACGCGCACCCCGTCGTGTGGTTGACGGAGACATTGAGCTGGGCCATGACGTCGCACCCAATCGCCGTCAACTTATTCCTCGTGTCGGAGAAGGTGAACGGAGTTCCTTCGAGGTCGAGCATCTTTTGGCCGGCGGGCCGGATGTCGTCGGCTCCACGGCCGCAGCGCCATGTGACCCCCTCGAGGAGCACGCGGATGTAGCCGTCGGGCAACGAGATGTTGAGAACTTGGAGCTTGGTTGAGCCCAGAGGAAGAAACATGGCGGAGCCATTCTCCCAGTGTTCGCAGGTGAGCTCAAAGCCAGGTAGGATCGATGGAGAATTGCCCTTCAGGGCGAAAGGGTAGGGGACGTCGTTGCAACCGAGGGCGTCGTTCTCGAGCGTGGATGGACTCAGATTTTTGGATGAGGAGGGCGGTGCCAGCCAAAGGAGTTGGAACAAAATTAGCAAAGGCAGAACCATTGCCTCCTCCTCTTGCTTCTCTCTGTTTGCAAGGGATTAAAAGCGAGAGCAGATTCTGCGCCTACCTTACCGGGAGGCTGGTTCACGACTATTGTCTCGTTCGGTGAGCAATTATTGCAGCTTTCCGAGGACTTGCACTGGTTCGAGAGTAAAGTGAAGCAGAGGACCCGCGAGGGACACCTCGCTGATCGACCGGTCAAAAGTTTCATCCTAATGTGAACGCAGGATTTGACTAGCCAAAGGCCTCATCCTAAGGTGAATGTACGAATTGATTGATAAAATAACATATCAATTATCTAACCAATTTTAATTAATTCTATATAATAAATTTTTAAAAATATAATAAATTTGAAACATAAAAAAATAAATTATAAAGATTAAAGGTTTTAATATTAAAATAAATTTTAAGTAAAAATTTATGATTTAAAATTATATTTTTATTTTTCTAAAACTAGCTTATGATATATTAAAATAGCAGCTGATAAATTCAAAAATAACACTCCCTCAGCAAGCCTTATTTATAATATTTGATAATTAAACTTACTTGATAAAAAGGTTTCTCCAAGGCTCCCAGCAAGAAATCAAAATATATTTGAATGATAAATTAATATTATATCAACTGACATTTCAAGACACATCTATTTAAAAAAGTCTCGTATATAATCTCAGTGAGAAAGCAGTACTTGTAGGAAGAGACATCTTTACCAAGATTTTTTGTGAAATGAAACCCTAATGAACCAATGCTTTGTCAACTCATTAACATACCTTATGCCTATGGCAACCCTAGGTAAGCTGCCCCATCAAACTTGTACAGTTTGCACACAGAATCGACCATTTTAGCAAGCAATCTGAGGACCAGATTTAGCCTATTTCACAAAAAGGCATAGCCTCGGATCCAACAGCTGTCAAAAACAAATTCGGGCAAACAAAATGAAATCATTCTTATTATAAGGACATGAGAGTTCAAATTATACATACGTGCATTTGGCCACAACTTGTGGGCAAAGTGAAAGATAAAACTGTTCTACCAGAAAAATAAATAATTTGCCATTGGGTAACCAATGCATTACTCGAATGAATTATTAAAAACGGGTTATAACTTCCTGCAGTTTAGGTCATCCAATCACCATTTTGATGATGTATGCCCATACAAAATTAAAAATGAGCATTATCAAAGAATTCCTCGGTCAGCTATCTGCGCCTTAGTAACAGGTTACCCAAAGACTGTCAAAAGTGATCTTAAGACCGAAGGTCGTCAAAGGAATGAGGCAAGCCATACAGAAGCTTGCAAGGTCCAACCGCTCAATCTCCAATAAAAAATGCAGATGTTGGGTTAGCCAACATACACGAAACCAATGATTTGAACAAGTCTGATCAGCCTTCCAGGCAAGATGCAACACTCATGACAGAACAGAATCACAATCCCGTTCTAAGCAGCCACTTACTCTTAGTTTCTGACATCAGAACAGCCAGGCGCAAGGCATTCTGTTGGCAAAGTTTAAATGGATTCCTCAATAGTGTAACACTTGCTTTTTCTTGGACCTAATAGAACTACATGAGCGATGATGAATGAATCACCCCTCTCTACTGCAAATTGCCACTCCCTCGTCCATATAGGGAACCAGTCTTTACCTGCAGACTTTGTAGCTTTAACCTCAATGTACTCCCTGCTTTCTTGATTCTTCCCAGTAATCAGATCATAGGGTAAGCCAGTCTCATTTTCTTCATTGACCCATTTAACATAACCAGAACCGACTTTCTCCACGAAGTATTTATAAGCTATCAGCTCCCCAAGCCTGCCAGTTTTCCGTAACTGGTTCCCATCTGGAGGCTGCAGACAGAACCTCTCCCTATCAGGTGACGTGGACAAATTGTTCAAACCTGAATCTGCCATGGGGATGATCGCTGAATCAGATATTTGACCTTTGGGTTCTGAACCAGAATTGATTTGCTTGTCAACATCATCAAAAGTTTCTACTGAATGAGGTTGATCTGTCATTTGCACTGAATCTTGCAACACCACTGTGCTTGTTGATGCCAAGCCCTCTTATATGATCCAATCCCCATTCTGTGAGCTATCATATGGTGAGAGAACTGGCCTTGTCTGGAGATGTTGTCTTCTCTAATAACTAAAATCTGGGGCACTTTTCCAATCTGTAGGTGGCCAATTTGAAATAATTCCTGGTTTCTTTTTAGATGCTGGGAAGCTCTGTTCGACATTCATCAGCTGGGAAGTTTCATCCTGATGCAGTTCCATCGAAGATGGAAGTGACCGAACAGGCTCATCATCAGGTAGTTTGGGAACCCTCTGACTATTTACAATAAAAAATTCCATTTGCTCGGTAGTGGAGTCAGAATCTGCCATGGTTGTGACCAGATGGAGAAAATTTGCCAAGTGCAGCTCAGCAGATCCATTAAAGAAAAATCGTGAAAGCTCCAAGAATATAGAGTGTGAATCTGAGATCCGAGTTGCATATAAAACATTTCCCTGCATAGTAGGTCAAAGTTTATGATTCACAAGTACAAAATTCAGTGGCATAAAACCAATTATCGATGTTAAGAGATGACCATCAACGCTACCACATGATGAAAATCGTGAACACTGGGTCATAAATGATTGTCAGCAATAGGATACAGTGTTCAGGTGTTAGTCAAAAGCACTAAAACCTTCTCATAGATCCCTCCTTTTTTTCACAGTAAAAGATGCCAATGAATACATCAAACTTAATTTAGATATGATGCCAATGAATACATCAAACTTAATTTAGATATGCCATCCATCTTCCATAACATACCAAGGATTCCTTATTGGCATACGGATATAGCAAAGAAATAGAGATACCCATCAAGTCGTTCTGTCCCGGAAACAATTGTATGCCTCATCATCTAGATAAGCATGCCAAGGATTGCAGGTCTAGCAAATAAGCTATTTGACATAATGACATTTAAGGCCTGCTATCTTGCCATCAAATTTAGCATCAAAGTTCACATCCTTCTGAAATTGTTAATTTCAGTACAATTCCAGAAAGTTTTTCATTTCATCTGAATTTAAAATTGCGAGAAGAAATTTTTTTAGTAAAATTGGTGCAACCATGTTGAAGTATACCTTCTTAATACTTTTACCTATCACAATTTTCCCTGGATGATAGTCCTGTGCCTGTCAAAAGATCACTGAACGGAACATTTTTTGATCACTTAAGGCAAAGGGAAGGGTTCAGTGCCTAAAGGCATCATTAGATTTGATCTGCCCTGGGCCTGGATTTTGGCCACAGGTGGAGGAGAAGATGGGATGGGGATCAGAACCCATCACTGATCTTTTTAATTATATATATATATATATATAGAAAGAGAAAGAGAGAGGAGGAAGGAATAGATTAAGCTATATTTGAATATAGACAGATCTAGAATCCGATCATCTTTTCTGTTCTTGAATCCGCATATATCACGAAGCGGCCTCATCTTTTTTATTTTTTTCATCTTTGAGTTCACGAATTATGTGAATCTAATGATGAGAGAGATGACTGAATCTAAACTTGGCTACATTCAAATATAGCCAAATCTCTCTCTCTCTCTCTCTCTCTCTCTCTCTCTCTCTCTCTCTATATATATATATATATATATATATATATATATATATATATATAAAGCACAGGCATTTGGGTTCATTGGATGACCACTACCGCTTATCTGAGAACTCATTAACCATTTGGCAGCGAAAAAAATCGTAAAGGATTTAAGGAGAACATATCATAAATGAATAATACTTGTTCAGCCAACAGGTCTCAGGACATCATCACTGGCTCTTGTAAAGAAAGCCTTCAACCTCAATCCCTTTCACTGAAGAATTTATTTCTTATTGCCATGCAGAGTATTACAAAGAAAAGGAAGGGTAACAACTACAGAACTCCCCTGCCTTCACTTAGCTTGATCGGCAGATTCTTTGGAGGTGGAGGTGGAGGTAGTGGTCACATCCCTGGCACACTGTGATACATACGGCTTCAGCTGCAGTAACATAAGCCATGAATCAGTAGAACCTATGAAAGACATACAAGATTCATAGTCAGGAATTTCACCAGAAGCCAGCTTATTGCAGATCATGTTTATGCAGCAAGAAATTGAATTTAACATGGGAGTGATTCAATCAAATAGTGGAAGATGAATGGCCAGGATTTGAATTCTGCTAGATATCTCATCACTTTTACAAACTCACTACAATTTCACAAAAAACTGTGCAATTTTTCCCCTATTTCTTCTTCTCATTTTTCCCCCTGAATATCATTATGTTCTTGGTTTTGCCAGATTTTATTGTTTCCTGCATTCGAACCACTAACTATTATCAATGTAGACTACACAATCACCAAGCTACCAAATGAACTTGTAACAAAGTAATCAAGTCTTCAGATGGCCACTTCGGTCTAAAGAGCCAGGTTCGATGTCCAAAAGATGTAGATTCAAATCCTAATTAGAGTACATACATATAGGTATGATTAACAGAGAGAGAGAAAGAGAGAGTTGATTTCTTCTTTTAAGTAGAAAAAGCAGAATTGATCTAACAATTACCAAAATGTCTCATCAGAGCCATGCAGCAGAATCCCAGAAATCACCACCCATTTGTTACCTTGTGAATAATATGTATTTATAAAAATAAGAGACAACCACTTTGACTAGCAAATTAACATTATGAAACGTTGCAAAGAAACTGTGTTTTATTAACATGACAAGAACTTTACTTAATTCAGTACGGATTAAAAGCATTTAATTAATGAAAATACCAAAAAACAATATAAGCTACAATACTATTCAGGGAAAATCACCTTAAAGTCACTCAAATCTGGGACAACATAACGTGGCAACTTTTCATCCATCACAACGTAACCACCTGTTACAAAATGAAGATTTTTTCACAATCAAAATGTCATTTCAATAACAAGTTAGCGGAAAATCAGACTTGAACTAGACATTTTTCTTTCCAAGTTACCAAGTAAATAACAAAAAAAATCAATGAAAGGGCAATGCAAAAATATTGTGACACCAGTTCACTAGCAAAGCCTAAATCCATCTATGTGGTCAGGCCTTACATGTCAAGGTACTATTAAGAAATGTTTTAGTTACAAGCAACTTTTGACTTGCTGTCACCACTGTGAATCATTGTCAGATTTCTAGGCCAAGGCAACCGAGTAAAAGAGAGGCAAGCCATGAAGTTGGGAAACCAGCCAGCTAATCTTGAACAACTTGTGGCATCAAAAAAAAATTGAGAAGTTGCAAATCAAGGTCCAACTTCAAGACCTGATTGCATGAGGGGATCCATGAGATAAAACAGGAAATAACGAAGGTAAAAACATGCACATCTGTGGACGTGATAGACAAAAACACGAGTCATACTAGCAAATCCTAGTTATCTATTAGTACTTTATATCTTGCATGGCATTTCACTTTTAATTCTCCAAGGACTTCATGTAACTTTTGGAAAGAGATGTACTCTTCAAAAAGGAAATATAACAGACCTTGTTAGTTCCTTTGTATCTTGAAAATTTCTTTAACCAGCAATAATTGACATTTGTTTCATAGGTACATGACCGTAGAAAAATCATGTATTTTCCACTTGAGTATATTAAATAGAATCAGGTTCGCATATCTGCATCCTAGGCAACAGATAGTGGCATGCAAAATCTGTTTCTATTGTGTGACCACATTGTAAGCAGACAATTTTGGACTCCAGATGCAAGTAGGTCTAGCATTCCTTTAAATTAACAAGGGTATCAAGGAATAACATTTCAGCAAACTTCTGAGTTCAAACTTCCAGCACTTGCCTTGAAAAATAATGTAATTCAAACCCATAATAATAATAAAAAAAAAAGAGCAAATGAAGATATATAACCAAAGTATGAGGGCTAGGATAACCTTTGCGCGTGTGGAAACCAGTGGGCTTGCAGTTTTTTCCTTTATAGTAGTCTCTGGGTCCTCTTTTAGAAGATAATATATTGAGGGATGAAGTTCGTTTTCTCCTCATTGCCCTCCCTAACCCAATTATCAGTCCCAATGGCATTTTCTATCCCTATCCACCACCCCAAGACAGAAAACTGCACAGGACATTTCCAAAATCCAAACATAAGCAAAACAAATTACTAATTAATGAACATAAATAAGATATATAGAGATAAACATAATGATATGTTATTTAAAATAAAAAAGTAAGTAAACTGTGTGCACTGGTACTACTAGTATGTTATTAGTAACCAGGTACAAAAATACAAGAATTGCCAAGAGCACTGGAAGTCAACAACCAATCAGCATGAAGAATATGGAAACAAAACCACACACAATTGCCAAACAATGATTGCTGAACAAAGTTGAGTTGGACCACAGTGCTTTAATATCTATAAACAAATTCTCAAACATGCTCTTTGTGCACGAATGCATCTAATCTTTTCATGAGATTAAGTTTGGTGCTAAAACTGCCATGGTCAAGGTAAAGTTAAGGCAGAATTGGACTTCTTGAGCTATCTGTGTTTTGGGGTAAGACCAAGATTAAAAGATGCATGACCATAATCAATTTCTTGCTTGTAGTTAATGAAAACTTTTTCTTTCATTTGGATACTTGGTTGGGTTCACTTTGTCAATAGACCAGTAGCTCTGGTGCAGCATGCATTCATGCGGATGCACATACATACATAACATGCATGCATGCATGCATACATACATACATCACAAACATATATGAAAGAAGAGTGAAGGAAAGTATTATGTTCTCAAATATGCTATCTATACATGAACCTGTGGAATCTTTTCATGATAAAAAGGAATTAAGTTTCGTGTTAAAATTGACACAAACAAGGTAAAATTAAGATGGAATTTGACTTTTTGAGATATCTAGGTTTTGGGGTAAGACAAAGATTAAAAGATGCATCATCATAATCGATTTCTTAATTGCAGTTAATGAAACTCTTTTTCTTTCATGTGGATACTTCATAGGGTTTCAGCAGGCATGCCAAGATTAAAAGATGCATCAACTTAATTAATTTCTTATTTTTAGTTAATGAAACTCTTTTCCTTTCATTTGGATATCATTGGGTTTCAAGAAGGCAAGCAGGCAAGATTGAAGGAAAGTATCATGTGCCACCTCTTGTTTCAGGCAAACCAAACAAGTGGGATTAGAATCAAGGTTGAAAGTGCAAATAGACATCAGCTGGGCAGAAAAAGCAATGGTGTGGAAAGCAATTATATTTTCAGTAACCCTCTAATCCTTTACCATCTAACTACTACCTTTCCATCGTCGTCAAGATAATGGTCAAGTTTAGCAAGTATTTGTAGAAGCTAACCTTTCATGCATGTAAAGAAGAAAACACACAACTTGGAGAGCTGAGAGGAGGCGAACTTGAGTGTTTTAAATTTGAGTTGCGAGACGTGACACTGGACTAGGATGTGGCAAGCGGTGGACAAAAACCCCCAAAAACATTATTCACTCAGTAGTACAGACTTCATAAGACAAAAGGAATTTCATAGATGCCATCCAGGGCATGATTGGTATTGTTTCTGCTTCTCAAAAAGTTCTTGCAGAAGGAGAAGACAGATAGGTTTTCTAGCTTCTAAAAGCAAGTTGATTTTTTTTCCTTCTAGAAGTACTTTCCAGATATTGTTATCAAAGACTTATTTTTTAAGAAGCATCTTTTTTTAGATGTTACAAAAATACTGTTATAAAGCAATGCCAGACACACACTTGGATTCTGTGTTTGGAAAGGAATGTGTAAGAGGAGTTCTTTTAACCATACGTTAAATGAGGGGCCTGTAAGAAATGCTTAAGGAGACTGTTATGCACTTCTGCTCTTAAAGCAGAAGATCCCTCATAAAATTGTCTTGAGTATAATGCATAGCAAATCTACATGAGGGAACTAGAGGATGATTTTATGCTTAAGAAATAATATAAGAAGACATAAAGGACAACTTAAACACAGTGGGTTCCAAAGATGTTGATGTTGTCTATCATCAACATATGCTGATTTGCTAATTGAAATCAGCTTAATAAATTCATTTTATGGTTCTGATATCTCATATACAAGCAAATTTAATGATGTAGGGATAGAATAAAATTACAAGAATCAAGTGGATTCACATATAATCTAGAGAGAGAGAGAGAGAGAGAGAAGTAAATAAATCAGGTTCATTGAGAACAAATTGGATATCTAGAAATTTGAAGAACACTAAGGGTTAAGTAGTACCACCACTAAGAAAAAAGAGCCTAAAGAAAAGGATACAAATTGATAACTAAAATGTCACATTCAAAGAAGATTCAATCGTTTTACATTACCACAAAGAACCAAGCTACGGACTATCATGATATACATTAGTATAGGCAAGCATGGTCAAGTAAACAAAGAACATGTAACACAGTAACAGTATCAATCACTAGAAAAAAAGGAAAAAAAGCACATAAAATGCAAAGGAAGCACAAATAAAAACAAGCAATTCACGTAAAACTAAGTGCGCAACATAAAATGACAAACTACACAAACAATGCCCATCTGCTAGGTCAAAATCCTGTTTCCAAAGCACAGGCAAAGGCAAGATACAGAGAGAGAGACGATTAATTTGTGAAGTCTGGTTACTGACCACTTCTCTTTCCTAATTCGACAAAATAAAAAAATATAATATCAACTAGACCGACATCTATATCAGCCATCAATCAAGATTTATATCCAACATCCAACGTTTTGTTTACGGATGATTAGTAATCAGGAACGAAGCAAAAGAAGGTAAAAAAGCGCACATTCGGATCCTCCTAAACAGATTCAAGCGCAGAGAAAGAAGCATGACTACTCAAATACGAATCATGAGGCAAAAAAAATCGAGTTTCCTATGTTTCAGAACAAATCCATAGGATTCGAGTAGTGAAACGGCTTTGAAACCCTTGAATATTGGATGGGGCTCTGTTTCTGTGGGTATTGCGATGAAACCCTCCTCGAGGTCGGGGAGGGGGAGCGGGAGCTTTACCTTGATGCCGCCGCGGTAGACGGGAGTGCCACGAGCTCCGCGGAATGAAGGCGTTGCGGGTTGGCGGCGGAGGCTTGGCCACGGGTCCGTCGGGCCGGTGAAGTCGAACTGAGCTCCCACCAGCGGGTCGCGGGTTCGCTGAACATAATCATGGTCATCTATGTATGCCGCCACTGAAGTCATGGGCATGAATACTTTTAATAATATATCATTATATAAATTTGCCATAAGATATAACTATTAAATTGCATGAATTTGACGATGAATTGATTAAATTTTATTTTTTTTTATTAAATTTAAAATAATAATTAATCCGTATTTTCTATATTTTTTATTGTTAATAATTTAACTTCATTCGAAAAAACAAAAGTATAGCTAACTCTTCATATTTCAATTATATATATTTAAATAATATTTTAAAATATAATAACAATAAATTAATTTGTTGAAGGTACGATAGATAATTTGTTGATAGTATGTCTTTATAGATATAAATTAATTGAAATTTACTTTTATTATATTTAAGATAAAAGTTAATCCATATCTTTTATATTTTATTTTTTATTATTAAAATTTAATGTCATTTTGAAAAAAAAATTATAAAATTTCGCTCAATTTATTGACCTCTTATTTTTTACTTAATTTTATATTTAAATAATATTAAAAAATAAAATAAAAAATCTATAACTAAAAAATTATGGATAAGTGCTTGCAATGATTGGAGAAAAAAATTATTGGATCATAGTTAAGAAATGACATCCAAGATCATAGTTATCCTTGCCTTATGATGAATAATACATAAATTAATGTATTAACAATTAACTAAATAATGGTTTCAATTTGTACATCAATATGGTTATAATATAAGCAAATGGATGAACAAGTAGAATGTAGCGGTGTAATTATAACTAATTGGTAAATTGTTGTGATATGCTAATCACCAAAACTTAATAGTACATTTTTTGATAAACATTTATCAAGAAATTTATTTTTATATTTTTAAGGATCTTTAGAAGTCCTAAAAGATTTTATCAAGAAGAAATGAATAGAAAAGAAATGGGGCCTGAAAAGTCATGTCCATCCTTTCTTTTTTTTTTTATTTACAACTAGTTTTTATCAAGTTTACCCTTATTACATAATATGTTTAAATTACTAGTACTTTTTTTTTTTTCTTGTTGGGGGGGGGGGGGGGGGTGGATGGATAAACATGCCTAAGAATTCTACTAATTCATACATTCTAACTAAAATATTATGCCTGGGCCTCTGGAAGTTCACACCACAAATACAATCTTTATAATGCTTTCTTTTTTTTCTTTTTCTTTATTTTCTTTTTAAAGTACCCATCCTCATAGTAAATTTACTAGAGTAGAAGCAGGTAAACAAAGAATGAAATCGAGAAAAGGTGAACGATGAAAAGATGATTTAAGTTATATAAGTGAAACAAAGAAAAAAAAATATAGTGGACCAATTAAAATAATATAATAAATAAAATATATCGTAAAGATATTTTCTTAAAGGTTTTCGCTAATTATATTTCTCACTCGTATGTAGATGAAAGTCAAAAGATATAAGGGCATTGGGTAAAAGCTAAGAGAGGTTAACTTGGTAGCCTTGAACAAGGTAAGATTAAAAGCTTGATTTTTAAAAAAAATATTTAAAAAAGTATAGCAACTTGCAACCCCCTAACATCCAGAGCTACTAAAATAGAAGATTTGGGATATAATCCCTTATAATGGTAAACTAGAAGCCTGGAGTCAAGAATGTAGCAGAAGTAAAATCTTGCTCACAATCAACTAATTCTTTTGATGCAACATCATCTTTTAAAATATCATCAATTTCTATTTCTGGACAATCGGAGGCATCAAAAGGAGGCTATTCCATTTTCGTTTTCGCTTCATAACCATGCACCAAAAGTAAAGTAGGGCTGGAAGTATAGGGCCTAAATCAAGGCCGAGGCTCATTAGACCGAGCTAAGCTTCAAATCAGAGTTTTTCTAAACTTCGAGGCTACAGCTTAAGCTTAATAATTGAAGTGCACGTTAATTTTAGTAACTGGGCTCGAATAGATGGTCATTGGCCCATCCCAAACTCGAGCCCAATTTAGGCCTAATTATAAAAGTCCTGGTTAAGTCTAATTATGAGGCTCTTTGTTGGATTAGCTGAGTCTTCATTTAGTTTTAATTTATAGAAAAGTGAATCCATATATTTTATTATCTAAATAAACAATAATTTTATTTTGTCATCTAGGAAAAATAGAATAGTGATCAAAATATATTATCATCAAAATCATAAAGATCATAAGCTACGGCATAATTTGTGATTATTTTTATTCTCACACAAATCATGTTTAAGGTGACAAATGGAAATTTATGCGTCATTGAAAAGTGATTTGCAGCAGTGACCTTTATGGTTGTTAATATCATAAGAATCATCTTGGATACCATAATTCGTATTTGCTCTTATTGTTAGACAAACTTAAGTATGGAGTAACTAGAATTTGTTGTCATAAAAAATTGAAATAGTGGTAAAACTTATTGGTAGTGATGATACAAAGATCGTTACCTTTACCTTATCATGTAACAGCCTTGCTGCATTAAAAATATATTTTGCTGTAAAATAAATTTTTTATTACTGAACTCCTTTTAAGAACAACTTATAGCTAGAT